>VWZF01006833.1:959806-1063392 GCA_013396755.1 Sclerurus mexicanus | reverse complement strand
CCCCCCCCCCCCCCCCCCCCCGCCCTTTTTATTTTATTTGTAATTCTCAACAATTAGGGTAATTACACTGTTACTTCAGAGCAAACAAAGCTTCTAACTGAATTGAATTGCCAGCAGTAGTTTTGGACAAACCTATGTTGTTTCACCACAGCTGTAGTTTTCTTTTCCCAAAAGCTCAGTGAACTTTAGAGCTAGAAATACAAGAGAGACCATACCTCATAATAGAGGAGAAAGGGAAAGCATAGGCAGGGGGTAGGAAGCCTGGGCAGGGACAGAGGAAAGAAAGAGTTTCACAAATCAGAAGGTAAAAAATTGTGGCATTGGTATTGTACTTAGAAAGAGATAATGTGGAAGAGAGGTGAGAGCAGGGACAGAAGTATACCTGTACCAAGAAGAACAGAAAAAAATAAAACCGGAGAAGTGGCCTAATTAGAAGAAAAAAGGAGAGAGACAGATGATGGTGAGGGGTGGGGGAGGAAGCAAAAGAAGGGTCAAAGGTACCAGGCAAAAAAAAAAAATAATGAAGCTAAGGAAAATTAGCAGGACAGATATAAGGCTAAGAATATGGTGTCTTCATTCATGCCACAATGAATCATGAGAGTAGAATGTTTAGGCTGATTTAATCATCCGCAGAATGTATAATTTCCTTTATAGCTCCATCATAATTATTGAGGCACTGGCAACAGATGAAATATGCAATTCTCGATTGTTTGGTCTACTGAGAAAAATGAGGAAGAGAAGGATGAAAGGCAGGAATACAAATCTATTTGTTTAATTGTAGTTTGAATGAAATGTATGGATATATGTGTCCATGCAACTGAAGAGATACCTGTATCTCTAGTGATGCTTTAATGTGGAAGTGAGACTGCTAATTACAGTGTTGTCAACTACAAAGTATGGAGAGAGTAAGAATTTACCTCAGTGGCAATATGTTGTTTTAGTAATAGAATATACTGGGTAAAGCTTAGTTTCTAAAATGGACTAATATTATTGTTGTAAGTATTTTCTTAGCAAAATATTATTTTTTTTATAATGAAAAGGTATTTTATAGGAATTGGAAAACCCAAACACCAACAGTCCTTTAGTATTTAGTAAAAAAATATAGACCATTCGAAATTGCCATAATCATCTATTAGCACCTGTGGCCCAAAATACTTCAAAATTGTTTGTCATTATAGAAACTCTTAGTTGTATGGCATGATTATTCTGATGTGCTTTTCTCCAAAGTGAAAAGCAATATGAATGGATTTGTACTGTGCCCCTTTGCAGATAATTTTCTGTTATCATAGCAGTGAAAACTAACAGTACAGGATGATGCTGTAAATATTTTCTATCATATGGAAGTAACTATGCTGCTAATCTAATAGTCGGCTTATTATTCTTCATCATGGAAATGATGTGTTTCTATTTTATTTTTAAGACTAATGACTCTTAACCAGAGCAATGCTATTGAAAATTTCTGATAAAAGTAGATCTCATCATATTTTTTTATATTAAATGACAGAGGATCTACTATTCCAGTTTTATGAAGAGATAAACAAACTGCATTACCACCACAACCACCTCTCCCTTATTTTTTTAAAGGAGAAATCTGAAGCGCAAAAAGAAAAATTGATATAATTTAGAACCAAGACCCTGATTCAGCAAAAAAAATCAGCTTGACTTGTGCACTGGGCAAGGCCACTGAAGTCCTGAACAATTTTTTTTCAGAGCTACAGTGCAGTGGAAGACAGATGGCTGTTTCCCTAAACTGGTTCAGCCATTTAAATATGCTTAAATAAAAATTTGTTTAGAATTTTTCAGCTACGTAATAGTATTAAATAATGGTTCCTTATTAAAAACAGATTTTTTCTAGATTGACAGTTGTCATATATTTTATTTAAGATCTGACAATTGCATTTTTAATAAATTAAAACTTTGTAAGGCTTCGTGCATTTGTTTAAAAACTTGCCATGAAATTCTCTTTTCAGAAAAAAAAGCAACTACAAAATGTGAAAATAGTGCAAAATGTGGTATATTTTACAACTATATTAAGGACAAAGCACTGCCATAAGTAAAAGCTAAAACAGCATATAAAACTTAGTGGAAAGCAACTGCTCCTTTGAAAATATAACTATAGGAGAAGGATAGTGGAGTAATGAAAACAATAATCTGTTGGAACCAACATGGCAAGAAGATGACATTTTTAGAATCAGTAGATTTGAAAGATGTTTTTTTCTTTCCTAACAAAGGTAGAGGAAGAAGCTAGTAAAGTCATTTATGTTTATTTTTATTTAGATATATGGATTTTGATAGCACTTTGTAGAGAATCTGCTGCTGTTGTAGACAAGGCATGTAAGGGCAAACGCTTTTTTAAGAAAACAGAGTGTAGAATATATTAGTGCATGCAGAAGATTATAGGTAGTCTTCATACATGTGTCTTGGCTGAATAGAGTGTAGTCAAGAGCTGAAACAGGGATACCCAAGTTTTTTAGCCTGTTGCACAGCACTGACCCTTGGAAATTAAGTACTTATTTGCCATTTATATTGGCAGATGTCTGGAGTGGTTGTTACTAAAATTTTACCTTGGTACTATAGTACTGGAGAAAGAAGCTAATGACTTTAAAGCAGAATAAGCAAATGTGTTTTGAAGTCAGTCATCCACAAAAGTTAAGGTCAAGTTTCTGCTTGACAATGCCTCTTTTGGCAAAATAAAACAAAATTGAAACTCATGCTCTCTTCCCAGTTTTTTCCCCATTAATTATGAGGAGGCATAGATGTACGAATAAAAAATTATCTCCCTTGCGTTAGGTTCTCAAATAGCTGTTATTGCCAGACTAAAGCAGTAAAAGATCAGTTATTTCCAAAGTCATGAACTTGTCTAATCTCTTGGCTTTTGTTGGTAGAGTGTATTTATTTATTTAAATTTAATTTCCTAAGTTTATATTACCCAGTGGGGTTTTTTTGTGTGTCTGTTGTTTTTGTTGGTTGGTTGGGGTTTTTTTGGTGATATTTTTCTTTTTTTTTTTTTTTCCCAGTAAGCAAAAATGGCATTTAGAAGCAGGATATTTATAAAAAAAACCCCCACCAGTCTGCTTTAAGAGCTTAATGCTAGGAGCACTGGACATGGCAATGCTGAAAGTCTTGCCTCTTGATGTGGCACATACTGTAATTCATCATAAGTAAGAGTGAGTAAAGCTTCTCTAAGTCTGGGCTGTGCTTTTCTAAAGAGCAGTGCCTCCTGGCATCCCAGAGAGGTGGAATCAGCTGTCAGGTTGCCTCAGAGCCTTATGGCCCTACCAGAAAAATGGATTTGTGTGGCATTAAGTTGTTCTTGCCCCCATTAGGTTGCATCAGTACTGCAGCCAAAAACTGCTTTTAAACTTCTCTTGTGTTTGATCCCCTGACTTAGATTCTCTCGCTGTTGTAAATTGCTTCTTTGGGGGAAAGAGAGGGGCTGGCAAAGTCTGTATTGTAGCTCTTAGTAACAGGTATGTTCTACTTCCTTCAGTGATGATTTGTCTTTTTTCTTTTCTTAAAAAGAAGTCTCATACAGTATATTTTTTCTCCCAGAGAAACACCAATTATTAGATTTATAAATGGCTGATAACTTTAATTGCAGAGAGTGGGTGATCTTTTCTTTTTTAACTTGCAAAAATCTAATCTAACAGCATTGGCAGAGACGTATAAGTTCACCTGACTGTATTTGCTACAATTCAATGTCAGGTTCTGCTCCTCATTATGTTGGAGTAAGTCTAATGCAAGTCTTCTGACATCCTTTGTCCCTGGGGATTTACCATGGGAACAAGACAGAGCTGAGGAAGAAGTGAGCCCTCATCTTGAGGTAGCGAGGGCATGTTGTCTGGCTCCATGTCCTGCTACTTGCCAAAATCTACTGGGCTTTGGTAGAAAGAAGCAGCTTCTGGCTTTTGGTTTTCCTCATTTTCTTTTTCTTTCCTCCTTCATCTTCCCTTTCAAAAATCTCCATATTCTTTCAGTACAAATACAACTTAAAGATAATCTTCAATTGCTTTTGATCACATATTATTTTCACTGAATGCATTCAACTGGGATTTGCTGGGTGTTGGCTCAGGTTGGCCCAGTGCACCTGTGTATTCCAACCTAAATTATTCTGATATTCTATGGAAAGTTTAGAAAGTAGTGGGATGACTTATATTAGGCTGCAAGGAGTAGGATTTGTTACGTTTCCACAATAGGAAGTATAGTTTTGTCAAATGTTTTTTCCTCTCAGAGGTGCTTTAGGTCCCACGGTCTGTCACTGCAATCTACCTTTTGTACCAGAGGGGTGTGAGTGCCGGTACAAGCCAAGCCTGGGGGAAAGCGGCTCTGTAACTGTGGTACTAGCAGTCTTTTCAGTTTTTCTAGATTCTTGCTTAGTCATGAAAGGTAACTTAACACTGACTTTAGCACAATCCACAGGGTTTTGGCAGCAGGGTATTGATTTTTGTGTTTTATTTTTTATTTACTTCTCTGAATTCCATGTGGCTTTCGATTTAGTTGTACTGGAAAAGGACAAAATAAAATCCCACTCTGGTATGTCAAAAACTACACTTAGACTCAATAGGGAATGATAAGGGGTGGAAGACATTTTTCTATGGGCCTACACTGTAGCTGTTTCAGTAATTCACAAAACCACTGGTGTTTATAAACCATTGTCTTGTATCAGGATGCTGAGTGTACACAACTGCAACAAAAGGACAGTCTGTCTCCCCATTTGCCTACTACAGTTAGATCTCTTTTGTTTAGTGATCAGTTTGTTCATTCTAGCTTATATTAATATTAGCACTGAAAAAGAATGTGGATTTTTTTCCACCCCACCTCCTTCCCGAGCAGGCTCATTTTCTTTCAGGACTTGTTGTCCTTCCTCTGTTACTGAAACGGCTTTCAGTTTCCAGGCTACCTAGCTGAAAGACTGTTTGTGGCTATAAAAGAGCCGAACTGGGGCTCAGTACATGGATCTGAGGAGGATTACTAAGGATTCTAGGGCATTTTGCTTCTGTCCAAAATTACTTTAAGGCATTGGTGTCAGATAGCTTGGCTGTGTCTGATGGATCAAGGGGACGGAGTGAGAGTGAGAAAGAGAGGTGAAAGGGATAAGGAAAGGATTGAGGACAAAAGCAAGATCAGAAAGCAGTCTGGGTAGCGAAGGGAGAGACAGGAACAATATCTTACTTGTGAACTTCTATTTCTAACTCTTTGAATACCAAAGGCAATCGAGAGCATTTCTTCAGTCCTATTGACACAAGCTGAGGCAGATGGCAGGCTTTAAAAGTCATTGCTGATTGTGAGTCATATATATAATTTAAAAATTTCTGTATTTGATAGTCTTTAAAAGTAGGAAGGTGTATATTCTTATTGTGAGTCATAAATAAAAATGAATGAAGTGTTTTTCACTGTGGGGCTATTTTCTTTCAATTTCATTCATTTGACAGTTCCTGGCAGTAGGTGTTCAAGAAACATTCAAACCCACAATAAGCAATGTTGGAGGTCAGGACTGCAGCGTGTTTGCAGAGCTGTGTGTGAAGAGAAGCATCCTGACTGTGGTGTGAGTGGCCGGGGGTGCTGAGCAGGCTGCCTGCCATGGGCCCCAGTACGTGGCACAGTCTGCTTGGCACTGGGCACTCGAGTTGAAGTCATCTGGGAAGCTCCTGCCAGTGCATCTGCGCTGTAGTGCTAATGTCCAAGTCTCACATGCTGGCTTTAATTGCTAGTATCTAGTACTGTGGCCTCTGGGACAAGGTGCATAATTCTGTGCCTTCTGCAGAAGGGGGACTTACAGCAATTTTTGAAAAGGACAGGCAGGAGCCACAAGGTTGTGAGGTTTCCTCCAGCTCCTCTTCTTTTGAATAAAATCAAGATGTGTATTCTGATATGTGTGCATGCCCTAGTTTATAAGTATGACCAGTTTCCATATATTATGCTGCCTATCTATGGATATACTGCCAGAAGAGGAGGTAAATTTTGTCTGGGCACAAAAACGTCTTTCTCTGGATCTATAAGTGCTACTTACTCTCTGGTTTACCTGGGACAGAGAATGATGGTGGTAGTCATGGTGGGTGGCAGCGCAAAAGTCACAGTTATATCTAACTATTTTTAGTGCTCAGATATCGGAGTCACTTAGAAATACCTCCAAGGTGTAGATAGAGTGAGTCAACAGGAACCAGTCTCTTAGATAAAAGTATTTACAGCACGCTGGGGAGAGGAATGTGAACTTTGAAATGGTGGGCCAAAGTTTGAACTCAGACATATATGTTATTTTCCCCCCTCTGTCAGTTTATAATCATATCCCTTTCCTAATCTTTTTCTACACTAAAAAGCTAGCAGAGAAATTGGTATTGTAGGAGTTTTACCTCATCCTGCAACTTTCAGTGTTTTGCCTGAAATGTATGAAGTTACTGTGCAATCCAGAATTTTTGTTTGTAGAAGGTGATGATAAAACACATCAGAAGTTTTGAAGAAGAGCTTTTTTTTTTTTTTTTTGCCAGGAAAATGACACTGGGGAAATCAGCAAACTCTACAAAACTGTAGACTGGAATTATGTTATCTGCATTTATAAGAATGCATAAAATGATAAAGAAGTGCTGGTGGAAAAATAATGACGATATCACTAAACCTCCTTTCAGAAGTAAATGGTCGCTTCCAGTGAAGGCCTGATGATCCAAATTTGGGTCACATTTGTCTCATAGCTACAGAAAATGCATATGAATTTGTCTGAATTAATTTTGGGAGAGGGGAAAAATGCATATCAGTATCTGAAACCTTGTAAAACTCTCTCCTGAGACAGAGATATAAGTATAAATGACATATGTACATACAACTGTATCTTCTGTTTGGCTGATTTACCAGGAAAGAATTTGGAACGAAGTGATAAAGCTGTGCATAGATTTTTTTTTAATGTTTTTATTTTCTTTTTCTTGTTGTTCAATCCTCTATATTTTGTCAAACTGCAGTTTCACTGCTGAATAATATAGTAAAAAGATTCATTGTAAGGGTTGCCTAACATTGGTAGTGTTGATGAATAGTTGCAATTAATACATTCCCTTAATTAGTCTGATACCCAGAAGATGCACCTGGCAGGTCATTTTAATACTACAATTGATTTATTGCTGCTAGAAATGATTTTACCAGCTATCTTCAGAGAGCACAATTAGAGAGGATTCCATTTTTTTGTGCTTTTTCACTGAGGAATAAACATAAAAGGTCTATGTAATTCAGAACAAAGCAGCTATAATATACTAATGGTTTATGGATTTTATTAATATTCAGCTAACATTTGAGTCAATTTTAGAGAATAGCAACCTATTTTCTGTATAAAGTATTCAATTTTTTGTATGAGTGCTTTGTTTAAAAACAAAATCAAACCATGATATTTTAAATGAGTTAATTTCATCATGTGTGGGGAATTTTATACAAGGTGTAAAGTAAGAATGTATTGATAAATGTGTTTGTCTTTTTTGCTGCATGTGATGTATGTGTCAGATGCACTGAGGTTTAGGAAAAACTTTAAATTATGTGTACATATTATATTTTTTGAATCATGATGAAGTACTTCTAAACAAAGAAATGTTTTTCTGGGGTCACTGTAACAAAGTAATTGAGTCGATGTCAGCTTAGCCTGTCATGAAAGTAGAACTTATACTTTCACATTTCTAAATCTCCTGTTAAAATTGATCTTGAAATTAGCTTGTTATGCCTTCCCCCCCTCACCTTACTGTATTTTGCTCCATTTCTAGTGCTGCTGCAGACAGCATGGCTGCCTTTTGTTAGCCTCTCCGTGCACTAATATCACTGACACTACTGTGGAGGCATCCAGCAAGATCCCTTTTACATCACAGAACTAAAGGTTGTTTCTTCAGTAACAACTTGCTCATTCCTAAGTTTCTTAAAAACTGCTTTTTTCATCTATTTTCTAAGTGACAGTGTTCCCTGATAAGGGGTGTGGTGGGGACACCCACACACACCTGTTCAGAGTTTGGACTTCATGTTGGGTGCTCAAAGTTTGGAATAACATCGTGGGCAATTTGTTCATGCAGCAAATGCAAGATTTCCCTTTATGTTTTAGGGTAATCTAAATTCACCTAAGCTTTATCTGTCTTCCAAACAGTTTTGGCTTTCCTGGGGACTCGAAGGGTCAAGCCTGACATGCAGGGTGCATCTCCATAATCTTTAATGCAGGGTTAGGGTGTGTGCTCGCAAACTGTTCTTTAAGCCTTGGCATCTTGAATTGAGGGGTCTGGATTTGGAAGTGAGGTTCTGTTATTTCAAATTAAAGCACTAGTAGAATAACTCTTGACCTTGCAATAAACGTGTGAGAAAATAATTATAGTTCAGTAGTTATGGGTGGTGTTTAGCCTGATATGTTATTTTACATCATTCCGGAGTGCATACAAGGCACCACATAGAACAAGAAAGAAAACTTTCCTCTTCACCTCAGGATCTTCAGATCCATTTTCAATGTGACCTAAAAAATGGCGTACAGCTCTAAAAGTAGGGACTGTTACTGAACAAGGATATTATTTGTAGCACAGTTAAGACTTCGTTCGAGTCTGCCCATAATCAAGGTCTAAGTCTGGGGTTTCTGCTTTGAGAAGATGTAGCCCAGTACGATGGACGTTCTCATTTATTATAACTAAAATGTTCTGGGCACTTACACGTGCTGTTTTTCACGAGGCTTGCTAGTGATTCTGTGAAGCATGCTTCACAAAGGATCTCTTAGCAGCTTTGCAGACAACCTGTCTTGAGAGCCAGGCAAACAGAGTGGGTGAAATGGAGAAACTTCTTGGTAACAGTGCGTGTTTGAACAGCTCATAAACGAAGTAAGAGGGCAGTTTGGGGGTGACAATGAAAATGTGATAGCAAGAGACTGTCTACAAGGCATGCAGTAAGTAATACCAAGGCCTTCAGGCACTATGTCTCGCGGGACCAGTGAAAACATTCAAAGTTGTGCCTGTGTCACAGCCAGATCCCAAGGACCATCTGCAGTCTGGGTTTTTGGTAAGACTCAGGAAGAGGGAAATGCTTAACTTTGATCAGAGAGTCCAGAGTAGATGAGGAAGCAGAGATCAGTGATTGAGTGACTAAGGAGTTTCAGCTAAACCGAAAGCACTTCCATTCAGTTTAGACAACAGGGAAGCTGATGGATATTAGAAACATGCTCTGGAAAAATATGGTCAGAATATGGATGTGGTACCTAGGAGGCATAGGTTTAAGTTCAAAAGGGATTAAAAAATGATTTAGGTAATAAGTTAAAGCAGCATAGAGATAATACCTCTGGAATTTGGTTGGGGTTTTTTTCCCTTTTTTCCCAGTAAACAAATTCTATTGAGGGATTTGTTTTTTTGATTGTTTGTTTTTCATTTCAGTGTTTTTTGTTGTTTTTTTTTTTTTTTAGCTCAGATTCTCATTAGATTTGATAACTAAGGTGTAACACAAACCCCTTAGATGCTATATAGTCTGGAGGCTGTTGTGTCCTATGAATCTACACAAGATGTTGCTTACGGCACACCCAATGGTTTCACCCAGGAGGCTGATTTGCTTTGTCACCGGGAATATCCATAGTTAGTTTACTTGGTCACAGCTTGTGAAACTTGGCTTTTCTGCTGGTGCAATGTGAAATAAACATTTTTTTACTCCAAAATATTTTTTTACTCCACTCAACAAATATTTGTGTGGTGAAAATACTGTCCAATCTTTTAACCTTTGTGGAGGACCCAGAGGTTTTTCTATAGTTAGGATTAAGCCAGTTTACAGGAAATATTGTGTAATGATGTTTAAATATAGTTTAGCTTTAGTTTTTCAAGGCCTGAAACTACTTAGAGCAATATGTATGAAAGAGTCTATAAAACAATCCCATTCTCTTATTTACATTGATTCAAAATATGAGCATTTCCAGTTGCAAAGTTAACATAACGTGTATGTGCTGTGGTGTTTTGCTTAGGGGTTTTTTTAAGACTTTTGTTTTTGTTTTGTTTCTCAGGTATTTTAGTGAAGATTTAAAATTATCATAGGACTCGGTGCAGTTTGTTTGCTCCCCACAAAAGCAGAAATGATTTTTATTGACCAATCTTTGATCCAAGAGATTAAAGAAAGTACTGTAAGAGCAGTGAAAAGGATAACACTGTGGGGGTCAAGAGGCTTTCTGCTAGGTGGAAATGAAAGTGAAGCATTCCATTGGGAGAGGGGGTAATTTAGCATTCTTACTGGGAACCTGAGAGTTTTCCCTTTCCTTTTTTTTTTTTAATTTTATTTTTTAAGGGAGGAAAAATTATTCGTCTTACTTATGGGTTTCTCCATGGCTTAATACCGTGGCCACAATATGAGGTCATTTAGAGGGCACTAGATTCACCCAACATAATTCTGCACAACGCTTTTTAGCCCAAATGGCCTGGCTGTCACATACTCGCTTCTTGATTGAAACGTTTCTGGTAGACTTTTGGAATGCAGTCTGAGGGCTTAGTGACTCAATATTTTCAACATGAATACATTTTCTCTCTCATAGAAAGTTTCTATGAACTACTGCAGAGTTAATGTGTCTTTCTGTTGTTTCTTGAAGCACTGTGAACTTTACGCAAATCAGGTAAAATTGCATGAGTCAAAATGAAACTTAAGTCCTAGATTGATACAGTTTTATTTTTTATGGCATCATAATCATCATGGCCCTTCTTTTTGGGGGTATCAAAATGTCTGCTGAAAAGAAAATTTTTCTTTTTGAAATAGCTGTTAATATCCCTTTTTCCTGGTGTGTGTTGTTTTGCCTGGCTTTTTTTTTTTCTTCATTTTTTTTATTTTCTTGTCCAGGCAGTATGATTTTTACCTTCATTTCCACTGCGGAGAATAAGAGCAGGAATAACAACAGCTGGTATGACTTTGACTGGGGATGCGCTGAAGTGCTTTTGTTTACAGAATATTCACAGACACACGAGGCCTGGCAGGGTACTCGTGTCACGCTTCTTCCCATATTTGAAAAATTGCCAAAGAAATCTGGTTGAAATTGGCCAGTTGTATTTATTTTGTTGTTTGCCAGACACAGGTTTGTAAGCTAAGAGCATTTTGAAATTTTATTTAGTTTCATGCTGTCAAGTAATAATTGATTATTAACTTATTTTAAGAGCATAGTGGGCTCAGAAAGTTCTCAGACAACTTCTTGTGTCCTATGAATCTACACAAGATGTTGCTTACGGCACACCCAATGGTTTCACCCAGGAGGCTGATTTGCTTTGTCACCGGGAATATCCATAGTTAGTTTACTTGGTCACAGCTTGTGAAACTTGGCTTTTCTGCTGGTGCAATGTGAAATAAACATTTTTTTACTCCAAAATCAGGAAACACCTGTCTCTGCTTCTAAGAGTCTCCCAAAGCACTAATGGAAAGGTAATTGTATCAAGAACAATGGCAGAATGCCCAGGGATCCAATAGTAGTTGTGATGCTTATTTATTATTTTTGTTCTTAAGAACTTACTGAAGACTAGTGACTTTGAGTATTTTGGTAGTCACTAAGAATTAAAGGCTTAAAATAATTAAATGCATGAAGTATTTGTATAAAATTACTATACTGTTTACAATCAGGTGTTGTGGGGTTTTTACAGTTCATTTACTAATTTTAAGTGGTTGTGGCAACATTAGCTACATTCTTGAAAGTCTGTGCTAAAATGTATGTTTTTATGCTCCTGGATGGTGCTTGGTTTTCTAGAAAATTGTCACCAGCCCTGTTGTTACTTACCGCTTGGTCGCGGCTGGGTGTGGATTTTCTGGAGTTTTGTTTGCTTTTATTTTTTTGTGTCCCTGACCTTGACTATTCAGGAAATTGTAATACTTTATTTCATTAATAAGCACTGATGTTGCAATTAGAGCATGGTGTGAAAATCAAGATTTCTGAAAGCTTACAATCCAGATTTAGTCCTTTCTTTATTTTTAGATTCTGTGCTCTAAACTTGCACCTTTCTCCTGATTTTCCTTTAGGGTAGCTTGCATGTATTCTATCTCTTAGCTGTGGCCATGTAAAACCTAAAAAATGTAGGCTGAAGTCTAAAGTTTCAGAAATGAGAAGATAAATAGAATGAATTCAAATGTGCTGTGGAAAAACAAAGTTCTTTTGCTATGGTAGGACCAGTCTTTCGGAATGCTGCTCTCTTGGGATGTTGCTCAGTGAATCTGGCACTGTAGTATAATCAGGAGCAGGAAAGGCCCTGAGTGTGGCAACCAGGATTAAGGCTTTTACTGACAATGTTAGAAATGAAATAACTCAATGCTGCATTTAAGTATAATGGACAAGATGTAGTATTGAGTGACCTGAAATCACAACGTTTTCATATTTTCTCTAGGAGATAAAGGGTTTTTAGAAAGGTTCGGCGTTGGTTTGATTTTTCTTATATGAAGATAAATGGTATATGAAAGCTTGCAAAACACATATGTAAAATTTCTGCTGTGTTCACAATTAACTGGCATGTTTATAAGTTGACTTTTTACTTGTGGTGTTTTTTGTCAACATTAGAATTGTTCCTGAAATTCTAGTGTGATCCACAGGTATTCAAAAAAGAAAAAGGAAAAAATAAAAATCAGTAACACTGAGTAATATTTTTGGGCTTTAGTTTTGCAGATCGATTTTGTCATAGGGTAACTTCATAGCTAATCTGACTTGTGCAAAAATAAACAAGCTTCTTTAGTCTGCATTTTGGAATTAAGACAAATAGATCTTCCTTGTCACGAAGTGTGCAGTTTTGACTGTGACAAACTGAAGGATACACTCAGTGTTATCCAAAACTCCCTTTTTTGGTTTTCCAGTTCAAAACTACATGACTGATTTGGGTAGTAGAGAAGGGAGAAAAATACTGAATTGACCAAACTGAATATTGTCAGGAATTGTGAAAGACACAAAGTAGGTGAAGGACATCACTGGAAACAAACAGAAAACAAGAATGGAAAACACTGCATACTGGATTCTTTTTTCTGTGTTTTTGCTCCAGTGAAACATTTCAGTACTGGAGAATTGCTAGTTCTAAGTGTCAACAGCAGCTGACTTAAATTCTATCCTGGGAATTTGCAGTCTAATCGGTTTTTGTTCTTGTCTTTCAACTTGTATCTTTCCACTCAGGGATGAGTTTAGTTGCCATAATTCATTTAATAATTGTTTTATGTTTAGTCATTAGGTTGTCACCAAAAGTAAATCCTCAAGGGAATGAGAGATATTATAAAAAGGTCAAACCAAAGTGATTAGAACTTAGCTTAGAAATGTATACTGATTATTTCAGTTGGCATGAAACTTTGCAGGCTCAGGTGAGGGGGTCGAATTTTTTTTCTTGTTCCCAGTCTCTAATTTTCAGAGATATTTCTTTTAAAAAACAGTCCTTATGGTTAAGTTTTTCTAACCTTTTTGGTAGGTATGGAACTATGTGTGTTTGGCAATTTGGTATTAACTTTATTTCAGTATCCCAGGTTCTCTACAAGGTATGAGGAATAAAAGAAGTATCTTTGAATGATCTTCAGGGTTATGATTGATTAAATTCTGTCAAACTAAATACATAACATAGAAAACTTCCATATAGCAATGTATCTTGGAGTTGCCTCAGTGGAGTGGGCATGGGGTAGGGGGGAAAGGAGTGTTGTTGCTCAGAAACCGAGTCCTTTAGGGTGTCAACTTCAACCAAATTAAAAAATGTGTGCCAGCCTCAAGTTGGCACGCTTGAGTTCACTTCGCTCCAGTCAATGAGGCACCTTAGCGCAGTAAGCACAATAGAGACAAAGAGATGCCTTGCAACTGACAGAGAGAGAAAAGAGTCCTTTGAGATGAAATGTTAACATAAGAAGCGAAAATGGTTTGTGGTAGTCTCAAGCTGGCTCTTTTGGGTTCACTTTCCTATAGTTACTGAACTATAGTGCTGTACCTTAACAGAGGAGTCTCAATAAAATTAGAAAGATATCCTAAAAAGTACAGAAGACGAGAGAGAGTAAAAGAGAGTGAGAGAGACGAAGAGTTCTTTTGATAAGAAGCTTAACAAAAGTGGAAAAAATGGTTTATGTGAATGTTAGTTTCATGGCAGTATCAAGCTGACACTTGGGCTCCCTGTATTACAGTCAGTAAGCTACTTTAGCAAACAAAGGAGAATGGAGAGAAGGATGGCTGGAAACAACAGAGAAAGGGAGAGAAAAAGAGACCTCTTTGACAGCATCTAACACAACATGAAATCTGTCTCTGTGTTTCCATTTTTGAAACATTTTTTGTAAGGCAGAGAGAAACACAAATCGTTGAAACTTTGTGAAGATACTTCATAGACAATGAAACAAATGCTGAGATTTTAAATTTGCTTAAGCAACATAGCGATTAATTGTGCTCAATTAAAAGATTGGGTGATGGCTGTGAATTCCCTTCTTATCTCTCTAAAAAGACTTTTTCTTTCAGCATGCTGTTTTCAGAAATTAATAAATAGCATCCAAACCAGGAAATTCTACAATAGTGTTGAATTCATTTAAAATCCTCTTTATGTATTAAAATATTTGGAAAGAAGTAACTAGAACTAGAGGTGTAGGTTTTTTTACTATGGTACTCAGTAGTGCTGAAAACTAAATGGATGCGGATTTATACTTGCGTCATGTGACTGCCTTTCCAAACAGGTGAAAGAAAATTTGTGTCTTTTCTCCACATTTAATCCAGTCCTTTGTTTTTTGTTATTCAATTCAGTCTAATATTTCACATTTTAGGTATTGAAGTTCTGACCTTTAGTACTCAGTCTCATTGGAAAGGATATATGTTTGATGAGCTTCCACAAATTTAAGCTTTTTAAGGTGAATATGAGAGTAAAGAAGATTTCAGGTCTTTTGTACCTGTTAGGTAAATATATGAGGTAAACTAAACCATACCCATTAAAGCTGTAATTAAAAGACCCAGGAAAATTGGCATATTTTGAACATCATCTATTCACTGTGAAATGGGCCATTAGATATCTGGCTGACAAATGTTTTCATTCTGAACCTATTGTGCACCGATCGTACGTCATCTGCAAATTCTGTAGAGGCACACTTTGGAAAGGAAGGGAAGTCACAGTCACAAATTATTCTTGCCCTCCATTAGGCAAATTGTCAACTTTGTAGAATCAATAGAAGATTCTTTATAATATACAAATTGGTATGTAGCCATGAGCAAAAGCAATGGGACAGCCAAGGATGGAGCTTAATTAGAGAGCAGAACTTGCTTTTAAAAATATTGGACATAATGAAGATGCGGTGCTAAGCAAACAACATTGAAGCTTCCACCTTCATAATTTTGTAATGTAAAATCCATGGCACTTCAACTATATCAGTTGTTTTTAATCAAATTTTTGTATGTAGACAAAAATTGCTTTCCATAGTTAAATGTTAGTCTATTAAACAAGATGGTTAAGTTTATACAAGTATTCTAAAAGTGCAATAAATAAACAAATTAATAAAAAATGACCAAACAAATGTAAGTTTTTTTGTAAATTGTTTACTTGAGCCTTATGCTCTCTTTCATATTGCATGATTGTTCATTGAAGTCATGTTATGCCTTTTCTGCACTGTAATGGGCTAGTTTGGAAGCCTTTGTTAAAGGCTGGCAATAGTTGAGCATTGAGTTCTACATGTCAGGTCATAACTAAGAATTATAAATCAGTTACCTTGTATCTAGAATCTACAGAAGATGGTGTTTTCTGTATCTGCTATCTGGCCAATATTAGACAGAACATGGAAAGCAGATGGACAAAAATAGGTGAAGAAGACAGCATTTCTTTCAGCAGTGAAAGTGTATTCTTGTGATCAGATTAATAGTGCCTCTTTGGGTTTAAGAGCTGATTGTGATGTTCACAAGGGATTGCCATACATCCACAGGTCTAGGCAGCACTGCTTGTGACCATTCACTCGTTTGTTTTGTTACTAATCCCTTAAACTGTGACAACGCTCTGCACTGACTTAGTATCAGCTCATTTAGTGCTGAAAAACGGAACCATTTAACTTGTACCGGATGAAGTAACAGGAGTGGGAACTACACAACTATTCAAAAACTAAAAGAATAGAACCAAAAAGAAGAAAATTGGAAGACAGTGAAACAAAAGAACAGGAGATGAAAAGAGAAGGAGAGTGAAAAGCTGGTTACCGCAAGGCAAGGAGGATTTCTCTAGTCAAGCCGAACAGTACTACTCCTGCATTTTGGAGTCCCATGAAATCTTCTCTGCATTTTTATTGCTACTCATTTTGACTTGACTAATTACTCAGTCCCCAAGTTTAGATGATTTGAGAGAGTAGATCCAAAGCAATCAAGTTATTAGCATATGTGATATGAAAACAACCAGTTTTCATTGGTAATGGTGACAAGAGTAAACTTTCAGCACTAAATTAAAAAATTAAAATACTCCTGCCTTGCTAATGTAGTGGTCATGTGTGTGGGAGAGACAGACTGACATCCATCTGCTTGGACTACAGAGACTAAGTGAACAAGCATGCAGCATATTAACATGGTCCCCTCAAGAACCAGCACTTCTGTTTAGCATTATTGTGTGCCATCCAGTTTTGTAAGCTGCAGAAAGAGAGGCCACCAGATAGTTCATGTAAATTATGTTAATGATTACTGTCTACTCTCTCTCAAGACCACTACTGATACTACTACCTTTGCATCATGAAATTGTTTCTTCCTTTGCTTCAAGTTTCTTTGTAATGAGCCCTAAGGTAAAACCACATCAGAAAACAGCATCTCCCTCTCCTTGATGGTATATATTCAGTGATGATTGTTTCTCATGTGAAGGCTCTAGATCTTCAAACTGGATTTGCTATCAATGTGTCCTTTTCCCAGAAAGTGACTGTGCTTGTAAAAGGCACAGTTTTAGTGTCTAAACTGACACTAACTGAATAAAATTTCAGGGGCTTAAGGTACCTCCTCTTGGCTTTGCTTTGCATTTTGTTATCAACTGTATCTCCCACCAGGAAGTACATCGAGTTAGTGCTGATGCCTACATTAAGTAGTTGTGACGCCTAGAAAACAACTTTTCTTGTACTTGGAAGGAAGGATAGAGGACTATGAATAACAGTCAGGAGTGATACAACTAAGAGGCCCACTTTTGTTTCACCTAATACTGGCACAGTGGAGAGACAATGTCTGGTAAGCTAGGTTTGCTGCATGAGAGTTCATTTTTGGCTAGGACATAATCAAGCTGTCTTATGTGTGCTGCTGCTTGTCTCTGTCTGTATCATGCTACTGTATAATGTCCAACCTGGATTAATACAGCTGGAACAGATGCTAAATGACTGTATCTAAGTCACTTGTGTCCTATTTTACACTTCACTTCATGATCTGTGTGAGGCTGTGCGAACATTTGATATTCATTTTAGAGTCTCACCATATGTCCTCACATTTATAGGCTATAAATCCATGATCAACTACTCTGTTGATATTGGTATTGCTTCTCTCAGCTGCCTCTGTGAAAGAAAGCAGTTGAAAATAACCTTTATGACTAAGTGTGCTTACATGAATGGCTACTGAAGAGTCTGAAACGTTTCATGTAATGCTCTACCCACAGGGAGAAAAAAGAAAGTAGGGAGCTGACTAAGGACATTGGATACTTCATGTAAACTGTGAGAGTCCCTTATGCCCATGAACTCTTCTCACAGGATTTGAAACAAAATCTCTAAATGTTGCAAAATTGTCTCATTACTGCATAACTTCCTGTAGGAAAAAGAACGATTCAAAAAACCATTTCAGTGTTGTCTTTCTTTCAAAAGAAAGACTTTTGTCTGTTGTAGATAGTAACAAACTATATTAATTTCTACTGTGTGTTCTCTTCCCATGGGACATTCAAACACCCCACAACTTTCTATTCTTTATCCTGCAGCTCTTTTTTAAAATCAGCTCTTATTCCCTTCCTGTTTTCTTGTGTCAGAAGTAAAAGGTTTGTTAAAACAGTGTGTTCAGTTCTCTGTCCCCTTCCTGCTCCATTAAACCCATGATGTGTCATTTCAGATTACTGGCAGTTCAACAGAAAGATTTTTTTTCTTCATTATTAGCAGTCATTGTGGTGAAATAGGAGAGTTTACACCTCTCTGAGCAGACTTCTGTAAATAATGCTTTTGGTGGCAGTCACAGTTACCCAAATTTTCAGTTGTTTTTAGGTTGCAGCTTCCTTTTGCAGTTTAGTGCTACATGCCTTGTATAGTGGTCATAGCTTGACTCTGTTACACCAGGTGAGTTTTGTACTGTGGGAGAGTAGTAAGGCACATGTATAACAATATAAACATGAAGAAATTGCTTTGCATTTTAATTTCTCAGTATGTTCCAGAAAATGGGTTTTAATACTGGCACCCTTTCTGAAGTACTGCCAGGATTAATAGAGTGCTGAAAAATGCTATTTATGGAAATAGGGTAGATCATGTTATGCATCAAAGGACTCCTCTTGAAGAACTAGATGATTAATCTTTACTTACATGAGGAGCTGTGTTGATTCCAGTAGGTTATAGTCTTGTTGCATAGCAATATGTAGTTACATATAAACAGGTTATTCATGACTACTTTTCACGTGAATTCTTTCTTCATCTTTGTGTCTTTAAGAAATTGAATCTTCATTGACTTACAGCTGACTGTATTGGATTCATAAAATAATCTTTCACTTCTCACTGGGCATATGCTGTATCATGAATTGTCTCCTTAGAGACAGCAGGCCACCTCATTATGGTTACAATAGACAAATTCCTAAGCATGTGGTCTGCTTTTATGGCCTTGACTTGTACGTTTTTTACCTCAGAGACTTGCCACTCATGTTGACACAGATTTGTTGTGTGTGATGAAGTGATAAAATCAATGAAGAGGATACATGTGCTTCTCTAGCTTTCAGAAAGACTTTATTATTTATTGTTTATTGTTGGAACTTAAATCTACTCAACAATTTTCTGCAAAGGTACATTTCCTTTTTGGATTTGTTTTATTCTGCCTGCAGCTCAGAAGTGACTCAGTGCATACTGTATGTGTTAGCTTTGTAAAAGTTCCACTGGAAAATAGAGTGAATATAAATGTATATGTCTTGGCAAGAACTATACCCAAGGGGTGGGGGAATAGCATTAAGTAAACAATTTTAGAAAAGCAAGCAACCTGAATGCCAAGCATTACTGTGTTACTCCTATTATTGTTCTCCACCCCCCTCCACTGCATTGCTATTTAAAAGGATAAAGAGAGTAAAAAAAATACTTTTTTATCCTTCTGTTTTAAAACTTACCAGTAACCAGAGCTTTATGATAAATTTTTTATCGTTTTTGGCACTTTGAAAAAAAAAAAAGTGAAACACCTGCTTAGAGTAAAAGGCAAACAAAAAAAAATATTATTATGGCAGGGGTTGAAGAATGGCAATGATTTTCTGAGGAAGCTGAAAGTGGTACTCATAGTTCCAGGTAGCTGAGAACAGTGCACAGCAGCTGGTTTTGTCAATGCAGAAAGTAAACTTAGTGAAACAATCTAGAACAGGTTGAGTTGTAGAAATTATGATACAGGCAAGAACAGTGTGGCCATAGAGAATTTTGCAAAACAACCTTTAATAGAACCACAGTTCAGTTATACCTAAGTTAAGATTTGAAAAGAGCTTTTGCTGAAAGTAGATTTTTAAAAATTGGCTATTACAGAAGTATTTGTAGGAAGAGAAATCCTGCGACATTACAAGTATTTGTAGGATTAAGTATCTCAGGTTTTTGTATTAAGTGTTCTTTGAGTCATTTCCACTAGTTTCTCAGCCCTAAGAAACAAGGGGACAAGGTATTATTTAGAAGCATTTATAATCAGCCTAGGTTGGTGTGAGTCTTGTTGATTTGGTAAAATAAGAATAGCTGTTAACATTTTGTAGTTGTTTGCAAATATTTTTAAGCTTTGTATGGAATAAGGACATTTTCAGCAGTTGTAGATTGCTGGACTGTTGTTTTCAAGTGTACCCCTTCTTTAGCAGAAAGAGTGACATTAGACAAATTATCTGACTTTTCTTTCTTCTCACATGTAGCTCATCTTAATCCATATGACCTGTAGAGTCCATTCAAACATAATTTGATGAAACACTGAAGAGAAATGGAAAAATCTGATTAAAGGGATTTTTGAGTCTGAATACGACTGACAGACTACAGTGTAGATGACTGGCTGGTGTATTGAGAAGGTTTTGTTTGATAAATGTAACTGATTATACTTCATAAAATAGTCTGTCAAAATGTAGATTGTCTGGAGGAAGTAAGTAAAGGGGCTTAAACTTTGAATCAGGGAGAGAGAAGAAATGAAAAATTTGAGAAGATGAAAAAACTCAGACTTGCTGGGAGATTGAAGATTGACCTCTGCTTTGATTCAGGGCATTTGATCACTGGATTTTAAGGTGGTATGACACAATGGTGTCTTGCCCAACATTTTGGTTTTATAATCTTTGGTTAACCAGTAATGTTCTAGTTGAGGGCCTTACTGAGGTGCAAATATAGACCAGTGCAATGCATCATTTTGCCAAGGGCTGAATATGGTGGTGCCTTAGAAGCAGGAGCTGAGGCCGCTGTACAGAAGTACAATGTAGGACATGACTATGTGAGAGAACAACATGGATTGGTGCTCAGCCAAGTGCATTTGTCATCTTCTTTTGTTGATTTTTTTTTAAAATTAGTCCTTCTCTAAGTGTTCTTCTTTCCTGCCTACCTGGCACATATAATTTATCAGGAACTTTACAGTGAAAAGGTCTAGAATAAGAGTCCCATTCAAAGGGATGGATCAGAAGTGAAACCCAGGATCTAAGTGCTTATTCTAGAAAACAGCTCACAATCACTGAACAAGCCCAGGCTGTTCTTAGTCTCTGGTAAGACTAAGCTTTTTCTGTGCTGTATTGAACAATTATGCAGAGATTTTCAAATAATTGAATTTTAAAATATTCATTGTCTAAGTTTCTTGACAGATTTGGCAGATAAGTCTTGGTGAAGAAAGGGTAGATGTAGGTTAGGAGAAAAATTAATATTCTAATTAATGAATTAACACTATTCACCTTGTTGGTTTTTTTGGTTGTGTTTTTTTTTTTTTTTTCATTTTCATCATGTTAGAGAATATGTAGGTCTTTACATCTCTACAGATCCAAGCCTTAAAAGCTTTCTTGCTTTTAACTTACTGTAGATGGCCCTGCTGAATCCAGTGAGACTATCTGGTAGCATGTGAAGTTAGGCATGTGCATACATCCTTTGCAAAGTCATGACATATTTTTAAATTAGCGACTGGAATACAGAGGCTGTGGTCCTTGATGATGACCCCCTGTGCTGTACTCCAGTAAGAGGAGAAGTTAGTTTGTCTATGAATTTCTAATAAGTTCTGCGAATAGAAATCTTGAGGTGCTCAAACCCAACACTCTATGAATTTCAGGGCTTGCAAAAATAAGGAAAAACATTTCTCAAGCAAGTCACCCCCCACCTCCCCCAGTCCTCAACTGTGTGAAAAATTTGGAAAGGAATATGTGCAGGCTGTTTAGTGTGCTCTCCGACTGTAAGAGAGATGTGATTACTCTCCATATATGTGCTTAATTATCTACAGAAATACAGACTATTATAATACAAACACTTTCTTTTCTGTTTGTCAAGCACAATGAAGCTTTGGGGGTGCAGGGAACCCACAAAAGCAAACCTCAAATCTGAGCACTAAAAATGATACTAACCCTATTCTTAGCTTTAAGTGCCTCATCTCTTCAGTGTTCCACAGCATTATCCAATGCATTTAGAATGATTTACTTATCAATGTGTTTTGAAACGACATTGTTTTGGTTTTTTTCCCATTCTCTCTAGCAACAGTTTTATTTGAATCCTCATGTTTACTTACTGAAGTGCGTTTCACTTGGAATGGAAATGCAAAACATTAGTGCAGGCTTTGTGAAATTTGCCACTTCTCTGATATATGAAAAGTACTTGAGATAAGGACATCTTTTCAATAATTCTGGGCAGGAGTGGGGTGGGGGGAGCCCGTAAGCTCTTCAAACAAATATGGACTGCTTATTTGTCAGTGTTGTCTATACTTAACAATCTCACTGATTCTGTATGCTTTTTGTTAGAGTTTAATTCTACTGAGTTCTTCAAAGATAACATCTAATTTCCAGCTGCACTAAAATACTTTGTTTGTGGTATGCTGCTTTTGTTTGTCAGTAAACAATAACAAAGAACTAACCTGTGTGAAACTAGAACAGGTAGAAAATTTTAGGTTTTTGTTCATCAAAGCTATATTGGGCTAAATCACTGCATGTTTCCTCAGCTGGGAGTTTGGTACAATCACGCTCTGATTTTTCAATATCTCTGTTGTATAAATTAGCCAGGCCCTAAATCACTACATTTTGTTTGAACAGTGAACGGAAATGGCATTTAAAAATCTACAAAGCATTAAAACTGCTTACAGATTACTTACATCAGTGGCTTATAACCTTTTTGATTTGTGGATCCCCAAGTACTTTTCAGCAGAGGCGTGTATCTCTGCAGCAAAGGTTAACTTACTGCAGTAGGCTTCCTTTTCACAGCAAGGTTGTACGAACCCAAAGAGTCTGCAGACCACATGTTGAAAACTATTGATCTACATTATTAATATATGACTTCTTCAGTGCTGATGTGTTCCTGCTTTTGAGATGACTCAGTAACACCATGCAATAGTTTTCAGGAAGGAACTGGGAAAAGAAAATGTAACCCCTAAAAGGGGAGGTTTAGATCAATAAAATGTTTCCACAATTCAGGAATTAGACCTTCTTGCTGATACAATCACCAAAAATTATTAATGGATGTCTGTTTTATATGTGGTATGCTGTGGTAGTTCGCTATCATGGAATCACTGCAGCTGGACAAATTGGTTCAGTGCTTATTTAGAAAGATGTGGGATTTGGTTTCCTCGATGCCTGCCAGACACTGGATTCCTTGTGCACTAAACTGTTTTGAAGATATTTAGATTACCTTTTCTAGTTGACTAAAAAGGTCATCCCAGACATGTATCACACACATTTCTACCATATGCCTTCATTGGATTCTAACACTCTAAGTTATGGACTTGATCTTGAGATAAAGCAGCTCCCTGCCCCTTAAATTGAAGATACAGGGTTCTGGGGATAAGATCCATTCCTTTGTAGTGCTCAACACCAAGCAAGTTGAAATTCAACAGCAGCATAACAGAGTTGTTTGTTCTAATGTCCATCTTTAAAATGTTTTTTTAGTTTCTTTAGATTTCTACTAGGCAGCAGGCTGATTTCATGTCATAGAAGATACGAGTTGTGGTAATATTTAAAGCGTGAGATGCTTCTCAAAATGGGGATAAATAATCTTAGAATTAAGATGTCTTGGGTAAAGGCAGATACGGAACCTGGTGCAGTTGTGTGCAGCTGGCTCACACCTCCTGGGGTGAGTTGGCTTCACTGGTGAGCAGTTACACAGTAACCAAGTGACTTGGGGATCTTTAAGGATTTCATCATTGTTTTGGTAGTCAAATAAAGTATTTTTAAATATTTCAATATAAATATCAAATATTAGCATGTAAAACGAATGCTTTTCCTCCTGTGATATTCATGTGAGCAAGCAGCTAATTCTCTTGGTGTGTTTCTAAGATGACATTCAGTAATGTCAGAGATACTTTCACATGGTACTGAAGTTGTTGTTTTTCTCGAGTATATTGCTTCTTGAGCTATTCTCGTGCTCACGCTTTCTGGGCTTCCTAGTGTACCGTGTTGTGACACGAAATTCTTTCAAATGTTAAGTAAGCCCATTCTTTTTGGGTTTTTTGATCACTTTCTGTCATCTGATTTTTTTACTGGTTCCAGAAGATGATAAAAATTTCATGCTTTGAGGCATAATGGCAAAATGCTTTTCTTACACTTTTTAGAAGATTATGTATACTAAAAAAAGTTGTTTTATAAAATGAAGTTATTTGTCCCAGAAAAGACCAGATTATTTGTTTATAACAAATTGTTATAAATTGGAAAATTGTTTTTTTGAAAATATTGAATTCCTAGATTTTGTTAATATATCATCTAAATTTTTCTGGGCATCTTGTTGCATAAGCTGCCTGTCTGTAGGCCACACTCTCTAACAGAAGTGTCTGTATAAGCAGTCGTTCTGAAATGCTGATTCTGTTATTTGATTTGGGATTAAACAGTCTGTTGCAAGCCATCTGTTTCCCTATGCATGTGTCCTTGAGAGGTTAGATTTCTACAAATATTGCCCGATAACTTTAGCCAGTGCTTGAAAGATCAGAATTAGGTGAGACATATGCCACTGAAATTATCTGTCTTATCCTAGAGGACTGGCTGGTTTTTGACATCAGTGCCCATGTTGGAGAAAAGTTTACTCTCTCTCATTGATGCTGATTTAGAACCCTGCTGCTTTTGGCCAAATGCCATGAGACTTAGGAGCGCATCCTTTGAGGGTATTTGAACAGTTGTTGCTCAGTGAGTGCATGAAAAGCTCCATCAGCTTTCTAAGCTGCAGTTCTCCTCCTGAAACAATTCTGCATTACTCGTGTGTAACTGATACTGCTGCTATTGCCCAAGCAGCATCATTGTGGCCGTGAGGGTCAGGAGACTGGTGTAGAGATTCTTTGGAGACTTAAAAAAAATTGTACCTTGCTCTTGTATGATGTTGTTTGTTGGTTTTCCTTTTCTTACTTTTTTTTTTTATTTTTCTGGGTGCCTCTTCATGCCTCAGCACGTGGGTGCTGGTTGTATGTGTGATGCACATATGACTACTGAAAGACAAGTGCTGCCGTAGTGATCTAGCCCTGTTAGATTGGTTTAGGTGTTGAAAGGAGCTCAGGCTGGAGAGCAAGTGCTTGAAGGCGCTGTGGAAACCAGCGTGTGAGGGGCTGCCTCTCCACACTGTTTACACAGGTGTAATCAGTGTGGTCGCTTGAACTCGGGATCCTCAGGATGTAACTTTGTCACAAGCCTTGCAGGTCTATACCAGCCCTCTAAAAGCTACCAAGAAAGACACTCATAAATTAGCACTTCTGGATCCTGAGTCCGCTTCATTTCAGCTCAGCCTGAAACAAATTCCTGCTTTGGTATTCCACAGGCATAACGATTTCAGGGCTGGTTTCATACCATCATCTGTAAAATTTTGTTATGCCTTGCACTACAAACCAATTATCCATTAAACGTGTCAGAGTTCAATGATGTTTTGCAGCCAACATGATAGGCAATCTTGCACAGAATTATTTATTTTTGCTCTTGTATGTGTTCATTTCAAGTCTTGCTTGAGATCCTAATTTTTGAAAGTTTGGGAAGATACAGATTAACAATAGGGTGTTGTTGAACCAGTAAATCCTATTGAACCTTTGGGGATTTTTTTGTTGTTTTGTTTTGTTCTTTAGTGTTAGACTGGGTTTTTGATTTTACTCAACAGTCTGACTATAGAACTACTGGCTGGAAATTTGCTAACTCAGGCACATGGCAAATCTGCATTTGTACACGCAAACTGGATGATTGGTCAAGTTAACATTTGCAAACTACCCTGTTTATTCACACAAATGTAGATTTTATGTGTGCAAAACTGATGTGCTTGCAATTTTGTGGGTTGTATTAAGGGAAGCTTGCTATATATGTATCCCCTAAAATTTAGTTTTTGATTAAAAATACTTACTAGGCAATCCTCCTGATAGAGTTTCCCAATTTACATTTCCAGGTGAAAAGGAGGCTTTAAAACCTTTAAAAGCAGCCATGGAAACAGAAGCTGCACAGAGCTAGGCAGTGACATAGGGCATCACATCTAAGAGGCACATTTAAGGGGAGCTTGTCAAGAGCAGAAAATGATGATGCTTGCTCTCTCTTACTACAAAATACTGGACTGCTGACGTGATCCATTACTAGAAATATTAGGTTATGAGAAAAATGAGAAATTTTCATGGAAAAAAAGAAAAGTCTACCTTTTTTTGTCTTCTTTGTTCCTCTCAGAAAAGGATTTTGGGAAGTATTGAGCAACTCCTTCTCTAAGCAATAATTTCACCTCCAAATAATCTGTGGAAGTATTGAAATGTTAGTGACATCCAAGAGAAATATTTTAAATAACAAGTAACAGAACACACAAAAATAGTACATTTTGAACGAAGTAATCCTAGACTTCAATAATTCCTGCATGTAGAATATCTGGGTGTGAATAAACCTGTCTGCAGCTATTGGGATGCAGTTCAGTCAATCCAAATGAAAATTTTGAATTGTTCACTATCAGAAAACGTTCATTCCTATTTATGTCTGCTAAGTCTCTATTTTAGGAATTTAGAGCTTCTGTAAAAATCTGATTTTGGAATCCATATATATTGCTAATCCTTTACAGAGTACTATATTAACTGCGTTATGAGCGATAGAGATGGGTATGAGCTTTTCTGTGTTTTGAAGGATGCACATTTTTTCCACTTCCAGTGCAAGAACTGCTTCTGACCTGCGCGTGGCTGGCTTTTCTCTTAGTTAAAATTGCAAGCAAGCAATTAGTCTTTTGTTTTTTTTACTCAGGCTTTTTAGAATCTTGAATGAAATGCAATGCTATTGCCTTCAGGCATAACAACAGGTTAAAATGTACATAATTTGCAGTTATTTAGTTAATAAATATCACCAACAATACTCTACATGAGACAGCTAAGTGGTGTAGTATACATTATTAAAGAAATAGTGAAATTTAATTTTGGAGATTCTTCAGTTTTCCTAAAAGTCCTGTATTTAGGCAGAGGTTGGAACAAAAGATTATTTTTCTCCACCTTCAAAACTTCCATGGTACTGTACAACAACAAAGGAGTTGTACTAAATCAGGTCTGCCTGTAAGAACACGACGGAACCTTATGTGATGGTGACAGCTTTATTCTTATTTTCTGAAGACACATTCCCAATCAAATACCAACATTAAAATTTATTCTATGTTGTTGAGGTATTGCGCTTCATGAATTTGGATGCTCATCTTGTAAATCCAGAAAACTACTTGGCAAATCGAAGAAACAGGAGAGGGCTTGGTACAAGCAGATCTAGTGGTTTCTCTTCTGTTGTTGCTGATGATGAACATCAAAAGCCCTTTCCCCCAAATATTTAGTACATTGAAGGCTTCATTTAAAGAAGCTTGATTAATCTAGAAGAAAGGATACCTTTCCAAGCAAAACCAGTACTTCCAAGAAGAAACTTACAATGGTAAAAAAAAAAAAAAAGTCCTTTGAAGAGTCGTCCTTTGAAGAGTCCTTTCATTTGTGCTGTGTTTCAACAGAAAAATGATTCCACTTGTCTTGTCTATCCTCATGATTCTTTTCCTGTCATCCTGGATTTAGTGGAATAAACTGTTTCACCTCTTATGCCTTAGAGCTCATTCTAATTTAGTTGAACTTGATTTCTAAGATTTCAGCACGTTCGGACTGGAATTTTTTCTTGCTGGTATCTCTTTTTACCTCTTCCTCATTTTTTTATAAAACAATTTATTCTGAGAAAGGAAGGAAGAAAAGGAGATGATATCTTGCTAAATACTAGATAGACATAAATTCTCTAGGAGAAATTTGTATTTGTGCAGCAAGTCTGCATGCGATTTGTTTTGTGTATATGCCTGACTTGGTGGTCCCAAACGGGAGAGAAAGCTTTTACCTGACCTTAGAGTAGGGGTTAATATCCTCCTTAGAGAACACATGGGGGCATGTTACCCTTTACAATTTTTGTGTACATTAAGTAATTTTAGAATGATGATTCACCAATACCAAACTGGTAATTGACTTTGAGTAAGAAAATATTAACTCAGTTCATTCTTTCTTAAGTTTCTTGTGGAAAACCATATATAACTGAAATTAAAAGAATAAAGTAATTAAGTATTATATAGATATTTTTGTTCTTTTACTATTCCATTTTTTATTCTGTCTTGTTCCAGTATAATTTATACATAACACTGATAAAAATATTCCTAGCAAGTTTGTTTTTCTAGAATCCATTTAAAGTAATGTAGTGCACTTTCTTCCTCTCAGTTGTCTGCAGATATTTTCATCAATAACTCTTTAAAGTTTAGTCTTAATATTTTCTGTGTGTTTTCATTTTTACACTCGATTTATTGAGTAAATGGAAGGAAATGTGACTCACCATTCTATCCTTTTGCACCTTGCTTGTTTCAGTCAGTAGGGAGAGTAGAAATGATAGTTCTAAATTCTTTAAAGAGGTTATTGTGCTGTTCCACTCATTAAATGATCGCAAAGCATATTAAGTGCCTACCTTCAAAATTAAGCGGATTAGAATATGTTGAACAGATTCTTTAATGGCACAAAGAAGCATCAAAAAGATTTTCTCTGAAAAGATTCTCTACCTTGAATTTAATTTACACTTATTTCCAAGGTAAAAGAAGAAAAGCCAGTTCTAGGAAAGTAGCAAAAAATAGCAGCCTGAGACTTTTGAAATATTTTGAAGAGTGAGTAGGTGTTTTAGTATCAAAAAGCATTTGTGGCTACTGTTTTCCCAGGTTTAGTAACCAGTCAGAAAGATTTTCCTTGCATTTGTTCCGTTTCCTTCTAGCAATGCTTATGGCTTAGAACTATTTCTCCAGCTCTTGCTCGTCTTCTCAAAAGGAGCTACATCAGATGAATGTTTGTCACAATTGCTTTTCTGTGTGGTTTTTTTTTGTGTGTGTGTGTGTGTTCTAGTTTCATCAGCCTTCATGGCCCCGTGCCTCTTGGCATGTAGCACAAGCACTACTGGATGACCCAATGTCTTAACTGTCAGTCACTCTGAGCTGCTTGATGAAACAGGCTTACCAGCTCATAAACTGAGAGCAATCCTGTTTACTACCATTTCTAGATTCATGGACTGCTTGCAGCT
Source organism: Sclerurus mexicanus (assembly GCA_013396755.1). Lineage (NCBI taxonomy): Eukaryota > Metazoa > Chordata > Aves > Passeriformes > Furnariidae > Sclerurus > Sclerurus mexicanus. Next base: position 1,034,629 of record VWZF01006833.1, on the reverse strand, counting down.
TGTTAGTGTTCAACCAGTGCTGAAGACGCTTATGCTACTCTAGGTTTTTCTTGATGTTTCTTAGGTAGAGTTGGTCTTGTATGGATGCTTGTAGTGTTTCATCTGATATAATAGGATTAGACCTGAGGGTGACTATATCAGAGCTCCTGACAGGTTTCTGCAGTATATTTTGCATGAAAAAGCTCAAATATATTTTTTTCTTCTGTATTTGTATATTTACAAGCATTATTTTTATTCCAACTGTGGCTTTTATTCCAACTGTGGCAAATGCCGTAGGCAAATCTCCTCATTTGCTGTGAAAATAATTATTATTTGTTAATTTTTTTTCTTTCCATTGCCTGTTTTACTTATGGGTTGCTGTCTCTGTCAGCATTTTTATTCCATTTGTGCTTTGCAGTTTGTTGAAGGGGTAGATGTATATTCTGAAAATAAACTTGAATCTATTAAAGTGGCTAACATATAGTGATGTCTCAGTTTTGTAAATTGAGTTCAGGCATAGGCTATCTATCTGTTTGGCAGCAGTGGAGGTGCCTTTTTGCTTGAATTTTACTGTTTAAGCTTTTAGAGTTGCTTTAGAAGGTGGAAGAGGGGTCAGGGTAGCATCAGATTCACACATTACTGTCTTTACTGAATTTATATGAATGACCTCCTTTGAAGATTGAAGAATGTGGCACGAGTATGCATGAAGCCGCTCAGACTTTGAGGAATGTGATCTTTTGTCTTTTGTGCATGATCTTCTATTTGGCTATTGATATGTTTTGCTATTCAGGGATGATTAATTTGGATACATTTGGTTAAAGAAAGAAATTAAAATGCAATCACCTCTGCTTAGCTTCAGTGTGCTTCTGCCAAAGACTCTCTAATATTGCTAAAATTATTGGGAGGTTAACCTTGGCTTTGTTTTATTCTGTTTTAGCCATGTCAGCTAGCTCTGGCACTGGACCAGCCTACACTGACTACTGCCTCTTTCTCATCTGTCTAGATTGCATCCTTCAGTAGGGAGTGTAGAGTCTCATTCAGAGAAGCTCATCCAACGGGAACCAGCATAATTAAGACATATTTTCTGCTTTTCTCGAAGAATTGTAATACATAAAGGACAATCAGCTTTACTCATGAAATTGCAGGCACCAAGGGGGACTTAATGTAAAAGCGAGTGTATCCTGTTATCTTTCTCATTCTGCATATCACAGCTAAAGCTATGAGAAACTAAATGCTGCACTTACAGCCTAATCCAAACACTAACGTCCAGTGAGTCTTCTGATCTTTAGTATGTTCAGAGCCATAAAAACAAAGGACCAGAGTTCTCCATTTTCTCTTTACTGGAAATCAATGGCAGATATGTGAATAGGAAACAAAGTCAGGGCTCAAAGGGCAAGTGCACTTTTTCTTTACTTAATTATCCTTTTGCCTTTATTTCTAATGATTTTTGCCCCCCAGTACAACCAAAGCAAAACATCTAACATATGGCCTTTTGTACAGTTGTAGCAGTGATAGCATTCTTCCCAATGAGTAAGTGACATATAGGAGTGACTTTATATGTTATAAATATTAACTAGCTCTTTTTTGGTTTGGTGAGGTTTTTAATTTATTTTATTTAATTTGGAATGAAGGCTCACAAGTTTATTTTTTGTTCTTAGAGCATTTGACCATGCTACTAATGTCCTTCACGAATGCTTGCTGATGTCTTTCAATTCTCAGTTTAACCTACTGATATTTGAATAAACAATTCACATGTAAAACTATTACTAAAAAGTATAGACTGGATATTAAACCCATTTTCTCATCCTATGCCATAGTAATTTATAATAATGCAATACTTGTATTTTATTTAAAAAATGTTACTCCCCTAGAAAATCAAATTTTGAGAAGTGGCAATGATTATGAATTCTCTGTCTCAAAGAGAAATTTGGATGAAAGGGAGAGGTCCTGTTTACTCAAAGATGAATTGAACCAAAAGTTTCCATTTAGCTGTGTAGGAAAGCACTTGAATGTGTAAAATCTGTTCACAGTAATGAGAGTGGTGTCATTTTAAAGCTTTGCAAATAGTTAGGCTTTCTTCTTGATATTGTTGTAAGTGGAAAAAAAAATATATATATAGTGCTGACCTTGGTAATGGGGAAACATAAAGAACCTATGCTTAAGGAGAATTGACAAAAGACATTTCTCTGGGGTGTGTTTTATGTCTCTCCATTCTCCTTTTCTGGCTGCCACTGTCCTTGGTTGGCTTCTCCATTCAGCTGGGGAGTTCAGACAGAATTACTTCGTCAGCTGTAGTGCCTTACCAGCCAGCAGCTGCATAGCCTGAATCAGTGTTGCTTATATTGGGGGAGAAAATCTTTGCATCAGATGTGTGAATCTGTGAAAATACAATTTATTTTTCTCTCCTCCAAGGCAAGCATAGATAATTCTGGCCATTTTTGTTTTGTTAAAAAAAAGAAAAAGGCAAAATGAAAATAGAATAAGTACCAGAAAAAAGGGGCATTTCTTTAATTACTTTGTAAATTTCAGGGTTCTTAAGAAATTCTTGTTCAGTTTTTTTTTGCTTATAAGCAAATATGAACATTGTGAGGCAGCTCTGATGCACAACTGGCAGCTTGCAAAACATATACAATATGGGCAGTAAGATAAGGTGAAGGCTCATTAACTTAAGGAACTAATATCAGATGTCTGGAATTTAAGTAGAAAAGCACAGCAATCACTTTATTTGAACCTATGAAATATACACAAACATATGCCTATATGATATACAATTTATGTATATCTCTCTGCATATGCATGAATATGAAAATATTTTAAGCATTGCATTTTTATAAGCTCTTGCTATGCCTGTATTGAAAAATCAGTATTTGATGTTTTTCCCTACTTGCATCTTTTCTTGCTTTTACATTAGAATTAATTCTTTTTGTCTTGAGGGATAAAGACAGGACTCTTTCCTTGGTGCAGTTCCAATAGGAGATAACTTGATGCTTATAACAGCTTGTCAGTCTGAGAACTGTTAAAATAAGGCTGAAAGAAAGAAAAGCTCCATTTACTGTGAAAACCCCTAGTGGGATGAAAACTATAGTTCGTTTCTTTGGATAACAAAAGACACTTCCATGTCCTCCTCACTAGCAACTTCTTTTTTTTTTGACACAAAAGGCAGAATGAGGGGGCAAGCAATACCCTAATTATAACTGCTTTCCCCCAAGATTTTTACCCTACTTTGCTTGCTCTGCCTTACCAGGACATGCTGCTCTATTTTGCTTAAGTAATAAGAGCTCTGAGTAAAGGGTTAATGTTGCCGTTTGGATGCCGTGTGCAGTGCAGGAGGAAGGACAGCAATATGCAATGCAACTCTGACCTTCTCATTGTTCTGTAGCGTCATTGGCTGGTTACTCCCACACGCTTTCACAGCCTCAGCAACTTGTGCTCTTGCAAGGAGGGGTCGTCAGTGACCAGTCCAACATGGAATTAAAAAGCATTAAAAAAATTATGAGTTATTTTAGGCCTCAAAATTGATGTATTGTTCTTTTATAAAAATGTGGAAATGATGTGGCAATCATCTGTTTCTACAAGTTTGTATTGGAAGGAGGAGCAAAGTTAACATGGCATTTATAGATTTAGGAGTAAATCTTACTTTACAAAAATAGAAGTACTTTGTGTTTATAGCTGTGTCTGTATTGTTGTCGTTGTTGAAGATGAGTATTTTGCCATCACCTTTAATGTTATAAAATTAAATTAACATCTTGAGTCTGCTGAAAAAAATTGTCATATCTCCTGGGGTGGGGGGAGAAATGTGATCTGTTTTGTCTCTTTTAACAATCTTTACATCATTAAGTTCTTCAACATTCTTGCTGCTACTGGTCCTTTTTCTGTTTTCTTTTAATGCTGGTGTCATTGTCATGAAGGGATAGGATAAAACATACACTAAGATCAAAGTTAGTAGGTGGAGAATTCTGTTCTAACTCCTTTGTTGTGAGGACTGAGCAATGATCAGGAAGAGGTTTACTCAATCTTCTAAAAAGGCATTATGTGGCAAGGAATGGGTGAGTGCAAAGCCCAAAATGCAGTAGTGGAAATGGAAGCAACTCTACAACTTCACTGTGCTAACCTGACTATGTGCAAATGTAGGTTTGCCATTCAATATATCAATGTTTAAGTAATGTGTGATCTCTAATGGCAGAATATGCAAACACAGAATTTCTGTAAATCAATGTTTGTGTGGGTTTTGGTCAAGGAAAACCTCAAAGGAAGAGAGTATGTTTCTTCTAGTCTGATACTGAAGGATTGTCCTATTTCTGAAATGTGAATTTTAAAGTTGTCTACGTACTTTATGTATAGTTTATTCTCAAATGTTGCTCTGAGGAATGCTATCCTGAGCTGTGTGTCTTTGACCGAACGGGAATCTGGTGGTGAATATATGAAATAAACCCCCAAGTTCTGCAGTTACTGGCTGTAACACATGCAAACAATATGCACCGCAAAAGGAAGAAGTTTGTGTAGCATGTGTACCAGAGTGAAGTAGCACTTATGCACTATGGTCTTAGGACTAATGATGTTCTTTTTCTTTGCAAAGTTTATTTAGGTGGTTGTTTGCCATATGAGGCTCATTGTAAACATGTCAGCATAGCTCCAACTATAAAAATCAAGTGGAAGGCAAATTTGAGCCTGAGGAAAGTTAAGGAGAATAGCAGTGCAAGTTGCACTGGTTGTCTTGTCATGACTTTCCCCTCTCAAAATCAAATTATTCTGTGTTGGTATGAAAATGTCACAGGGACTTGCCAAGGTATTTTGGGTGTGTGCACTGGGTTATGCCTGTGTGATATACTTTTGCAGTTTGTCTTTCAGCTTTGTAGATTTCATAAGACCTTCATTCTTTTGGAAGTTTTCAGGTATGGTTTAGCCTAGACGGCATAAAAACCTATTGCATCTTCTAAGGAAGTTAATAGCTAGAAAGCAATTAAGCTCCCTTATCTTTTCAAGAGTCTGTTTCTAATATTGTTCTCAGAAAATGTTCTCCATCTGTGTCTGAAAAGCTATATTGGCACCCAGCTAGTCGTTGCATAATATACAGAATCCAAATATATGGTTATTTGAGCTAATTTTGAAGCAGTGAGATGACAAAAAAAAGTCAACCATCCTTTCTCAATGTAAATTTTTGCTGTTTGCTTGATTCAGATTTGAGTGTATGAAAAGAGAAATCTTCAGTCATGGTCTCAAATACGTACCCACAAATTACTATTTTTGGGAAATAACATATTGATGATGGTGTCTAGTTTCATATGAATCCTTCTTGTAGCAAGTTGGTAATGACATCTTGTGTGGCATGTGTTCTGTTTTTCAGTTTGTTTGAAGCATTTAGTAGTATGATGCACTGGTACAATATGTGCAAAATTTTATCTACTTAAGGCTCCACACTAATATCCTTCCAGAAATCAGTGATTCCACAAGCAGCATCTAAAAAGTGCTCTACTGCTGACTCTAAGACCCAAAAAACCAACAGCTTTGGAGATAGACTCGAAACATGGGTGTTCTCTCTGGTAGTTCTTACTTTCTCAATTTGCAAGTTTTATTCTAGTTTCATCAGAGTGAAGATATTTCCTATCGACGGAACTGTAGACTTTCCTGTCAAAGGCACTGTAGAATTATCGTTAATGCTGTTTATTTTTGTGTTAATAGTAATGAAAAATAACTGTAGTTCTCTCAGCCCGGCAGTGTGCTTGGCATTTCACATACAAGGTAGAAGACGTGGTTCTCTCTGTATAAGACTTTAAGCTAATACCCATTATGTAAGTAGTCAAAATTCAGTTCTGAATAAAATGTGTGTGTTTTCCGTTGTAAAAGCAGTACTTTATTAAGCTAACTAATGTTGTGGTAGGTAACTGTGCTTTCATGTTTGATTGTGGGCAATTTGGCATTCAAGAGTAGTGACAGAAATCTGACCGTGTACAAAATTTTCTGGTGAAGAAACTTATCTGAAAAGTCCTGTCATGCAGCCATTTAAATTGGTTAGTGGTAGCTGCTGTACGGAGACCTCTATCATGTAGCATTACAGTATTCCACAACATCATACGGGAAAGCTGTGCCATGCCTTTTTGAAATTTTGGACAGTTTTGGAAGATAGTCATTCATGTACTCTGTTAAATGCAGTCTAGAGGGCAGCTTTCTCTCATGGGATAACCTGTCTTGGTGCAGTTTATCTCATTCATGCTAACTTACTGAGTTAAAAATGAGTCTGCAATGATTGTGCGTTTGTACCTGGTGTACAGGATGTCTGTATTGCGTCCAAATTTGTTTTATTTGAGAGAGTTTAGACTCTGTGTCCTCAGAAAAAGTATGTATTTGGAATATTTAACCTTGGGTTTTATGCACTTACTACCTGTTTGATTTGTGATGTTGATTACTTTTGAATGTGAAGATTAGTTAGTTACAAATCCTACAAGTTCTCTTACTATATATATAGGTGCTGGACTTTGAAATATGAGCTTCAAAGAATTTGCAATTATTTTGGTCATTAACATCAGCCAGTTGTTAAGATAGACCATTCATGTAGGCTTGTATGCTGAAATTGTATAACCAACTAATCCGTGAAGCAAGTAGTTTGTTTATCAGTAGTGTATCTACAGATGTTTGTGCAAGAAATTTGGGCCTATGGAATGGGAAAGATTTTTTCTTTTTTTTTTCCTATGTTGCTTAGGTTTCACACTTTTCTACTGCTTGCTAACTAGCAGTAATAGGTTTTTATCTGAAAATTTTGAGGAGAGTTAAGACAAGTATAGGAAAAAGGGGAGAAAAATTGAATTTTGAATAATGCAATATATGCAGAAGACATGGTCAAAATTTTGTTTTCTAGGCAAAGTATATTAATCTCAGAAAGAGGTAGGCATTAACTTCGATCCATTCCATGGTGGCTCTTGTTTGCTGGAGAAGGCTGTAGCAGAAACCACTGCAAGTTCCCTATGGGTGATATGAACAGCCTCTAAGCAAGCACACAGTATAGGTGCTGCAGAATGTGTTCCTGATGATAAAGTACAGATTTTAATGCAAAGTAAATATTGCAGTGCTTCAGCATCATGTATTTCTTTTTTGTCATCAAACATAGGTTTTGTTTAAATGCTTTATGCCAGAGTTGCAGACACTGTTACTGCAGTCATGGCTATAAATGCTTATAATGTAATTTTAGTGTTTTTTGTACATTCTGCCAGTGTGTGATCTGTAACTATATTTTGGTTTTTTGCTATTGCTTATAACTGCGTAAATTGTGAAAAGCTTTAGATGGTAATTGCTAAAGTTCATAATTGCAATATTTTTATTCTTGGTAAGGAAGAGGGGGGAAAATGAAGGATTTTTCATATCTCTCAGATCTATTGGTCTATTCTCCAAATGACAAGTTCCTGACTGATCAACTATGCCACCTGCTACTAAAGCTCAGTAATATTAGTCTGTGCAATGGTTTCACTCTCATCTCACACCTCAGAGATCTTGAGCTCAACCCCAGGCATCCCCTGTGTGTTTAAATCAGCTTAACGGCTCATACAGTGTGCTGATTTCCTTGCAGGCCTCTGTTTTCTCAAAAAGTGATCACCTTTTGCCAATGCCCTCAGGATTAAACAGGGCAGTCTGGTTTTCCTTTTCTGCATTGGCTATACCTTTGTAGTCAATAAAAGACTAACTAGAAAAGAATCAGCTGATGAGAGAATCAATCTTCTGGAAGCCTCCCCACAGTTTTCTCATCATTTTTGTGCCGTCTGTCATCTCAGATTGTAAAATGGAAACCAAAACTCAGTATGTGGGAAGACTTTTAGTGCTCCTTGTTAACAAAAACAGTAAGACCAGGGGTTTTGATCTTACGAGTGTATAGGTAAACAGTAAGCTGTAAGTGTGCACTCTTGAAGTAGCTTTTCCATGTTTCTAATGGAGGTCTGCGAAAAATTATCAAAGAAGTATCACAAAGGTCTCATAACATACTGTAGTGTAGATATCCATTCTGAGTAGGTCAGGTTAAATCTGAAGTTCTTCTCTATAACAATACAGGGGTATCTTACAGAACATGTACCATTTATCGTGGTATAAAAGCCATATAAATAGAAAAGGTCTTTAAAATACAAGTGAAGCTTTTTTTTCTTTTTGCTACTTCCTAAGTTATAACAGTGGTCTGTCTTGATAGCTAGTATTATGCAAGAAATTTTAAGTTTTTTGAATAATAGCCTACTTCAAGTTGGCTTATAATGACAGATGGACCAACTTAAAAAAGAATTAGAGGTTCATCATAATCATAATTCTTACAGTTCTAAATTTTTCATTCAAATGTATCACAGTAGTTTACAAATATTAATTCAGTGTTATAATCACCCACCCACGAAGCAGGTCAGCATCCTAGTTTTACAGAAGTTCAAAGTAGGGTACCAAAAGGTTAAGAGCTGTGAGGAATTAAGGGGTCTGTTGGTATGCACCATAAGGCTCATGCTGGAGACTCTATTTTTATTGCATCATACTTTAAACTTCGTTTGAAATCTGATTTGTTTTTCTGGACTAAAAATCTAGGGACGAATAACAGAGAATGTGACTTGGGGTTATATTAGTGACTGGTTGACAGTCATGCCAAAGCACTGAGAATAAGGAGTATTTAACTACATCACATAAAGCAGCAAAGGTGACTCCATCACCATCTTCAGCAGGATACATCCGTTTTTTCTGTCTGCAGGTGCCCTGGGTATTGCCATAATGTTCCCTATGGAATGAAAGCTCTCAAGCTTTGCACATTCTGCAAAAACCTGTCAAATATCACTTTCTTATGGTGAAGGTCTAAGGCAGACTTTGGCTGCCCTCTCTCAATTGTCTGGCAGTTGGACAGTGTATCTAACGTTGATGAAAATATGTTAAATATATTACCCATGGTTCTCTGTTGTGCAACAACTAAAGTACAGATCTCTGCCCGATAAAGAGGGTTAATTGCAAGAATTGAGACAGATGCCTGTTGCAGCTTTTAGTTAGCTAAACCACAGCTAGCAGTTAGGAAACTGTTAAGAAGAGTAATATCAAATATGCTTTGTCACCAGCTGTACATATTGCAATACTTTTATATAAAAAATACAAAGGTGAAGAAATGGGACTTTCCCTTGGGAAAGAGAACGGTTTGTGTTTTTGAGGGATGTTCATTTCATCACCTTGAACCAACACCTGAGAAATTCAGAAACAAGGTGAAGAGGTACCTGGCTCTGTTCCTCCCTTAAAAGAGGTCTGGACTATGAAATATTTAGCAGCTACTGGCTCCCTTAAAAGCCCAGGAGACATCACTTCAGAGCAGATGAGTCTCCCCATTAAGAGAACATCTGAAAGCTTTCAAACTAATTTTTATTTATTTCAAAGCTATAGAACTATTGATGGGTTGGATCTGAGCTGTGGCTTCCAGAACTATCTAAGGCAACCCTTTGCTTGGGGCATGGTGCCACCAAGGTGAGCACAGCTCTGACAACTTTTCGTCACAGTCATGGATTTCTTCATCCCTTGCCAGCTCTAAATGGTCACTCATGATATAGAACTACTTTTATTTTCACTTCAGAGAACTTTGCTAGAAAAAAAAATGGTCTAGAAGACATATCTTTTGAAAGACTGCCATCTTTAGGCAATCTCTTCAGGGCTTATTTACGGGGGAAAATTTATTTTTTTTTATTTTTTGCCACTCATTTTCTTACTGTCAATATTACTTTTAAAGACAGGAGAGAAAAGAGCTATAACAATTGCATGCATTTCAGGGGCAAGCCAACAATATAGTTTGGGCTGCTGCAATTCTTGGTGTTGGCTTCTAAAGCAGCAGCACTTGTCACATTGATGATGCCTACTCTAACAACACCAACTATCAAACCCTGTGACACCTGGCAGATATTTACAATTCAGAATCTCTTATAGATATGCTTTATCTTTTAAAGTACGTTCTTCTTCAGCATTAGTAGAAATTTGCTTTGCAGTCATATCAACTTGCCATCTGCCAGGTGGCTGCTCCTTTCCTACTCCACCAAATCAAAGTTTCTCAAAGGATCATTATAGGTTTAACTGCCGGTAAAAGAATCTCTTCAGGGCCCCTTCAGGTTCATGGCACTACAGTTATGCCCTGGAATGTTGCCTAGATCGTCTCATTTTGAAGTCCTTTTGTTTATCTGGGGGTTATGTGGTTTCTATACACACTATGCTGGGAACTTTTTTGCTGAATTACTCACAAAATTTTATCCATGTGCTAAATCTACAGTTTACCAGATGCATGCTCTGGGAGCAAGTATAATCACATATTCTAAATGGACCCCACGCAAAGTTGTCCAGCTTGTTTTATCAACTTTCTAGTCACAGACAAATATTTTGAAGTGACACTTCAAAACATATTGAAAGGGGTAAAACATCAAAAGGGTGTATCTCATTTCATAACTTGTTAACTGGTATACTACCCTAAACATCAAATCCTACTCTATTGTGCAAGTGACATGTTCTTGAATTGAGGAAAAAAATAAGAATCTGTAAAGTGTCACAAAATAAATCACCAGCATTTTTACTGGAAATATTTTCATTCAGGAACATGTACTGATATTTTTCTTATTGTTTAGTAAGCAAATGAGCTTTATCTATAAGATTGTAATGTTTAGATTGCCAGTATGTGGATGCATCTAATATTACAAATATTTTTTGTCAATTTGCCACTGATTTCCTTTTGCAATATATCTTAACCTCATATACATTGTATGCTTAATCCAGTTTTACAGAAGTTGGTATAGACTCTATTTCCACTTGACCAGAGGAGGACTCACCAAGGTACAATGCCTTTGTCTTTTGGCCATTATTCTATAAGCTCTGTAGGACAGATAATTGTTACATCGTGGAAACATAAAATATTCCGTTCTTTAAAATAATTGAAAACTTGGGCTCTCTGTGTGGTAGGTAAAATGGACAGATTTTTCTTGGAGCTGCAGTTACAATGATTGGACCAGAATACAGCAAGAAATATGGCCTTCATAGTTTTGATTCCAGTCTGTTGAATTTGTTGGTTTCTTTCTTACCTGTAAAACAAAACACAGAAGCCTAAGCTCAAAAGAGTAACAGTGGGAGGTGCAAGCTACCCAGGTCTGTGACTTGTGTCAGTCCAACTTACCCTTTTAGGAGTGCCAAACTTTAGAAATGAGGAATGGAATAGGATCATCATCTACTTACCACTTCTTTTGTCTATTTGTTTGCCAGTGGTTATAATGCATGTCTCCAACTTCTGTGTAAAGGTCCTGCCACCACTCGCTGTGAAAATTTCTTGTTGCAGCTTTTGCCTTCTGTAATTTGGTTAGTCTTATGCAACTTGTTAAACTTTGCTTTTATCTGTGTTGTGATACACAAAACTGATTTGTTCAGGGCAGAACTTAAGATGAAAAATACTCTCAAATCAAAACTCCTTCCAGATTTGCTTTTGATTGTCTCAAGGTATTTTCCTGTTGCAATTGCATTTTCTTTTTTTGATAGTTTGCTCAGAATGGGCTCTCTTCTCATTGCTAATCCAACCTGATGTGCCATGGCATCGGAGTTCACCACAATTCATTCCTTGGAATGCTCAGAAGTTAACATCCAATTAAATCCAGTAAAAGTCTTCCATCTCCTGAGCATGCATTTTGAGTAGGACCTAATTTAACACAGACTAGAGTATAGGTTTATATTGTCAAGCATCTTTTCTGCATGCAAAGCAGTCTTGATAAAATGAGGTACCTACATAAGTACACAAAATCTCTAGGTATAGCTCAATTAATTGAAGCTAGGAGAATTGTTCTTTGGCTCCCCATGAGTCACATATTGTGGCTTTTACTAGCAGGCATTTACTACAGTGGCTATCATTTCCATAGGCTCACCAGAGAATCGTTGTCCAGGTGTGTTCACTGCAGTCTGGTGTCCATTGGCACAAAGGCACAGGATTAGGAGTGCAACAAACAAGTCATTTCTGCACTGGAGGGAAAAAATGAATAATGTGAAGAAACCTCTGAATGGATACGGATTAGCATTTACTCTGTGTAACAGTCAGTCCAGATTGCAGAAATAATGGTGTACCTGTCAATCATTGGCTTAGCTAAAACGTTGCCTGCATCAACATCTGCCAGCATTGTCATGTGGAACCTTTCAGAACATTATGTAAAGAATAGAGATCATTGCTAAAAGTGTCTTTATTTTTCTCTTGTTTGAATATTTCTCACACATAGTAAATATAAAAAGATAAACTGAGCAAATGGAGTGCAGTACGGGTGGGGGAAGAGAATATAAAAGACAGGTCAGAGAACAGAGTCTCTACAGCAGGAAATGAATGATGGATTACAAATTTATTAAAACTATGTTACTTAGAGTTGAAACACACTGAACTGCTTCTGGTTGTAAGGTAGACACAGTTTAAGTTAATGTCAGGACTGCATCACTGCAACTGTTGGGAACAGGGTATTTTTGTGGTATGGAAGGAATGTGGGTGTTCTCCTGCACCGCGGTGCCTGTAAATGATCTGCAAACATGCTCTCCCTTAGCGGAGAGGGAAACTGACCCGTTAGCAGGATGAACTGTTGTGTGCTGAGGTGTGTGACACTCCTCCTCGGCCCACCTTCATCTACTCTAGTAAAGAGCTGTGGGAAATTTTCACGTGTGGTGAAGCAGTGATGAAGAGAAATTACTTGGCCAAAAATTGTATTTAAAATTGGTTGCAATGCTGCATTTTGCTGAACTCAAACAGATTTGTGACAAAGGATCGGGTTTAATTTCTTATTCTTGCTTTTGTGTGGAGAAAGTGTCTTTTTTTGTCAGGAATAATTTCAGTTTGAGTTAAAAATGATATATTATTTAAAAAGACAAACTAGTTATAGCAACAAAAGCAAAACCAAGCTGCATATTTCAGATAGTTAAAACAAGGAATGCTTAAAGTAGGAAAATATGATTTGTTTTGTTGCATTTTATGAAAAGATTATTGAATCAGAAACAGTCTGGTATGGGAAAAAAAAAATTTGGAAGTTCTGTTGGGGTAAGAAAACAGCTTTCTTTCAACTTCTTCCCGTTATGATATGTTCTATTTTGGGGGTGGGTTTCTTTCTGATTTTATGTCACCATTTCCACTGATGGTGGAGAGACAGATTGTTGCTTCCCCTTTCCCTTCAGATTTAATACTGAGTATTAATTAAAATATGGTTAACCTTTAAAACAAACTCGTGTCAAATTTCAGAGCTAGAAAAAAAAATGTAAAAAAGAAATTTGGTTTTCCAGTTGTTTCTGAAAAGTATTTCTGTCAACAAAAGATGTGATAATTAGATGCATATGGCAGTGATGCCTAAGGAACTGCTAAACTACAAACATTAATAATGGCAGCTATTTTTCAAAATTAAAAAGTAAAAAGACCTTATCACTAAATTAAGAGTCTTGTTTTTCCAATCCATCTGTGCCCCTCAGCTCTTGCCTAAGTAGTGACTGTATGGGTCATTACAGAGTCAGATCTGAGAGAAGACTGCTCCCACATCCCTTTCCAGGTTCTTTGTTGCTCACCTTCCTTTCTCTTTCTTTGATGTACAAGATGGAAGAAGTAATGGGTAGATAAAGGTGGGAAAATAGTGTTTATACTTAATGTAGTTTAAAAATTATTCTTTATTGTTTATTTTACTCCTGCTCAGTTGTTTACCAATATCTTTTTTTCCTCCCAGTATTTTGTGTTATCTCTTCTTTTTCCTCACTGTTTTTTGTTTCTGGGCAGTGAACTAGCCTTGGTTTGGTTTGTTTATTTATTTTTGTATTTATTGTTGCCTAGAATGAGAGCAATTTTCCTTGTTTGGTCTCTGTTTCTTTCAATTCCTATATGTCTTCCTCTGACATGAATGTAAGGTTTGACACTCTTCTGAAAATTTCTTTTTCTTCTAAATCCTTTTGCCTTGGCCTAAATTCCTTCTCTTTTCAGCTCTACCTTCTCTTGTTTCACTTTAGCCTTCACTCCTTTAATCTGCACAGTCTTTTTTCCCCCTCTTTTTTTTTTTCCTTCACCTCCTTCCTCCTCATTGCTGAGAGTGTATCTTCATATAGGAGAGAGAGAGAGAGGCATCCTCACCAAACAGCTGCTCATCACCCATGCAGCAGCCTCAGTTCACTTTGAAAGGGAAAGAGCGGAGAAGAATAAGGAATACGATTATGGGTTAAGGGTCCTAAAAGGACTGGGGAGAGAATATTTGGGTGGAGAAGGAAGGAAATCCAGAGTGACTATAGAGAAAGAGAAAAGAAGTGGTGATGAGGAGAAAAGGAAAAGGGTGGCACTCTGGATGAATAATTTAATGAAACCTTCCAATAGAAAGTAAGGTAGAAAAGAGAGGGGCTGTAGATCCCACTGCATAATTTTGTTCCCTTCTTCTTTTGACCTAATTACAGCCTTCCAGTACCTGAAAGGAACCTACAAGAAAGATAGGGGAGAGACTTTTTGCAAGGACATGTAGTGATAGGAAAAGGGTGAATGGCTTTTAAATAGAGAGTTGGCTAGCTTAGATATCAGGGAGAAATTTGTTACTGTAAGGATGGTGAGGCACTGGAACAGGTCACCCAGAAGAGCTGTGGGTGCCCCATTCCTGCTAGCGTTCAAGGGCAGCTTGGATGGGGCTTTGAGCACCTGGTCCAGTGAAAGGTGTTGGAACTAGATGATCCAACCCAAGACTTTCTGTAACATCATTGGTAAACGCTAACTCAGAGGCAGGGGGAGGAATCATGTGCAGGGGATTCACTCAGATTTGGCATACCTTTTTTTTTTTTGCCTTGGTCTGGCTCTCTTTCCTCTTTATTTTTTTCCCTGTGTTTGCTCTGTGCTGGAGGAGATCTGTTCTGCAAGGTCATTTGACTGTTCTCAGAATTGCTGAATGGAGCACTGATCTCATAATTATTCAGTGACTGTAGTTACTTCTGAGGTTTTGTTGCTTTGCATCAATTTATTTAAAATGTTAAGAAGTGCATGATCAAAATATTGGAGAGTGTGGTGAAGCACTGAAATAATAGAAAATGCAGCAGTATTGTAGAGGAGTTTTTACAGTTTTCTTCAGCTATAGTTTCTCTTCAAAACTGGATACAGAACACTTTTAGAGACACAAGGGATGCACAAGAATCTTTCACTGAAAGTCAAGGGGGCCTTTGAAATTGTTTCTTATATGTATAAAACATACTTTGTGTTTTGTATTGTGATAGAAATTAAAATTTATTTATGCAGCAGAGTAGATCTTATTTATTGCATTGAGATCTAAAATTTACTTGGTCACAAAACATTTCAGAGCATTTAGGCAATAATAAAAAGATAATAAGTGTAACTTTTGCATTGTTCACATTTTGTATCATTTATATTGTAGTTCTACTTCAGAGTCTCTGTGAAGATGCTGAACTTCACTGTGCTACATTCTGCACAGATACTCAAGAAAAAGCAATCTTTGTCATAGAAAATTTGTTATCCAAATAGGTGAGATGGACAAGAGAAGGAAATGAGCACATGTAAGAATAGACAGTTTTATTTTCTAAAAATCAGTCAGTGAGTGGTAAAGGAAAAGGCACATGATCTCTCTCCTTAAATCTGTATAATATCAGCCCCTGCACCACATCTATGCAGTAATTTAGTGTATTTTTTCAACTGCCAGTTGTTTTTGCATCTCTGAAGCCTCAACATTTTTACACTTGATCCATAACATTCTCCTTTTTGTGTCTGCAAAACTGGTATTCTTAGCTTCTTAAAGCTTTTTTAGAGCCCTCTACCCATATCGTACACTTTCAGTGATGCTCCTTCTCGCTTCCCTGACATCTACCTTATGTGTAGAAAATGCTTGTGCCTTTGCTGTTCTCATCACTTCTGCCACCTGCAGCACCAACACTGATTTCAGAATTCTGGTGACAGAAAAAGCTTACAACTCAATCTTACAACTGAATATTCAATTTATGAATTGAGAATCACTGTGATAAGCTTACTTGACTTTCTAGCCAGTGGTTAGAAAATATAGCCATATTTATTTTAGTAATGCAAAAGTTTTTTCAGTAATTTCTTTATTTAATTTTTGGAGGTTTTTTTGGTGGCTAATAGTGATAAGTAGTCTTATAAAAAAAAATCAAAAAGCAGGTACAAAAAAGATGGGGAATGCAGTTTGTTTTTGTTCTTGTAAAATAGCAAAAATAGCCTACCAAACCGCAAAATAAATATTCCCTGCCCTGAGAAAAAGAAACAAACAAATGTTCAGTAGACTTTTGTGATAAGATTTTAAAGGGTTATGTATTAATGCACATAAAAATTTTCCAGAACTAGGTCTTACTATTTCTTAGGAATTTATTTATGAAACAACTGGAAATTAAAACATATTGCTCAGTATGCATACAAATATAGTTCTGGTACTACTGCTTAGCAAATGTCTGTGTGCTGCATGTACACAAAGTGTTTGAGCAAATAATATGATATTTTGTGGGTTTGCTACTGCCCAGCGGTCCCTTGTGGACAGGATGTCAGATCTATTTATGTATTTCATTAGGTACTGCCCTGTTAGCCTAGTGCTAGCTTGGAAAGAGGATATACCCCTATGTTGCAGTTATAGAAGGATTGTTTCTAGCTTGTAAGCAAAAAGATGCCCTGTGCTTTTAGAAATGAACAGTGAGCCCTGTTCTCCAAGCCACATGCCTATAACTAGCTGCTGACCATATATGTATGTATTCAGCCACCAGCTTCTGTGCACTGGAAAGCTTTTGCTCCTGAAGAATTTTTGTCTTGTTTTTATTTCTGTAAAATTATTAATGTTCCCAGAAACTCATAAGCATACACAAACCTGAACCACTTCACCTACTGTCAGAGATATGACAAGCTTATTTTCAAGTGTACAGTTCTACAGCTGCTGTACAAAAGATCATATTTATAAAGCCAATCTCTTATCTGAAGGAGTAGCTTCATTATTCTACTTCATTGCCTGATAGCCCTGACTCCGAGAGCTGTGTGAATGGTAACCACAAAGCTGTTCCATTATTTAACTCTAAGCTGCTCTCCATGACTCTCTCTGGGTGGATTTCATCATTTTCCTCCATGTAAGATTTTTTAGTTTGTTCATATTTGAAGGAAAAAATAAAGAGGTATAGAGAATAAAAAAAAACTTGGTAAGGCCAATTTTACCAGTCTTGGAGCCCCTGCAAAGCCATTCATTTGGTACCCTTGATTATGGTAAAGGTGAAAGTGACCACTTTCATTCTTTTTTCCTTAGAGGTGCCTTGTTTTGAGAGAGAGAGCGATGATAAAAGTCAACACTGGCTTTCAGGTTTGAGCTGTATGGGCTGAAATTTTGACCGTTCTATGTTTTGTGAAAGTATTTGAAGTTCTCGCTTTTCATGGTGGAGCAGACTAAAACGTTTACAGTGTATTTACAAGCAATTACTACTATTTTTTTTTTTCCAAAACAGTAATAGTATGCATTTCTGGGTGGCGTATAGGGAAAAGGCAGTTTAAACTATTTGTGAGTTTAAAATAAGACTTGAATCTAATGCAAAAGTGAATTTTCATAATGTTAAACTGATATCGAACAGATACAGATTACAGATATTACATTAAATGATTTGTTTTTATATGATCTATACAACTGTTGATATTTTATCTTTTACAAACAAAAAAATCAAATTTAGATTTGATATTTACAAATTAAAGCATTTTAAGTACTATCCCCCGTCACTGAGACTTGTAAAAGTAAGCGTCTCATATACATAATTTGCTGACTTCTTTTTTTTAAGGAAAAATATCAGAAATAACTGTATTTTGCTTCAAGTTGTTCATTAACTTCATGAAATTGCTTCTGTAATCTGATTTCTGATACATATTAGTTGCGGATTCAAATCTCTGTTTATTGGAGGACTAAAGGGTTGATAACCTTCCATATTAGCAATTCATGACCAGCAGGGTTATGCCTGTCTCGTCAGCACTGCCTGGGGCAGGACAGGGACTCCATCACATGGAAGCGCTGCAGGGCTCCCGCTTTGCCAGTTTGCACCGTGGTCGCTTCCATGGTGGGTGGTGCAGTCCTTTCCATTTGTCTCTGAGCCAGTGACAAGGCTCAGAGCCTCAGCAAATGGGAAAATCCCCTTTCCAGAGAGATGGAAAACCTTCATTAGTAGGTTATTTTCCAATAGTTGTTAAACGCTCATTACTTGAGTTGTAGTTCAGATCAACTTTCCTCTAACCCTAATGGAAGGTTAAAGATAACTCTCCAGCTTATGGCACCCAAGCTTGTGAAGGGCAGTACTAGTCAATTTTTTATCTATAACAATAAAAATATTTATTCAGCTGTCAAAAGTTCCACAGCCTCCTGGTGTTGTAGCCCAGTGGGCAGGCAGTAAGTGTCATGAGGCAAAGCTCCTTCATCTGCAAGCTCAAATCTTGCAGGAGCTACTGGGATGACAAAAAATAAAAATACAGATTTCACCCACAAAGGGACAAGGACTGTGGAGGAAAGCCAGAGGTTTTCACTGTGTTAGACACATCCATTCAATCAGAAGGAGGAAGGTAGATGAATAAAGAACTGGGTGCCACAACTGCCATGGAGATTTTCTGGGCCAGAGTATTCTAGAGTGGATTTTAAACACAGACTTGTCACGGTAATTCCCTTACATTTGTCAGCCTCTGGGCATTATTGAAATAATACTAATATGAAAGAATAATATTGATTGTGGACTGCCTTTTTTTTTCCATATAGTTTCTCCTCAAAACATCTGCCTTCACCTGTGAGGTTTAAATTATAGTCTTGTCAGTGAATAATTATTTTGTGTATTGTGAATCTCTTGGGATATAAACAGATTTCCTTTGTTTGTGCACTAAGTGAACTGAGTTAAGGTGAAAATTTCTTCTCTAAAAGTTGTTTTCTGGTGTTTGGAAAATGCTGCTGAGACTTCAAAAGACTTTATTTTTAATATGGCAAAGATTCATACACCATCTTTAAGTGATGGCCTTTTTTCCCCCCACTGGGCTGTGTATATGCTTAAAATTTAGCAGTGCTTAGGTCTTTACAGGAATGTTAGGGGTGAGATGACAGAAGGTGATGCTTTAATCTATTTCAACTGACTACCTAGCTGTCTGAGAAATCATGCTTTCTAGAGAAAACAGCTTAGAAAATATCTTTTGTATTTGAACATCATTTAATTTATAATTCAGAATAATTTTCCTGAATGCCTAGACATACATAAGAGATCTCTTAGCCTTCATCCTTTGTAACTTGATTCTGAGGTGGTTTGGTTGTTTTCTTGTGTGTGTGTGGCTTTTATCTTTTTGTTATGTTTGTTTTCTTGTGTTTTTTTGTTTTCCTTGGTTTTTTTTTTGTTTGTTTGTTTTTAAATGCTGATATTTGACAGTGTGTGTACAACTTGCTGTGACTGGAGAAGGGAATTGAATGACTGGAATATCTTCTGTTATTAGTAATCCAAAATTGAAAGGATTTTGTCTACCTTGTATCTAGACTTCAGTATCAAGAGGAATGGCTGAGAACCCTTGTCTTTCCCCAGGTAAAAGTGGCTGTGGGAGTAAAGGCCTGTCCATTGCTGCTTTTAAGCTTCAAGTTTGCTTTAGGGCATATATTAAGGAGGTTTGTAACACCTTAATTTTTTTTCTGAAGGAATTAATTTCTCTAAGCTAGAGAAATACTCCTAAACTAGCATGGCTATGTTAGAGCACGTTGTGCTGAAAGGTGCTCAAGGGCTGCCAAAGGCAGTCACAGACCTTGTGAAAACCAATGAGTTGTGCCAAGCGTTCCTTTAGACTCATCAGAAGAGTTTAGTGCTCTTGGGACACTCTCCAGGAGAAGGGCTCTCTGGCAAGCTGTGTTTGGTCTTTTGGATTATAGCAAAAGTTTAATAAAAACTTTTAATGCTCAATTAAAAACACTCCTGGTCTGGGGATGTGACATTTGGTAAGTGTGTTATAATTGTCACAAAGGACATGATCCAGCACATGGTTAAGTCAAGGGGGCAATTTATTGACTTCAATAGGTGTTGGATGAAGCCCAGATTCATGAGTTAACATTTCTATGTATTTCAGTGAGTAAAATTTAAAACTGTGTGCCTGCTTTAAAAAAATTTAATCTTGGAAGGGCTTGTTTATTTTTTGAATAATCCTCAAATTAGCTTGTAGTTCTTTCTATTACATTTATGAAGATAATATTAAAGGGGCCTTAACTGTCTGTACCATGTGATATTTGATGCTGGCTTGAAAAATTAGTTTTGGTGTAAACAAAGCAGAGATATATTCTGAAAGTATTGTTTAAAAGTTGAAAACTTATCAGGTTGCATGTTAAAATTCACTGGAAAAACACTGGCTTAATTAATATTATTTATATGGAAGTTAATAAAAATATATGAATTTAAACAGTGCACATATATAGAATAAAACCGCAAAAATTTCTTTTCAATGATAGTACCAATATTAAATTACCAACTTTATCTGACAAGTTAAAAAATAAATTGTATGCTGTTTCCATCTTTCCTGTTGTTATACCTCCATATCTATATATCTTTCTATATATATTTATACACACCTATACCTGTTGATTTCTGTATCTGAGAGACATCTCATCATCACTTCTTACTCTGGAATTAGAACTGTTCACAAACTATCTGGACAGTGATTCTTTAGGCTGTAACTCCCCCAGCCCACTCCTGCCATCCTGTTGGGGGTTTTCTGTGCTGAGAGATTTTTAAGGACTCGGTGCAAAATCTCAAATACTGAGGCATTTCTCATGTCTGTCTTCTGAGCTTTCTAACATGAAAAGGCAAACTATCCACTTGTTGTAGAAAGTGCTGTGATTGTCCTATTAGACTAGTTGTAGAAAGTGCTGTGATTGTCCTGTTAAACTGCTTTGTACAGTTGGAGAGTATAATGAGAGCTGGGAAATGGGTTTCTTTCCAAAGATGCGTTCTCGTCTTTCCTGTTGCATGTTTCTGTAAGTGCATGTTTCTGTTCTGCAGCCCATCCTGCAATATTTGCATTTGTTTTGCAACATGGAAGGTTGTAATGAGGGACACTGTTCCAACCAATCTCCTTTTCCAATATAATTTCTCTTCCAGAACTGGAGAATCATAGGAATCCCCCAATCAAAAGCACATTATACTACTTCATTAGAGTTTGTCACTTGAAAGGAGGCGCTTTCATTTTCTGATTACTTGTTATGTGTTCTAGTGAGTGATCTGAATTGTACTTCAAAATTAATTTTTTACTGGGTGCTAATGAATTATTTATTTATTTTAAAATGTAGTCATCTGCAATCAAATTTTTTCCCTTCAGTTTCTATATTTGGAATCTGCTGATAGTTACTGGAAGCTGTTTGGGGATTGGAATACTCAGCACTATTGTATTGTGATCAATAATTAAACTTAGTGCTGACATGTATCTAGTTTATGCAGCAGCCTCTGACAATCCATCTTGCAAAATTAATCTTTTCCAATTTATTTAAGAGGAGACTTTAACAATAAAATAATTCAAATGAGTACCAATGCAGGATTATTTTTGGTCAATATTACTTTATTATAAATTGAGTCCACGTACTCATTAGTAAATTAACTGTCAAACCTGAAAACAGATTTTTTTTTTTAAAGGTAATTATTGGTACTGAAACAAGAAGGCACTTAACCTTGCTGTGCAGTCGTCCTTACCACAGTGTTTTTATTCCAGGCTATAACTACCCATCAAAGCTGCAGAGGGAAAATAATTAGAGATATTAAATGGATGGAATATTAACTATTAAAAAGCTGTGTTCTTTCAGAGAATTGTTAAGGTTGTGTGGATTCTCTGTCAGTGAAATGTGTGTTCCTTTGGAAATTGTTGTCTGTTATTTTTTTCTAAGCATTGAAAATTGCAGCTAAATCTATGGAAAAAACCAAATAAATTACTGAAAAATCTGAAAAAAACAATCAAAATTACTAGCTTAAATGAAACATTATGTGTATTTAAAAGGCAATATTCATGAAGGAAAGTTTAAAGAAATAAAAATTTGGTAAAATAAAGTTAGGGATTTTTTGTTGTGTTTTTTTTTTTAAACAAAATATGCTCTTTAAAAAATTTAACTTAAATCCCTGCTCTGAAACTGGGCATTTTCCCATTTTGCTTGTGCCTCACTTCAGGAGCTTACTCTGTTTATTCCTCCTTAAGATGTTTGATTATGCCCAGTTGAGCATTTGTAAAAGCTTCTCCATTCTAAGGATTTCTGCTAAATGGGGTTTAGGATTTGAGAGTTCTGTTTTCAGAGTTGATGAATGACAGCCATTTGAATTTTTATAATTATTCCCTAAATCCATTTTGAATCTGTAGGAATCTCCAGAGCCAAACAGAAGAGAAGAGGTAGAGCTGCAATTTTCTTCTATTTTATTTGTTTATTTTAAGTGAAGGGCATCAGAGCTTGCTGTGGCCTCGTGAGTGCTGAACTGGTGGGTCCTCATCTGTCATTCCAGTCTGGCCAAGAGCCCCACTGCTGTGCCTGGTGCAGCTGCGGGCAGCAGCCCTCCCTTGGAGCCTTGGGAACTGCCTGGCTCCTTAGATCCTCCTGCAGCTTTGTCCTCATCTGTGCACCCGGGGGATATCTCTGCTCTGCCTTGGCCACCTTTTCCCTCCTACAAATAGGGAACTCACTTCCTCGAACTCACTTTCTCTGAAAGCTCTAAATTAAATTTGATGATAATTGGCCCACAAGTTCTGAAGTTTTTTTTCCTCCAGGAGAGATAGCATTGTTCAAGCATTGGAATAAGTTGCCCAGGGAGGTGGTGGAATCACTATCCCCAGGGATAGTGGATAGAGTGGTCAGAAGGTGCCTGGATGTGGCACTTGGGAATATTGTTTAGGTGTGATTATCATGGTGCTGGCTTGATGGTTGGTCTAGATGATCTTGAAGGTCTCTTCCAACCTTGATGACTCAATGATTGTGTTGCTTGTGAGACAAAAGCTCACTAACATTTGTTTAAAATATAATTCCAAGTAATAAATCCTGTAATTTCCTGTGCATTTTGGAGAGTGGCTGTACTGCATGGTATAACATGAGCACCAAGAAAGGCACACTTGCTGTGTTAAATATGTGGTAAACATCTAAGAAGTTATTCTTTTATCAGACATAATGATTCATTCATATTCATTTGAATAATAATTTATCATTCATAGTTAATATATTTTATTATGCAACTGCTTACTAGTTATAAATGAAAAGAAGGTAAATTATATACAGATTGCTCATTAAAAAAACCCCAAACACTTGAGATTAAATTCATATTGCATTTTATCCATGGTAACATGCTGGAAAGTACCGTATGGGGTGTATCTTTTATGCTTAAATACAGTTTCCAGCTGAAGGTAACATTCACTTCGTAACTTGTCTGTTTTATAATTTTCTGAAAACCCCCCAACCCAACAACAAAAAAACCACCTGAAAAACCAAACAAACCCAACCTCCTTTTTAGCAGTACTTTGAAAAGAAACCATGATTTTATTTTTTTTTTTGTTCTGTATTAGTTTCAGCCTAGGCAGATTGATGGAGCTTTAGGTGGACAAAGGAGCAAGGGTGAGCAGGCTGAGCTACTGTGCTGGCCAAGATGACCACAGTGCACAGTAACGTGCGTGCAAGGGGGAGAACACGATGAATGTGTAAACAAGCATGGAGGGGCCTTCAGCTGGTGTAGGGAGCAAAAAACTGCAGTACATTAAAGCTGAAGAAGGATGAATGAAAGTGGGTCACTGCACTACTATTCTTACTCCTTCTGTTCTTATACATGCAAAACGAGGCAAGATGGTATATATGCAGATGACTATGGAGGGCAAGTGTAAAGGTCAATGTATATATTTCTGCCCTGGATTTCACAACAGGCCTGGCAATCACAGTCTGTAGAGGTAAAAATGAGTTTTTCTGCCAACCAAGTCTGAAATCAAATGAGAATGCTTGTGTTCTTTATGGCCCATCTAGTTCTGATATATAAAATACACAAAGGTTTGAGGTAAACTTAATAAGTTTCAAATTTTGAAGAGAAGCTCAAAAGTCCTCTATTTGGGTTTTCTTTAAGAATATATGGTGTTTCTTGCAATTGCTAAATTACTGTCTGTTGTGTAAAACCGTCTAATGTTCAGGTAACATAAATTGTCATTATAGTGTAAATCTATCAGCTTGCACTAAATACAGTGGTCATTTTGGCCATTATGTTTTTTTCTTTGTTTGATGCTAGTTTTTGTAGGATGGCTGGGTTTTTTGAAAGCGTCTGGGAATGAGTGAGTAAGCATGGCATGGCTTCACATTGACGTGGTTTTTGTCCACACATGATATTGGCAAAGTTGACAGAGACGTGTCTTATAACCATTTCTGTACTCTGTGCCACAGCAGAGCCTGAAAACAGTCAGGATGCAGCTTTTTACTAACAGTTTATAGAAATAAAATAAAATCTGCTCTTAAAGCCATAAAAATGCCACTCTGTGGCTATAAGATATCCCTTAGGAGGTCATTTTAAAGGCACAAGACGATGCACATGAGTTCTGGGAAATTATTTTTGCTTCCAGTGAAATCAATCAATGCATGAGAGGGCCCTGACTGATAGATGGACACTTCCTTTTATTGAGCTAAATAATTTCCTAATAAGGGTTGAGTAAATGCTGCTGTTAACCACAAGAAATGTGTTGATTAAGCACAAGAATAAGAATGCAGTGATCTACAGCACTAAATAGTTTGGAACTGGGCTGTTTTTTGTTAATAACAGGCACTGTATATTGTTGTGTCCAACTGCATTTTTTTAAAATATGAAAGTGTTTTTATATCTGAAACATGTAAATTAACATGGACTTACTGAGTATCTATTCAGTACTTTCTCTTACCTACATTTTCTGTTTCAGTCAATAAAATGAAAGTGTATCTCTACTCATTAGGTAGTTGGCTGTTTACTATTTTAAGATAGTTACAAGGAATACTCTGAATACAATTCAGAATACTCTGAATTACAGGGCTATATATTATTTACAAGTTTATATGGCAGACTATGTTGCAAGATCGTAAAAGTTTTTTCAGGAAGTTAAGGGTAAGCTTGAAGAATATATCTTAATTGGAATCAGCTATTTTATTTTGCATGTATATTTTTAAAACTGCCATTCATAGGGGTTTTTTTTATTAAAGAGTATTTCGGTTTTGAACCAAAGTATTTGAGACTAATTTTTTCTTCACCTTAGCTGTGAAGCTAATTTAAAAATATTATTAGTGGAGAATGTGATTTTAGTCAGGAAATCAAGATGTGAATTTTTGAACATGTTTCTCCAAAGGTGCACTTCTCAAATTATTACTGTGAAAGTAATTTATTTCAGCCAAACACCCTTCCCACATATTGTTAACAGGAATCTGCACTCCAACTCATTTAACAGCTTTTTAATTCAGTAGTTATTCCATTTTAATAGAGCCATTTCTTCATCATTCTGCATTTAGTGATAAATGGTGCCAGGACATATGATAAATTAAACCACAAAGAACTGTGTTAAAGTAATCTAAAGGGTTTAACTTGAAAGGAAAGAAGCACCTGGTTTGCTCAGCATAGCCATCTGAGTGTTCCTATAGAGGAAAACACTTCCTCTCAAAGCTAAACTGTGAAATAAATTTGGAAGTAAAGTTTTAAACTACCGGCTTTTTGAGGTTCATCCTGGCAGCAGCTCCCAAGCTGCACAATTGCATAATGGTCTCCTCAGTCTGGAAAGCTGTCTCAAAAAGCTACATCATTTAAAACTGTAATAGTTTAGATGATACCTATTTAAAAATCTGATAGCACTGAAACCTCACAACTAACACTCAGTTTCGTGAAAGGTGTGTCCTGAGTGTACAGCAAAACGTATCCAAAAAGTTAAGCAAAGTGAGAAGATAAGTAGCTTCTGATATCTGAAATACAAGTACATTTGGGAGTTTTTTGGTTGGTTGAATGGTTTGGACTATTTTTGTTTTGCTTTGAGATTTTTTTTTGTGGTGGTTTTTTTCAACAGATAAAAAGACTGTAACTGTCACTTTTGCAAATACAAGTGTTAGAGAACTTTAGTGCTGTAATTCAGCAATATGGACCTTTTTTAGGATGAGTCTTCTTCCATTTGCCTCAGCTCGCTTTTGCTCTCTCTGTTTTACAAAAATATGCCCCAGCCATCTATCTACAACTTCCTTGAAAATGAACTCATGCCTTTTGGCTTCTTCCCCTCTTAATTAAGGACTCAAATGTCTGTAAAGGATAACAGCAAAATGGTGCAGGAACTAACATATAGGCATGTTTTAAAGTAGGTCATTCATTACAATATGCATAGCATGTGTCAGCTTTCTGCTCTTGGCATTTTTGTAACTAAACCCTCTTAATTCTGTAGTGGAGGTAAATTCAATGGTAAAGGAGTGCTTAGATAAGTGATAATGAGGTATGAAACCCTTTTGAATAGGTTTGAATCTATCTATAGAGAACTAAGGTAACCATTAAGTAGATCCATGATGTAGCCTCTGTGAAATGAATTTCAGATCTTAGTCCAGGTTCTAATGGTTATATTTTTTCTTAAAGACCTTATTTAATCAATTTCTTGTTGGTAGTATGAAATTGAGTGTGCAAAGAGCCATGATGCAGGTGATATATATCATGGGGAGGGATTTAAAGGCTCAGAGTTATGGAAAGACTAACCCACTTTGTTAATTGCATTTAAAGTTGAACATCTTTGTGAGCGATCCCTTAAAATTTTTTTAAGCATTTTAATTTTATTTTAAAATGGATGACAAAACAGCTATGGTTTAACTGTGCATGGTGTGCTTTTTTATTACTTCATAGTCAGCATACGTCTAAATAGTACATTTTTTAACACTTCTTTTAAAACAAGATCTCTCTCCAAATGACTTGTTAGCAAACTGAGTTTTTAACCAAATTGATTTAGGAAATGAAAGTATTTTGTGATCAAGGGGGCAAATTGCTAGAAGACTGAAGTGTCTTCAGTGGCCTTCTGACAGCCTTGCCATTCAAAAAAATCTGAGATAATAGACAATTTTTTTTGTGCTTTGAAATGTTGTTTTTCATTTCAAAAGTTGGTGGTGTTTGTTTTGTAGTTGGTGGTTAAGAGAAATGTAGTCACTTGTGCTCTTCAGCATTGCGCTGTGCCAAACTTGCCAGTTAGTCCTTTGTTGGGGTAAAAAAAAAAAATGTATTGCTGTAGTGATAATGAAGTGTGTCCAACTGTAAGAACTCAAACTCTTGATGTTAAGTTGGAGCATATGAGTTGCAAAGCTCAAGCTTAACACTCTCTACAAACACAGTTTTGTTGGTGGTCTTGAGGTGTGGTATTTCACAGCAGTTGATTTTACCTGTAACAAACAATGATTTTACTGAAGTCAGTAGCAAGGCTTTAATTTGTATTTGAATGCCTGTGTGGCTTAATATGGGCAGAAAGGTCACTTATGGTAATTTTTCTTCTAAAAGGATTATAAAAATTTTGTATTGTAGATGTTTTTCTGGCAGTGCTGTTCTGGGATTAAATAGGTCTATTTAAAAAAAAAAAGAGCATAAAGTACTAGTCCTTTTTTGTTAACCTGGCTTTTGGTCTAAAATTAAAATATGTTTCTGAATTGCCAGTCCTGTTTGCAAAATGCTCTCTGTGTACAGATCAAGCTCTCTGATTTTAAAATCCACCAACATTACGTTCAATCCCTGTATAAAGCTGTCAGAAGTTGCTGAAGTGCAATGCTGAAAATGCATTTGTGTAATAACCATTTGATTTCTGAATAATGTAGTAAAACAAAAGAAATTCCCTGGCATGTGTGAGAAAAGAGCAGCTGCACTGTCTTAGCCCCAAAGATCTATGTGCCTCGATATCTTGCAGCAGACTCCAGTGCCGGCCATGAGAGGATACTTAAGGGGATATCACGAACGTTAACAGGAGGGAAGTGTGAAGCCCACGTTAACGCCCAGCTGCCAGAGTAGGAGGAAACTCTATTTGCGTGGCAGGGTGAGCAGCTGGAAAGCTGCCAGTGGAAAAGGACCTGAGGGGTACCGGTTGACAGCCGACTGAATGCGAGCCAGTGTGTGGCCAGAAGGCCAGTGGCATCCTGGCCTGTATCAGAAACAGTCTGGCCAGCAGGACCAGGGCAGTGATTGTTTCTCTGTACTCAGCACTGGTAAGGCTGCACCTTGAGTGCTGCGTCCAGTTCTGGGCCCCTCACTACAAGAATGACATTGAGGTGCTAGAGTCCAGAGAAGGGCAAGGAGGCTGGTAAAGGGTCTACAGGACAAATCCTATGAGGAGTGGCTGAGGAAGCTGGGGGTGTTTAGCCTGCAGAAAAGGAGGCTTGGAGGGACCTTACTGTTCTCTCCAACTACCTGAAAGGAGGTTGTAGTCAGGCAGATGTTGGTCTCTTCTCCTAAGTAACAAGCTATGGGACAAAACAGACTTGTCTCAAGTTGTGCTAATCAAGGTTTAGGTTGGATGTTAAGAAAAGTTTCTTCACAGAAATGTTTGTCAAACATTGTAACAGGCTGTCCAGGAAGGTGGTTGAGTCACTATCCCTAGAGGTGCCTAAAAGAAATGTAGATGTGGTACCTGGGGACATGTTTTAATGGTAGACTTGACAGTGTTAGTGAGCAGTGGTGGGACTTGATGATCTCAGAGGTCTTTTCCAACTTACGTGATTCTATGATTCTACTCAGCTTTGGCTAAAACTGAGATATTAGAAAGATTCACCTTTGGGAGGGAGGAAACTTAGAGAAGTATCTAATATTTGGCTTTAGAATAGTCAGTGATGCCTCTTGGGTTTAAATTAATTATGTGTTGTTAGGAATCTAAAGGTGCTGTTTTGTTAGCACTTTGTGAATAGTTTGTCCTACTTCTGGTAGTTTTGGAAGGGATACCTAGGAAAATTTGGGTAAGGAAAGAAACTGAGGACTGTATTCTTAACCTCAGAATTGTTTCCCTTAAGGAATATGAATGTAAGTGATTTTTAATTTTTTTTTTTCAACATGTTGATCCCTGAGTTGTTCCACTTCTAAAAATGAGCTCTCAGTCCCTAGTACCTTCCATACTGACACCTACCAGCAACAATTATATAATCATATGAAGTGCCATTTATTCTATGGTTTATATTGCATGGTGCATGGCAATATTTTTATTGTATGCTTCATTTTTTGACTTTCATGCTCATAATTCAAGCATTTGAGCCCATTTAGTTATATTTTTCTTTAAAGAGAACTAACTGCCTCAAAACTTTTACCAAGTTGGGAAAGTTTCTGACAAATTGAGGGCAAAAAACCCTCATGGAGCTGCCATAGTGCTTTAAATGGACAGTCACACCACGATATACTTTATTTTCTACTTGTCCAATATTTCTTTCTGTATACTGCTTATTACATTGTGTGGCCTTGGTAGGTTTTTTCACTAAGGGCAGCAGTGCAAGAAAACTTCCTAAATTCCTTTGGTGTCCAATTCTCCCCCCAGCTTAAGTTCATAACCCCTTGTACTTATATTTAACACCTGCTCAGATAGCCTGCAGCATCTCTGCTTTCCGTTCCCTTCAGGATTGTGTGTACCTTAATAGAGTTTCTTCTTAATCGCCTTTGCTTTTGAGAAAAGCCACAAAATTTCCCTTAGCTTTATAAGTAATCAAGTTTTCCACATCCCAGTCTTACCATGTAAAGTTGCTCTGTTTTGTTTTATGCTCAGCAACTCTGAACTATTCTTTCTTTACTGCGGCGATCACTTACTGGTGTTATCCCACTGGCTGAGCTGCTTGCTTGTTATGAAGTGCTTTCCTTGACTCACGTCTGCTGCTTAACCACTTCAGAGTTTGTTTTTGCCTCTTAACCATGGTGAATCACTACAACATGGCCAATAACACATACTAGAGTGCTAGAGAAGCTGGTACATTGCATTTTGCCATATACCTACTGGGCTCTGTGAAAAGAAAATTAATTTTGGTCTCCTGTTTCTCACCTCTTGCTTCATTATTTTATGATGTTTAGGGTGACTTTTGGAACTCACTTTTATCCATTCAGACTCCTGGTTTGTCCGAAGACTTTCTGACCTATATTGCTTTTCACTTTTGTATTGACTCACTCCCCCACCCCATTTTTGTGTCAGCAAAAACTGTCTCACCTTTCTTCACATTTCTTCTGCCAGGTCATCAATACAGAAAAGAGAAGAAAAAAGCCCCAAACAAACCCAACAGTGCAAATTCTAATGCTCATGGCATCATCCCACTTATCAACTCCCTACATCCCACAAGTAACCTTTGTGTCAGATATCCAAGCTAGTTCTCTAACCACCTCCAGTGCTATATTTTCTTGACCTTTATAGGGCAGGCTTTTCTGCAATTCTGTATCAGAAGCACTCTTTAATTCCAATGTGTTTTGTCTGAAAGTTCTCTAGTCAACACTTTTGTTACTTTAACAAAAGGAAGGACTGTGTAATTTCCCCTTCTTAGTATTTGTTTCTAGAATCACTTCAGAATTTCTTCCCCACTTGTTCTTTCCTCTTTATCTGCATTTTGCTGTGGAATTGCTGTAATAGTCAGATATGATGACAGATTTCATCTAGTCCCATCCTGTACCTGCAAGATTTGGTGCTAATCTTTGCTGTTCCATGTCACAGTATCAAGACAAAACTCTTCAATCTATGCTAATATGCCTTAAAGGCACAAGTTGGAGGTTTAAAGCACTTGCATTTTAGTGCCCAACAACATGTCTGGATGAATCATTATTATGCATTCATTTCCCCAAGTGTCTTAAGTGTTTAGTTATAATTATTATCTGACATTACATTTTCTGTCAATTTGCAGCTTTTTGTCCTCACTTTCCATATGAAGTTATTCACAGTGATATTTAGAGACAGAATAGTGTCTGAAGAATAAGGCTGTATATTGAGAGAAACAAGCTGATTACGTTCTGCAGGATTTTAATAGACAGGTATGCCAGGTACCACATGTTTGTGATTTACTGCAAGATTGCTGAGAGTTAATTATTGTACCATCTCTGGATGGAAAAAAGGATGGATCCATTTAGCTTTTTAAGTTATGCCATTCCAATAAAAACGAACGTGTTATTGTTGAGTTATTTGTATTTGCATGGTAAATCTAGGAGGCACAAAATGAAAGCTTGTGGTACCAAGATTGTTTGTTTCTGTAGGAACCTTCTATATGTTTATGCTGTATAGTACTTCCAGTGTATTTTGTGAGCATTTCTTGACAAAAGTGGATAAATGATACCTTCTAGGATATAAAAAAACCCATTGTGCGCTATCTCTGTGGAATAATTGCTCAGATTTTTCTCCTTTCCTTTAATAAATAATTAAGAATCTGACTTGCTGTTGTTTGAATTTAGTTTCATGAAATCTTTATGTAGAACACTTATGACTTTTTTCCAAACTGCTTATAGACACTCCAAGTAGAGATTTTACTTTTGCTTGTGAAATGAACAGGAGATTCTTATTGAATTTTATATAGTTTTGATGTCCACTGCTGCTGCTCAGAGGTGATTTAAATAACCTTGTTAATTGATGCAAGGTTATTTATGCAACAGATCACTGACAGAGCAGAAAAACCAAAGTTGTGTTGAACAAGTTGTTTCTTAAGAATAGGCCTGTTATCTACTTCTTGAATTGTTGTCAAATGCGTTGGCACATTGCAAAAATGACACTCGATGGATGTCGTCTTTTAACAGCTTTCTTTGCTCATCAATTTTTCATAGGTAGGGTCCAGAGCATTAAAACTTGGACAGCAGAAACTCCAGTAAAAAGGACTGCATTGAGATTCTCTTGGAGGAGGCTTTCCTCTAAAATAATACATTGATATTCAAAGTATTCTTTGTTCATTTTACTAATGAGGCTTTTGTTAGTTTCATGTGCTGAAGACAGTGGCTCTTCAACTGCTTATTAAAAAGGTCTGACTGACTGACTTACACATTAATGATAGAGAGGAAAGTCTCCTTTAAAGAGATATGCCTGTGAAGCAGAGACTAGACATCAAATCCTGGTGTTAAAACATTTTCTGAAAAAAAAAACCAAAAAAACCTGTGTGAGATTCTCTGGTGTGATGATGGCTACAGGCCTTTGAAAAAAAAAAATAGTGTAAGATCTGCAAGACTGGTTTTCCTTTTTTTTTTTGTTCCTCCTTTTTTTCCCTCCTCCCCTCTGTATTTGCTGTCAAAGCTTATCTAATGGTATTTCCAAAAGAGGACACAGAAAAGGATTTGGTGGAAATACATCTAGGGGTTCAGAGTAGTAAAGCATCATATCAAGAATATTAAAACTTATTAAATTCAAATAAATGAGGAATTATGGTGGAAACTCAGTACGCCCTACACAGTATGAAGTGGAACAACAATTTAAAAATATGGGCAACATTTCCACCTGCCCCCTCTCTTTTTTTATTCCTTAAAGCAGCTTCATTCAGATGATTAACTTCCCAATGTTTCTCAAAAACTTTTAAAGCCATTTGTAGACAAAATGGGCTCCTTACCTAAAGATATTTACAGCTACTGAAGTCTATTACTCTTTACAAAGCATGTGTCTTTGAAAGCTCCAGTGGGTTTTCTGAGAAGATGTGTGGTTTGAGGTCTTGTTTCCTTAATGAAAATGCAACTTAATTCAGACATAAAAATTTCAGACCAAGTCTGCAGCAATACATTTTATTTTTGCATAATTGGACATTACTGGGTTTAGTCATATTTTTTCTGCTAATTTCACATTATATGATGGTAATTCTAACAGCAATCTGTCTCATGTATGAAATCATGACCATTCTATAACAACACAACCTGCTGGTTAAGTAGTAGTCATATAACATTATATGTATCTTTTAGCTGCTGTTGAAGGGGGTTAAGAATTTTCAGTCGCTTGAGAACTGGAACCTTCATTTCATGAGCGGGTCAACTTGCCATTTTCTTTGAGGCTGAAAAAAACCTGCTTTTACTTGCAATAAGCAATAAAAAGTGGCTGAGTTAAGTAATGCTGCCATTGTAAAATTGATTAATGTCTGCTACTATAACATGGATGTTACAGCATCTTTAGCCCTGTCTCAATCCTTTTTGGGCAGCACAAAATGCTAGCTATGACTTTGCAGGACCTAACAAGCCTGTCAGATTTTTTTACCTTAAGGTGTTTTTTGTAACTGTTTTGGTTGTTTTGGATTCACTTTTTTGCTTCTATTTTCCTCTGAGAAGTTTCTGGTCTCTGGAGCAAAGCATTCCTTACTGGGCATTGGTGCACTCCAGGGAACTCCTGGTTTGTGGCTTTCATATAACAGTCTTCTATGAAGCCCATCAGCTTAGTCAAATCTTAGGTAAATTAGAGGAGCACTTGAGGGTTGTGCTATTTTATTAACATGTAGGCCTTTTCCAATGTTGCACTCTGAGTGGCGTCAATATACTCCTTCCAAAGAATTCTGATAAACTCCTTTCGTTCGTGTCTCTAAGTGCTCCCTCTACATGGAGTCAGACTTGATGGAATGCATGCATGGCTTACTTTTTTTTTTAAGAATGTGTTTTTACATGTTTTTGACTGCAGATTTCAATATATATTGCTAAATATAACCCTGAAAACGTTAAGACACAGGCAGCTAAAATTAGAAGATAATTTCATATAATCTGGTGGCATAAAAGATGCTATCCAATTCCTTTGTCTCCAGAATTTTTCACTTGATCTAAAATAGTTACTTTGTGTACCTGTGTCACATCTCTTTCCGTAAGTAGAGAGACTGCACCACCTGGTTAATGAATGACAGATGGCACTGTAAGATTTATCTTCAGAATAAACATATTACCATGTAAATATAAACTAAATATAAATTAAAAAAAATAGTGTTTAATCTTGAACTTACAAGTACTGCTGCTTCTTTGGAAGTCACCTGTAAAAGAATTTATATATTTTAAAAGGTGCTGAAGCCTCTGAGTTGGTGTAATCAGCACACTGAAAATGGCAGAGAGATGGACAAGGTGAGCATCAGCATAAAGGAAGACAATGCACAGAGTATATTGCACCTCAAATGAGGTGTCAATGGTAATCAGGTGTATAATTTGATGGGAATCTGTCACACATCTATATGGTTTATCAGAAATAAAAGTTCAATTTGTAATAAATCAGCGACATTTTCTAGAATAAACTCTGAAAATCCCTGCAAGCAATATAGAACTACACAGTGCATAGCAGTTTAAAAAAACCAAACAAAGAGAGAAAGTTGGATTATCCCTGCAGGAGACATTGTTTTTTGTATAATTCTGCATACTCTGAGACATCTTGCAATACCCTCTGTAGAGCCAAATAATGTAAACAAGGTTGATCTTGTCAGCTATTGTACCAGTTTGGAAGCATGCTGAATACGAGATGATGTTAGTATAAGTGTTGGTGTTGTGAGGTACAGAGTATCTTTGGAGATTCCACAAGTTCGGCAAGAGCTATGGATGCCCCACAGTTGGTTGGCAGCAGCTGCAGTCTGGCTGAATCTTTTTTGTGTGTGAGTCCTTGATGGTCTTGTTCTTTGCCACCATGTACTTCTTTATATATTATCTGTGGCAGCAATGCAGACTTTCATTGTTCCCTTAATTTCATGTTTCTGTAGTGCTGTAAAGAACTCTGTGCCAGAGATTTGAACTATACTGAACAAGTCCTCCAAATGTGTGTACTTTGGGTTTAAGATTGGAATGGCATTTACCTGTTAGGCAGTGAAAAAGGCTGAATCAAAGATTGAACTGCTAACTGCTCCAAGGACAGGGGCTAGCAAAGGTGCTAGCACTTCAAAGTAATTGTCATGCTCTCATTTTGAAGAATGTTTTTTGAGGTGGATATTTTGTGCATGTTTATGTGTAATTCAAGGCTTGAGCATGGCAGAGAGAGAGAAGATGGCCTCAAAGAGTTCTTTTAAGAACTGAAAAGAGCAGGAATTGTTATGTCTGTTTTTATCTTTAAGCATCAGAAAGACTTTAATTAAGATATCCCTGGGTTCATGTGATTTTGCTAGAGCTCACTCACCGGGAGGGTTTTCTAAGCTCTTGAAACTCATTTTTAATGATACAGCTTCCAGAGAAATATCTGAAGAGGATCAGTGAAAAATGCAGTATATATTGTATTACCATATCATACACTGTTACTGTTGTAACCCATCATAACTGATTTACCTGAAAAATAAATAGGGAAAGTCTAGTAGTCTGTCCAGAGAAATAAGAGACAAGAATATTTCCCTTTTAATTAATAGTTTGATTCCTCGGTAACCTTGTTAGATTTACCTAAATCTCTTTGTGCTAGGTTCCTTAATCATCTTGCCAATGATGACTGGAATAACTTTGTTTTAAAAGCATTCCCATTACCTTCTAATGCTGTGATCGTTAAAAAATGTGAATACAGGAATGAAACCCTTTGTGCCTCCATCCCTCATCTCTAAAACGGGGGGACAATATTTCCTGCTTCACAGGCTGTTCAGAAGTGGAATTTTGAAATGTTTAAGAGGTGTTAGATTTTATGGTAATGAGAGTAATAGAAAAACTCATTAACTTGTTAATAATTAATTAGATAATAATTGTGAAGGTAATAATAGAAAATGGAAAGAACCTTGCAATGAAAAGCTCAGAATTACTGTTACTAAGAACATGTCTTATTTTTGATGGTCAAGCTGATTTAAAAAAAATTGATGCAAATGGAGATTGTTTTTCAGGACAGAAAATAATGCAGAATATAAGTACTATATCTTAAAATGACAGCAGGGAGTGTTTTAGACTGGCCACTATTCTGCTCATAAAGGAACACCTTCTCATTTCAGTTAGATTTCTATAAACTATTTATCCTGGGAGGAAGCAGGTAGGCAACAGCAATTTTAAATCAAAATACTCCCAGCTACTTTGAAGAAGTTGCATGATTTTTGAAATTATATTTAAATCAGGTTCTTTGAAATGACGCCCATATAGGTAAATAGATACATTTATCTATTTATTTTTCAATAAACCCCTGTTAAGGTTTTTTGAAATACTAGATTACTGTGTCAATGATTTACTTACATGGATGATATTAATGTTTTCTTCTTAACACAATCATATTAAATTTTAATGACATGGATTGTAATATCTAACTGGTATCTGGAAGCTTGTGGATAGCCCAAAGCTCTTATACAAATTTATATGTATAAAGCTCTCACTGATATACTTTGCCAGTAGATATTGTACCTTGAGTAGTCAGCTCTGCAAATCCCTTCTCACAAAAGATTAAAAACATCCTCCTATTACATCTAGAGACTTCTTTTTGTTATTCAAAGACATGAATATATTTAGAAAAATGTATATGATTTTTAATGCCTTAAACCAGAAAGCTACCTTGATTCCCATTAAAAATGGGAATATTTAATGTTTTTGCTGCTTCTGTGGCACTTTTTTTGATATTGTGAAGAAGAACAAAAAAGATTTCTGAGAACATATAAAACAAAAAACTGTGTTTGAAGTATTATAATAAAACAACCTTCTTCTTTTAATGCTAAGTCCCTTTTTAATGAAGATCCTCTGGCAGCTCTTGAATGTATAACTAGTTTATATCATGGGATGAAGCTGTCTGTTCTGATGATTGACATGAGCCCACATTACAATGTGATTCTGAAAATTAGTCCATGGAGGTCCTTTTCAGGTACTACTCAGACTGAGAGCTGCCCTCCAACTACAGTAGAGCCTTTTTAACCCCACTCATTGGTATTCTAATCTGGAAGTGCTGTCCTGCTTTTTAAATAACCCAGGCATTCAGGCTAGTACCCCCCTTGACACATTACTTAGCCAAAGGATTCAAATGAGATTCAAGAAACATGCAGTACAGCACAAAGGGATTGGAATATGCACAATTAATAATCACACAGTTAATTCATTTTTAATGCAAGGAGGTTTTCTGAAATTTCACATTCAAATTTGTAACACAAAGTAGTTGCTGTCTATTCCCATTATGCTGCCAAAATACTATAATGATAAAAATTTCCTTATTTTTGTCTGGCCGTGTGTGAATTTGGGTGTGTGGGTGCATGTACGTGCTAAAAAATAAACCTGAATAACACGGAGATTATAATGCAAACTGATAAAAGCTGGAGGGTTCAAAGCTAAAGATGACTTAAGTCAACTGTGACCAAAAAAGCGTAAGACCCATGGCATAAGTCAAAGGAGGGATGGCATTTAGCGTATGGTGGCAAATAGCCTGACAATTGCCCATTTGTGCCCACACCAGAATGCAGTTTCATCAGTTTGTGTTTTCTTTGCGTGTCTTGTTGTTTGTTTTCTGTTGGGTCTTGCATATATTTTTTTGGCAGATCTTTTGCAGTGTCTCTTCTGAGTGATTATACAATTTCGGCTCCAGGGAAAATTCTCCACTGACAATGGAGGAAATACGATTTTAGGCACTACCAGCCACAGAACTTGAAAACTAAAATGTGCGTTTTCTTAAAAAACTTATTTTGGAGCTTATTTTTTTTCTCCATGTGGTTTCATGGACTCCTAATGTTCTTTCTGGACTGTATTGTTCAGGGCACATGAGAACTAAATACAGAAACTTTTTAGAGAATAATAGTTATGCTGAGCAAAGGCTACTGCTCAAACCCCTCTAAAAAGCTATCTGTAGATTACCAGCCATTGTCCCAGGGATCTGCCAGATAAATACAGCGACCACACTTTATTGTCAGTAGGAAGCTGACCTTTACCAACAGTTAGCATGTTGAAGCATGATTCCCTACTCCTTCCTTTTGTGTTGTCCCTACTGCCCTCTGCTCAAGTTATTCAAGCCTTCTGCTAGTAAATTTTTCCCCATGAAGAGTGCCTGAAAAAATTATGCTTAACTCCTACTTAAACCCTGTTTTAGAGACTTAAGTGGTACATAAGCTTTATTGTTCTCACTAGCAGAGGGATCAACTTCATTCTCTATGACTATATTTCACCAGGGTCTGTTTGAAGAGACATATAAATGTTGCTTCTGCATGTGCCTATTTTTTAAAAAAAGAGCTTGAGCTATTTCCTTGCAGCAACTAAATCTACCTAATCATACATGAGATACGAACCATTTCCTGAAACACAAGAATGTGTAAATCCAAATGTCAGAGAAACATCACCATAGGCACTTAAATTAGAACATGAATCAGAAACTTACTTTGCTAAGTTAGTATCTTTGATTTAAAATATTGCATCTGCACTAAGGAAAAAGAATTACTGTTTTTGTTTTAAAGCAGTCTCGAAAGTCCCCAAAGTTTTCCATGTCTGATGTAGTGGTTAGTAGAAGAAACAGAGTTAGATAAAGAACATATGAAAGGGAACTGGAGATACTGTGCTTTGAACTGTATGTTGGGCATCTATTACCCTAAACAGCAATTTCTGGGAGGTGGAAAAGGAGGCTGCAGCCATAATTGTTGGATTGAGCAGAGCATGTATATGTGTATGTATTTTCATGCACTGAAAACCAGATGATGACTGTTCTCCCCTAAGCTCATGAAATGGAAATGTCAGTCCCGACTGAAGGCAAGTCCTGGACCCTGTAACAGTCTCGTGGTGTACACTTTGATTGCCTCTGTCTATAGGTTTTCTTCTAGCAGCCCTTTTGTAAAGGAGATGGAAACAGCACTGATTCAAATGCAAACCTGAAGTTACAAGACAGTTTCTAATTGTGGCTGAACAATTCACTGATTCTGTTATTTGTTTGTAAAATAATTTCTCTGAATTAAACCAGTAGAGCTACCTCAATTTACATTTTTAAGCACAAAAATTGTTTCACATTTGTTTGAAATCACTCTGATATCTTGTGAAACATGGCCAGGAATGCACATTTGCAGGATTTTTCTTACCTGTTAGATTGTGTAATACAGTCTTGCTTGCACTTTTTTTTCTGAAATAACACTGATAAGTGCTCATAATCGGATACAGTCGAGTGGTTTTGGATAAGGAGATACACCTTAATATGGAAAATGAAAACATTTGTAGAAGCATAACTATTGATAGTGTTGAGACCACATTATCATAACAGTACCCAAGGATCACATGGGAATGGGGATCTTTTTGGATTAAACTCTTAAACATAAAATAGGTTCTGCCTAAGTACTTACTGTACACGTTACTCACTAGCATTTCATTGTTAATATGCTTTTGGAGCTGGATGGAAGGAGAACTTGTTTAATTAAGAAGGCATGTGCTAAATAGAAGAGCAGGAGAATAGATGATCTTAAAACATCATGAGGTGAAGAGTACAAAGAATGTACTGTTGGGGAAGGAAGTAAAGTCAAGGTCATCATGGAGTAGAGAAGTCAAGAATCTCTAGATGAAATAAATAGATTTAAATCTTAAAGGTTTTCTCACTATCAGTGATGATCAAAAGGTTCCTTTTTATTAAGGTGTTCTTTTTACAGCCCTCTCTATTACCCTCAAACAAGAAC
Organism: Sclerurus mexicanus; assembly: GCA_013396755.1. Classification (NCBI taxonomy): domain Eukaryota; kingdom Metazoa; phylum Chordata; class Aves; order Passeriformes; family Furnariidae; genus Sclerurus; species Sclerurus mexicanus. Next base: position 995,276 of record VWZF01006833.1, on the reverse strand, counting down.
TAATATTTCTCTTTGGAAGCACCCTTAGACAGATAGATTTCTTGCTGATTGCTCACAACATTTTTTTCTGTGTTCTGCTAGTGCAATAGCATTATCTTAAATTTGGTATACATTCAGCATGCTATTACAGCTTGCAAAAAAACTCAGTACAGGCTACCTGTAAGTAGTGGGTAATATTTCATTGAATGTGGGATTTAAGTTTTTAATATTGCACAAAGATGACTCTGGATATTCACTGTGACACTGAAGCAATAGTTGCACTTCTTTGTTACAATAAAATCAACCTTATGGACTGCAAATCCCATTGTGATGGCAAAAGGACGCTTTGTTAAACCCTTGTTTTATTGTGTTTCCTTCCAGTCAGGATCCTATTTTTGTGTTCTTTCTGCAAAGAACTGCATCACTGACAGGGCAAACTGTTCTACCTTCTCAAAGTACAAAAGCAATGACATACACAAAAAGTGTCCCTTACAAGTAACCTTGGGAAAGTTGTACCCTGAAGGGAAAAAGGCAAGTCAGGAGTGGTTGTGCAGTGTTGTGAACTTCACAAAGGTGCTGGTTTTCCTCGGAGGCTGCTGCAGTCCCAAGCATGGTCTTAAAAAGGGTTGAGAAGACTTGGTGTGGAGCAGGGCAGAGTGAGTTGACCAGCATGCCCAGCAGCAACACACCAAGTTTGGTTGATGTGAACTTTCTCACGGTGCTTTGGGATCATACTCCTGTCTGGTGTCATTGCCTCCACCTGGTCTCCATGAGCAACACTGAAAGCAAGTCCATGATTTGACTTGTACTGTGATAGGCATTAAACTGCTGCTTGTCTTGCTGTCCCTCTTGAGGGACTGAAGAGTAAAGTAACTTAACTAGAAGAGGGATACTTGTTTTCTGAAGTTTACACTAAAATATCCTTTAGCTTGCCTAACATGATGTTTCTTACTGTTTTGATGCAACCTTCAGTATGTATGAATGCAGGAAGGGGGAAGGTTTCTAAAGAAAGTGGGTTTTGTGGTTTTTTTTTTAATTTTCTCATTTTTTTTCCTTCTCATTGAGTAACCTGAGAAAATTCATAAACCTTGGCATAGCAGGATAACACTCAGGCAGACTTGTCTGATTATGCTGTAAACTGTCTTTGTGGATTTAAGTTGTAATTCTATTATAAATATAACAGCTTTTCTGGTGTAAAAAATCAAGAAGGCAGATCAAGAGACCATATGGTATATAATGGAAATGAAATAGTTTTTATTTTGCTGATGTGGATGGTAGAAGTAAAGGAATTGTGTTGGTTAAAATAGACAGTGTAACAGGAGGATGCAGTGAAAAGGCCAAGGACATCTACCTGTTTACTACAGCCTGAATTCCTTCACTTGCTGTTGAGTACCTCTGCCTGGGTGAAACAGTTATTTCCTCAACATGCATAACCTGCAGCAGTAGGATGTTTCAGACCTTTGTGTGGCAGTAGCTCCACTTCTTCCTTTAGGTTACTGAAGAACGGTACAGGGAGTTCTAAACTGTTGCCCCTCTGAGAGACCATTAAGTTTACTCCAAAGGAAATACAGCCCAGACTCTGTGTTAGCACCTGAGTACTACTTTTCCCCCATGTCTTTTACCAGGGTTTGACTGCTGAAGCTGTCAGCCTGGTGTATCTGTTTAGGGTTGTTCTTCTGATGCCTTTTTCCACTGGCTGTAACGGACCTACTTGTTGTTGCTTATTTGACAATGAGATCCTGAGCACTTTTTGCCTGACAAGCATATGTATGATCAAAAAGGTCCCCCCTCCTCCACACTCATTTATGTTCACACTATAAATCTGCTTTCCGGCCTTAGAGCTGATCTCATCAGGAGTAAATCCAGAGCATCGCTTTCAGACAGTTATATTGAGAGTGTAACCCCATGTGTGTATTAGCCTTTCTCTTTTGTGAAGCAAGGTTTAAACGCTACATCAACAGATTTAAATGGACAGTTATTGAAATCAGCAAGGTAGTCTTATGTGAGACATCCATAAATTTTCTGGGGAATATTTTTCAAGTGTGAAGCAGTTTTCTGAGACCTAGGTGGCTGTAGCAGGAAATATTTTGGTAGATGAACTACTACAACTACTATTTGGGGGGGGGTTATTTGAATTTTTTTGTTTGTTTTTAATGGTGAAATAATTACATCTCCAGGATAAGCTGGGTTGCTTTGGAGTAGGTAAAAAAAAAAAGAGATTTTAATTTTATACTTCCCTGTTAAATTAGTATGTATCTTACAAGCAGGATTTGACTGGTTAACATCCTGGTGCTGTCTTTAAACACTTTGTTGTTATTCATCAGTACAGTTTAGCATCACACAGTTTCTCCTTTCACTGGAGCAGTCTTAGAGCAGTTTCAAATTGCATCTCTCGCTCTCTCTCTTCTGATTGGGAAGTTGCGGAGGGGCTTTAATCCCTGAGTATTCACATCCCTCTTGCACTTCTGTGTCTTTGGTTAAGTAGAGACAGTAACTATGAGTCCCTCAGTGACTAAAATGCCAAACCACACACGACACCCTCTTTGAGCTCCCTATTAAAATTTTACAGGTCAAAAATCCAAAACCCACTTAATAAAAATTGTTCTTCATCGTAAGTGACAAGAGAGAGCAGGTCAATCTATGGAATAATGGTTCAGTAATTAGAACCTTTGTAGTTGATAAAGTGTGACTGTTAATCAATGTTTGGCTAATTAATCAATATTTTAATCATTAGCCCTTTTAAATTTGTTTTAATGAGCATTTCCTCTAATTCCCTTGATCCTGTTGCTTCCAACACTTCTATTATCTTTGTTAAACAGCAAAGTAAGTGTTCATATACCCAGAGTATGCAGTGGTTTTGTAGGGTTTTTGTAGTTTAGTGCAAAGATATGGGAGTATTTCTGAACGTGAGCGAATTCAGTTTCTTAATTAAAAAATATTCTCATAGTATACGTCAGAATATTGTCTTGTCCATGTCCATGCTGAATTAAGAGCAGAGTTTGAGACAATGAGCCTTCACAACTTCATGGTGCACTCTACTGATAAATTTTGATATCTTACTAGTCAAAAATTGTTCTTTCTAGGATTTTATCTGCCCCTTACTTCTATTGTTTGCTAACTGCAATTCACAGATTTATTTTTTTTTGTACGTGGTATATGTGATGTGCAGCACTTATGGCAATGGCCATCTGAATGTGGTATTTATCATTTCAACTTTGAAAATTCCTGTAAATGTGAACTGTTTGGATGCCTCTCATATAGAATATTCAGAGGGGTTTTGTGCCTTGCCTGTCCTTTCAGAAATCAGGGTGGGGTACTGTTTACCATGGCAGATATCATGAAACTGTTTCTGGTACTAATGGGTATTAGCAGTTTGCTGCCCTATCCCACATGAACGCTTTCTGGCAAGGAAACAGATTTTGCTGAGCTCTGCACAGGTTGGCCTGCTACATTGACTTTGATTTCTTACTGGTCTCCTAAACACTTGCTTTTATTCCCCTTTCTCCTGTTTGTTGATCTTTCCCTCATCCTTGACTAGGTGTCAGTGAGGGACTGGGAAATAACTTGTTCCAGACATGCAGAAATCCATGGTTACAGAGCTCAGGCTGATCCTCTGCTTTAACTTAATCCAGAGGTTCTCTAAATCTTTTCTTGGAGGGAATGAGAGATTCATTTCCTCTACAAAAAGATGTCTCCAACTAATTCTAAATGCTCTGGTGCTTTGGTGATTTTGTCCTCTGCACACCTGTACAGATTTTTGGCATCTTTCCATAACATTACCTCATGAGACTATTTTTTTCTTTAACCAAAAATTTGTCAACTAATTTGATTTTTATTTATTTTTAATTAATAACGTTAGCAATGTTTACTGGGTTTACATTCCTAGTTAGCAATGATTACATAATGTCAAAGTAATTAATCATATCCTCTCCCACTGAGGGCTTGAATTATTGTCTGTGATTTCTACTTCTGCTACTGAATTTTGAAAATTAACATTTATATGTTTGAGCCATTTCTACAGTCTTTACTGTAGCAAACTTCCAGCCACATTCAAAGCACAATTATGTGCTTCCAGAATACTTAAGTAGAATCCTGACATGTAGATGAAATAAAAGCTGTTTCTTCTAACAGTGATGTGATTTATAAAGAAACATCAGAAAGACAGTTTGCATACTGCTTTCCAATGTAAGCGAAGCATCTGAGCACTCAATAGCCTGCTCCTATATTCAGTGGGAAAACTTCTAGGGTTTAACTTCAACATTATTTTTTTTACGGATCAATAGTCTCACCTGCTCCTGCCAGCACCAGAAGTGGAGGGATTCATTCTCAGCAAAACATCAGAGCTTTGCTGAAGGTGCAAAGCTCCAGTTGGCTGTGTCTGGGCATGGGTCTTACTCCTAGTAGGTTGTTATGGTCACTGGGCTGCAGATCAAACAGGTTTATTCAGGCAGCTTGAGTTGATGCAGGATTAAAAGAAAACACTTAAATAAGTAACCTCACCTAAAGCTGGTATTATGGCATGTGAATGTACCCACGAATTTCATGTCACAGCAAAGAGCTGAGAGGTCTAGTTAATGAGAGGCTTGTTCAAAAGAGCCACACATTGATTTCTTGCGGTTGCCACATGAGTTTGGTGGGAAACGTGAGTGTGCTTGTACATGCACAGGTAGAGAGAGAAACTTGCTTTGGGACGTTTTATATGGCTATTTTGCAGTTTCCTCTGTTTTCTGCCCTGAGTAGCATCATTGCACAGGATGCTATAACTTTTTCTCAGAATGAATCTCATTTGTGAAATATTTATGCCAACAAACTCCTCCTGTCTCATTTACTACATCAGGGAAATCTGAATTATGGAGAAGAGGCAGTCGCTGAGGGAAAATATATGTTGGACAAAAATATTATGAGGACTGGAATAAAATGACAATAATTTCTTAGAGGAAGGTTATTTTATCAAAAATACAATTCTTATGTATTGCATTCACATAAGTTGTTAAGAAGCCATTAGTAAATTGTTATTTTTATGAAATTATTACACTCAGGAATTTTTTAATTCATTATATTTTATTATATCAGCAGTAATGAACCAAAACCAATATAATTTATTTTTATTACTGCTGTAGGTTGAAGTATGATGATTTATACAGCCATATTGAAGCAGTGACTGTAATTATTCTGTTATTGTCAACTATATATTTTTCTGAAATCAGATTTGAACCACATAAACTCTGTAAGAATGGATCTTTCTAATTTTAAGGACCTAATGAACAATATAGACGGTTGTCCCTGCAGAGGGTTCATTTTGGTTCCGGCTCTGTCTCTTCCTGATTTACTGAATAGTGTTTTTTGACTGGAGTGACTTCACTTTCTGCATTTCTTATTCACTATTGTCTATATTCCAAAGAAATAAAGAAAACTAATATATGGTTTGTTTTATGTTTCTTCCCCTGCCCCCAGTTTGTTTCCTTTCAATTTTTCTTATCCTTTCTCAGAGTGAAATGAGAATATCTGTGGAAAAATGACCAATGGAAATGTGTAAAAAAAGTAACTTGCAGCAAAGTAGTGCATTTTCAGATAAGTCTGAAAAAATCTTAAGGAGGACTATAGTAAGTTTAAGGGCAGCTTAAAGAAAATATTAAATATAATGAAGTTACAAGTTTTGGTTTTGTTTTTTTTTTAAATCCAACTTTTTAGAAATTTTCTGATAGTAATTAAATTATGGCTATTCGTAATTTTACTGCCTGTCTTGCAAGCTTCATTTACTCCACTTTCCCATACATTCTTGATCCACCAGACCTTAAACAGAGCATAATAATGTACAGGGCTCATATTAGAGCGTTGTTGAGCCAGGATTGTTCTAGAAAAAAATTTCCTAATTGAGGAATACTCTCAAAGCCTAAAGTGTGGCAAGAAACTTTTTTCTATTTTCTTGGGCTGCCCTAAGACATAGAAGTAATCTTGCCAATGAGAATAATGCAGGGAAAAACAACAAAAAAAATCCAACCTGAAACCTGCTCATCTTCCCTGATCTTTGGGATGATGGACATTCACTGTCTTCTAGACTCTGCTGGGATGATATCTTCTGATGCAATTACATTTCCAAGATGTGCTACATTCTTTACGAAGATATTTTTGAACAGAAAACTCAGAATATTGTCTACATTTTTTTCTGTAGAATTGGAAGTCTCTTACGCATCTGATTCATTTGTTCCAAAACAGCTCAATTCTGCATTGAAATGAGGGATAAAATAAAGCCCCATAGTTATGCTGGTTTACTGAACCTTAGGAAAGACCAATTTTTTTCTTCAAAGTTTGGAGAAGTGATTTTCACAGTATGCAAAGTATTTGAACATTCCCTCAGAAGTCCAAAAATAACATTTTACTTCCTTCTTTGTAACTGATGCAGTTATTGTAATTTTTGTTTTGTTTGGATTTAGTTTGTTTGTTTGAAGGGGTTTGTTTGTTTGTTTGATTTTTTTTTTTTTTTAAAGTTTGTCTTCCATTGCTGCCTCAGAAAATACCTAGTCAAAGGCTATCAGACTAGATTCTGAAATTTAGGAAAATTTTGGCTCTCTTAATCTTATGTTGCCAACTTCCTTTCCTACTTACCCATCCTTCTCATCTATGTCCTACTTTCCATGCTGTCAGCCTTCAGGATAGGAATAGCATTAAAAAGCCATATAGAACTCTTTGAGCGGCCTTAAGTTGATTACATATTTTTTCAGAAATCAAATGCAAAAAGGACGTTATAATAAGGTAGTTGGAAGTTCAATCTGTCCTCAATGTCCAGCAATGAAAAAAATGTGTAGTGACCTGGGGGTACCTTTTTCTCCATGCTGGTTCGCATCATCAGCGACAGTAAAGAGAAGAAGAGCTGCTCATTGTACTTGGCTAAGTATTTCAGCGTTCTGCTGAGTATCGAAGCAGTGAGCTCAATAACTGTGTCTGCTCACCTGACCCATGGGCATCCAACAAGGAACCAAAAAAGAAATGTAGAATTATGTTTATTTCTGTGCTGGGCTTCTTGTTCCTAGCAATGCTGGCACCTGAAATCCAAGGCCCAGTTTTGCAATGTGATGAGTGCAGTCAGCTGAGAGCGTTCAGTGCTGCTCAAGAAACACTGAATATCTTGTGGAATGGGATCTTTGGAAAGATTTGAGTGTGCTTTTGTGAGCATTTGCCTTTCCTCTACAGAGCCCTTAAGAGCAATTTGAAAGACAGATAACAGAATTCTTACAAAGTTCAAATGTAAATCTCTTCAGAATTATGTTCTCTAGAGGAGACTAAACAAATAAACATAATAAGAACTACAGTAATAATATTGCACTTATAGAGAACTTGAGTCTTGCAGAGCTTTTCATCTCAGGATCTCAAAGGGCTTTATAGATGGTACTTATCTAACCCTTGTAACACCTTTGTAAAGGTAGCACTTGGGTATCATCTTCATTTTCAGATAAGAAACTAGAAATGGAGGCACAAGAGATATTAGACAGTTTTCTTGTGTTTCTCATGTAGTCTGTGGAAAAAAGGACTCAGGTTTCCTTACTCAGTGTAATGACATAAGAGAGATTATTGTAAATAAATGACATTTGAAAGGTCTTTAAATACCACATAATCTGAAATTAACGGTAATCTTGTAATTTTATATTTGTGTTTTCTTTGACTTCCTATTTTACAGATATTGAAAATGTTTCTTGTAATTACTGTTGAAGGTTTTTAATTTTTATATTTCCCCCCTAGAAAACAGTTGATTTACAGGCAGTCTTAAGGATTGTTGTTGTTCTAGTTCACCTTTAATTATGTAATAATCTAATGCATTAATAATTAATTGTGTCATATTTGGTGTTCTGTCTGGAGAATTTAATATCTGACCTTATTCCTCTAAATTTTGATGAAGAGATAAATACCAGCGTTAGAAAAGAGGGAAAATAGTTTATTACAATTTTGTGTACTGAATTGAAATATTGTTAACAGTTCTGTTTTACAAAAAAAAAAATGCAAATGCTTTTGCGTCTTCCATTACTGCAAAACATGAAATTTTCATGCATTATTTATTTCAAGGCCTTTTCATCCTAAAGTAGCTTGTCCATATTACATTTCACTGAAGCCTGCTGAAGAAATGCACAATTCAGAGCAGAGCAGTTATGTCAGCATCTTTCACATATTTCTTCTTAACATCCCATGCCAATTGTTGTTGCCTTTTTTTGAAACAGAATACTATTCTATAACCTGCAAAAAATGGTCCCAAAAAACCCCCTTGAATTCTCATTTATGTTATTTCATGGAAAATGATTTTGTATCATAAATATTCCTGAGAGTGTTCAAGTGAGCAAATATGTATTGTCAGTCTGATATAAGCTATATTAAGCACAGCCATTTTAGTGGATGAAATATTCAGCAATTTCAGTTACTACTAATTTGAGTCTAGGACACTTATAGAATGTAAGTAATATGTGTAAGAAATGCTGGTATGGCTTTTGTGTTGTTGGAAAATATGATTAAGTCTTCTTGAAGGAGAGGTATAGAAGTTGAGTTGATGTCAAAGTTTTCCTCTTTAGATAAATGACAGTCTTGTAACATATAAATTGTAGTGCCTGAATTGTTTCTTGGAGTTTATGTTCTTTATATCTTCACCACCTTTGGAAGACTGGGGTCTCGAGTGGCTGGGATGCGTAGTGTGTTGTACTGTAGTATGCTCTTGTAGTGTATTGTAGAATATTAGGTTTTTTAAAAAACTAGGTTGAAGTAAAACACACTCAGGAGCATCTCCTGAAAGGGGAGCTTTTCTCACATAAATCCTGGAAGTTTTGGCATAGAAGAGAAATGAAAAAACCCGAAAAAGTTAGGTTTCCAGTGCAGCTTATGTGAAGGCCTTCAGGTAAGGAGGTTTAAAGATGTAGATATTAAGCCGAAAATACTGAAAGTCATTTGAGGTTTTAAGAGCAGGTTTTCTTTGAAAAAAACTCAAAACACACTCCCCCATTTGGGCACAAAGAAAGAGAAACATGCTGAATTTTTAGAAATGCTTGCCTGTAAAGCCTGTATATCTGTACGCAGGGAATAACTCAAATTCATGGGCTATTCCAGTACCTTAGCAACTATTTACACAGAAGGCCCACAAAAGTTAGTCTGATGTTACCATCAAAGAAGTTCAGATATCAGTTGAAACCCAGCCTGGGCTCAGTTTCAAACGAACCAGCCCAGGACCTGGCGCTGGTTCTGGCAGCACAGAGCTTACAAAGTCTAAACATTCATCCAGCTTCTTGGGTAGGCTTGATGCTATCTACACAAGCTGTAATCTAGTTCAAGTGTTCATGAACAGTGGAGACATATTTTGAATCATAGGAAGTTTTAAACTGTGGCGATACAAGCCATATGGGATTCTTAACTTTGATGAAATCTGATGGATCATTTCACACATGGTCATGCTGAGTTAAGGCTGAAAGAAAAGACTCAGAGAATCTCTTTTATATAATTATTTCTAAATAACAGTTTGTAAAACGCATGCACAGACTGGCTAACCATACTTTCTTTGACATTAGATTTTGAAATATTAACATTTTTCCTTTTGGGGATTTTTGTATTTTCTTTTAATCGTGTGACAGTTTGTTCTGAGGGAACAGCCACTGCTGAGTGCTCCCAACATGTTGAGGCAAATAGCGATACATTGACAAGAAATATTCAGGCTCCTTTTCTCAAAGTTGCTGCCAGGTGCTGACCTAGGCCTAGATAATCTGTGAGCTTGTCGACTGTGCCATTCAACTATCTAGCATTTGAAAATTCAAATCTCAAGCTAGAGGATTTCACAGACATGAAATTTGGACCTACAGAAATGTTATGTGAACTCTCAAGAGTTGTTCATCAAGGGCAGTTTGTTGAAGAAGAAACTAGTATTTGTGCAGAAAGATAAAATATTGTTGTGAATCAGCAATTAGCTAGAAGGCTTTCAAGCTAGGAAAATGGGTAAGGGGTACCTCCAGTTTCTCTATTAAATTTAATGAGTTGGAAAAATAAGAAGATGGAATAAGTAAAGCAAAGACACAAGCAGTAATAGTGGACAGCCTAGTTTTCTTTAATATGGAGTGTTACCAAAAGTTTTCTGTATGGAGTGTGGTTTTTTTCATACCTTTTCTTCATACTTGCCATTCTGCCAGTACTCTGGACCTAAAGTGAACTAACTGACCATACCCCACATTTTCCTCAATTCATTGGCTATAAAAGTCCTCGGAATTGCTTTGCTTTTGTGAAATTTATCACAGAATAACAAAGAAGAGAATAACAAAATAGTATTACCCTGACAACTGATTAAAAAAAAAAAAAAAAAATTTAAAGCAGAAAGAGTCACTGATGTGCATCTATGCCAGTTTTTGATGTCATTAGTATAAGTGGATTCTGGATAACAGCATCTCCACTGTACAACAACTAAATCCCTGTTTTGTTCATAGGACATGGTGTAGTGTGTCAAATTGCCTTTGCTGTAGAAATCGTGTGTTACCTTCTAGTTTATCCATTGCTTGGCTGGGGCTTCAAGGTTGAATGTCATGTTTTTGGACTGTGATGTAATTCAGAATGTAATGCACAGAGCAGAAGAAGGGAAAAAGTCAGGGAAGTATGAACATTTGTCATTTAGAAGGGAAAAGGCGTATGTTAGGCTGTGGTATTCCCAAACTTCCCAGTCATCACAACTCATCATACCAGTGAATTGTGAATGTCACATGCACATATATCAGCATCTTATCCTGGCATTTCTATCTCTCTGCAGAAGTTGCAGCATTTTGACATCACTCCTTCACATAGGATAATCTTCTGTGAGAGTGAAATTCTTCTAAAACCACGTCATAGTCCTCTAGAAAGGCAAAGCCAGGGATCAAGGGAGAGCTCCCTTGGGTCACGGGACCTGGATTGGGATAGGGAAAACTGGCTCAGATGTTGGATGCCTTTCGAACTTCTGCATCTGAATCACTTACAAACACACACTACAAATCAGCAACTATGTAGGATAATGCAAGGAGAAGTTTACCCCAAATTCCCTTTTTCCAATATGTCCTTTACCTGATTTTGTGTGTGTTGCCACTGAGGATTATTGTAGGATTTATTTTAAAGTACTGTTTCCTTTTTGAGAGTGCTGGTTATGTGAGGTCAGTTTGCATGAGAAATTAGAGTGATTGACAAATTCATTTCTTTCTTCTCTAAAACCGTCTACCTGTTTCTTTAGATCCTCAGAAGAAAAGAAAAAAAAAAAAGGCAAATAAATCCTGTATTTTCTTATCTGATCAGCCTATATCCTGTAAGGTTTGGGAAGAGGAAGAGATTACTGGTTTTATTTCTAATTTAAAGGTATTTGGAGTTTGGTGAGTGTGAGTATGAGAAATATCTTCTTGAAAATGTCTGTCCTACTTGGATATACATATTCAAGAAATGGATAATGGGCCAGATCCCCAGCATGAAGTCAAAAGATGCTGCATCTGTTAATGTAGACTAGGTAAGGATTTGGCACAGACAACTATACAAGTATACAAGTGCCACAGCTCACTGGGTGTTATTACAAAAAGTCTGTCTCTCGCTGGCATTGACTTTCAAAAACAAGCTGTGCTTAGCACCTCTGAGTTTATAAAGATCACACAGCAACCTACATGCTATCAAAGCTTCAGGAACAAATAAATAAGCGGCTTATCTCTCAAGGTCTTTCCCCCTGGTTTTATTCTAAGTGACAATAGAACCAAAGTTGTAAAGCAGTATAAGATCTTCAGCCCAAATATGTTGTATATTTTTTCACATTGTCTGAATCTGTTGTTGGATTATTTTCCTTAAAAATTTTAATATCAGAGGGGTTTAGATCTGTCAGAGCTTTGAAATTAATTCACACTTTTGTTCTACATGTAATATTTTGTTCATTGTGCAATAGTTTTCACACATCGGCTTCAGGAGAAATGACTCTCCACTGCCACATGCACCTTTTTAAAAAAAGAAATGTCAGTTTTATGAATCTCTCTGTGCTGTAGTCTTTGCAGAGCTATCTGTGTCTACACAGAAAATTCAGGGAAACTTCACTGCATTTTAACCTTTGAAGCAGATACCCTGAATGAGTGAAAAAACCAAGTAATTTCACTTATCCCTTGAGAAACATAATGAAAACCTTAAGGCAAGGATTTACCCACTGTCTGAGGAAGGTGTGTAAAATTTCACACAGCAAAGATGACAACAAAATAAGATTTCATAACTACTTTTCCACTGTTGTTCTTCATCAGCTGTGAAACAATAACAGTGATGTTCTTGCTCTAATTTTCTCACTCCAGTAAAATCCATCTGTAAAACTGATGGGGATGACTGAGCAGAAACAACAGGCAGCCAGGGCTTTTCAGCAGGAGGGAATCATTATAAGTATGAATCACACAAAGTAATATAAGCAAAAAGGCTACATTGCCCTGGATTTTAATTCAGCGTCCACTACCTAGTGTCAGAGTCCTCTGTTTCAGCAACCAGCCCTTCAAGAAATCTTTCTCCTTGTGAATAGTGGAGGAGGTTGTGTCTTTGGCTCCTATCACGTGATGCCAGACACTCCCAATGTAAGGTCAGTAAAGGCACATGCCTGGAATGAATTGCATTGAAAAAACTACTTGGAAAATATGTTTTTTTTGCCTGTTTAATGATTTTTTTATTCTGTGTCCAAATGCCAAATCTGAGAGAGGAAATGATGGGTTGTATTTAGGTAATTAGTGATGTGGTTTGACCATAGTTAAGCATGAGGCAGTATGCCTTTTTGGTTTTCTTTTGGTTTCCTGCAGGCCTATGTCACCTTTTTACCCCTCTGTAGCACAAGCGTGTTTGGTAGATTTCTGTGGTGGCAGGGGCTGCTCCCAGTCCAGCAGCATCCATTAGATGGCTGTAGCGGGAGGTCTCGCAGGAGCCACCGCCGTCAGGCTGTTCCCACTTCTTAACTCAGCACATAATCAAATGGTGCGTAGCCACACACCGACTGTGTGCCACATATTTTCTCCTGCCATGTCATTACTCATTAGTGTCTGGAATTGCTGCTGCTGGCTTCCACAAATGAATGCAAGAGCCCTGGGTGCGTTAAAACAAATAAAGTCTCTTGCTAGCCCCCTAATGTACTATTGCCTGCTACGTGAGGAGGGAAGGAATCTGTCATTACCTTGGACAGATTAGAGGGCCTACAGTTACTCACCTGAAGTAGGCCACTTATCGTCCTATCCCTGGGCTGAGTCAAACCTTGCATATGTTCACCAGATGGTGGATTCCCATAATTATTATTCTGCAGGCTACAGCAACATGAGGAGAATGAAGAACTTCTCAGCCTGTATACGCTCCTCTCTATCAAATCTATTCACACATAAAGTGAAATACATTAGCACAAAGCGGCACCTAAAAATTTGAAATATAGTAGCCCAATACTAATAATGTGTTATTATTAGTCTTATCGCCAAGCATTACATTTATTCTAACAGAGCATCATTCATAAATGAAAACCACTGCATCTCTGATAGTTGGGTCTGCCTGACCAAAACACAGTTAACAAGCAGTTTCTCCTTTCTGCTACCACTCCATACCTGATCATCTGTAGATTGGTGGCACATTTTTAATGTTGAAATGTGATTTATGACTCAGCTTATCTCAAATTGCATATTTAAGAAAAAGTAACAATATATCAAACTTTAAGATCTCTGTATAAACTTGAGGGTTAATACTGGGGCTGGTACTGGTTCAGTGTCTTAATTAATGAGCTGGATGATGAGGTGAAACTCAGCCCCAGCAAATTTGCAGAGGAAACTAAGTAGGGGCAGGGATTGATAAACCCATCTAGTGGAGCTTCAGTTCAGTAGAACCAAGGGACTTTGAGTTTGGTCTGACATAAACCTCAAAACTTTTGACAGTTCTGCACTTGAAGAGAAGTAACTCCATATGGCACTACAGACTGAAAACTAACTGAATGCATGACATCCCTGGGAATATGACAGGTATCAATGGTGTGTGTGTGTGGGAAGTAATGTAAGTTGCACCCTTGCCTGCATTAGGAGAAACATGGCTTGTGGATGGAGGTTATCTCCCACAGGTTGGGCGTTACCTGGAATACTGTGTCCAGTTTTGGGCGGTCCTTGTGCAAGAAAGATATTGAGGAAGTAGAGATGATGCAGCAGAGAAGCCACAGGAAGCAAAGAACTTACAATGAGAGGCTGAGGCTGGCAAAGGGGGAACTGAGAGGGGAAGCAGAAGTATCCTATAACTGGGGAGAGAATTATACTCCATAATAATGTAGATGATTAAAGAAGGGACATTTGCTTGAAACTTTCACTAGAGTGGGTATCAAAGCTGGTCCTGGTTGTGTAGAATGGCTGAGGAATTTCCATTTGTGAAGTTTTTAAAACCTTGTCTTCTTCTAGTGTGACACTGCTGGTGTGTCTGCTTGAGAAGGAAGATTGGAATAGAAGATTAGCTGAAGGTCCTTCTCTGGACCTCTGTGATTGCATTTTAACTCACAGCCACATAATATCTGAGAGTATTTGTCATACACATCCTGTGAGTGTTGTGTGAAGCTGTGGGTTCTGCTCCATTCATTCAGAAGGCCTCACATGGACTTGCAAACATAAGCACTTCTGTCATAACAAAGCTAAGGGAGAAACTTACCTGTAAACTTACAGAATTTCCAGGACAAACCCAGTCTGTGGAGAAAACATTACAAAGCTAACTTGTGGATATGCATTTTGTAAAGAATGCTAGAAAGTTCTTTAAAGACTGAAGGAACTTCTCATTGAAGCCAATTAAAACTTCTCACTGAAATACTAAAATAAACAAACAAACAAAAAGCCAACAAAAAAAAACTTAAAAAAATTTGTTCTTTTTTCCCCCTGCTCTATCATATAGCAATTACTGGACCTTTTAGCACTTCCAGCTGCAGATCTTTGAAACTTTTACTTTGTAACTACTACTTTTGGAACTTCTTGGAGTACAATTTTAAAGCTTTGATGTTTTCTTTTGCTGTGCCAACTGTTTAAAAGCAGTGTGGTGTGCCAGTATAAGTTAAAATTTGTTGTGGTGTTAGTCTCATGGGACTCCACAGTGAAAGGGATAGAAAATTCATCCTTGAGATTCAGCAATCAGAAATGTGCAGCCACATGGATTTTTTTTATAGTTCTGACTACTTGAAGGGGTTTTACTATATTCTTAACTTTCTATGCAGAAATATTAAAACCACTTTGTACAGGTGTGGCAATACCTCACTTTCCTGTAAGGTAATAAATATCATGTTAATCAGTGGTCAGTCTCTTTGTGATATGGCAGAGCCATACTGTTATGACAAATGGCTTTAAACAAGTTCAGTGCTGTAATTATGGAAAAGGTTACATTGTTCTACAATTATCCTTTTAATCAATCTTGCAGGATAATCATCCTGCCGAAAAATCTGTTTCTCAATACCAATTTCATTATCTAGGTGATTCTCATCACTAATCATTAGAGTGTGATTCACTACATTCTTAACAACTCCTGTTTTAACTTTAAATGGGTGATTAGACTCAATATACAGGATATTACCTGTATTATCCTCTTTGTAATACATTCTCCTTCCCAGCTGTCAGGCCATCTCTCCACTAATAAATGTAAAAAAGCATTTCTTATTAACATCCTTTTCCATAGTAAATCATATTCAAATGAACATTACTAATGAAAGAGAATGAGGGAGAACAGTTCTTTCCCTGATGCTCCATCTTTCTAAACATTGCATGGGAAGACATGGGGCAAGACTGGGAACTTTAGGCTGTTCTGGAAGGTCGACATGTGTGAAGCAAGATGTACGAAGACAGTAGTTACTCTTTATTTTTAAATTTCCACAGCTTCCTTAAGCATTTCACCACAGAAACAAGAAAGGTTTTTACATAGAAATAGGACTGTGTTTTGTTGTGTTGTGGGAATTGGCAAAACATTGAGAGTTGTCGTAAGTCCCTGTTTGGGACCTAAGGCTTGGGGGCTCTTGTTGCATGTGTTACTTGTACCAATCATTCAGTTTCTGGCTTGTTTTCTCTACAGTATTGGGCTACCTCTTGACTTATGAGAGCTTCAATATCTATATTAAAAAAGAAAAAATTATTAGTAACTTAATTTTTTAAAGATCATGTTTTACTTTTTTTTTTGCTTAATACTGAGGTCTCTATCATCATAATATGCCAAAGAAATACTTCCTCAGCTAAGCTTCTGCAGCAGTTTCCAATAGACCTCACCTAGTGATGTAGAAAGGGATTGCAACTTTTCATTTATGACAAAAAAGGTCTTAATCCTTTCAGAAGATGGGAATTCTTCCAGTTTATCAGACAGCATAATGAAAGTACCTCAGTAAAAATTTTCTGTGTAATGCATTTGGGAATGCTGCTTTTCAAGAGCTTCAAGTGCTTCTCTGTGAAGTCACCAGAATCAGTTTGTTTAATTATATTGCTTAATTGTGAAGTTCCAATTTCCTGGTAAACTCCCCAGTTCTGACTGTTTTATGCAGACAGAAGTTCAGTCCTATCCAGAGCCTGTTTAACTCTGACCATGACAAGGCCCCTGTTGTGAGGGTAAACTGACTTTGGAGATGATTGCTTCTTGACACTCTGCCTGCCACTTCTGTGTGTAGATTTATGTACTATACATTTTCATTGAGCATTTAACCCTGAATCTTTATATGAGGTTGCCATAAAGCACATGCCTATCATCCAGGAAATGTTTGGCAATGCTTTTCCTAGACAGGAATTATTTTAACATGAAGAAGAATTAATTGTACTGAATTTCTAATATCCTGGGAAATAATTTCTGCTAGCTGTAAAGAGAGGTTTAATTAATCTTCAGTTATTAATTTTCTTATTCTCTTGAAATAATTCATTAGTATGTTTGGACTAACTTTTTACTGTGGGTTTTTTTTTCCTTTTTTGATACCATCATGGTGATCTACAGAATGAAAATTTGAGAAATAATATATCAGAAACAATGCATAGTCAAGCAAGCCTTACAGATGTTGATTGCAAATATGCTTGCTACCTGTGAGAATAAACAGTGAGTGTATGTTTTCATTTAAAGCTGGACTCTGCTCAATTGCGGCTAATACAGACAAAGGTTTGTGGAGAGAGGAAAAAAACACACTGTCACAATGACTTATACAAGCTTAAGCAGCAGACTTCCTAAACCAAGACTTATCACTTCAGGGTTATTTCCATGTGACCTGTGGAGGATGCCCATGAATAGCAGGAGAAGACATGCAGTTTTCTCTGCTGTAGGGCTCAGCCTCTTGGTGCAAGACTAGAAGGCAGTCCTGGGTGTTGTGAAGTAATCATTAAGTTACACGCTTGTCATTTCTTGTACATTCACTCAGAACTAATGCACATCACTTTTTCCAATTATAATCATTCCACCATTTAACAAGCACAAAAGGCCTTAGATTCCAATTTGCCACTGATGCTTCACTCTCACTTGCTTATTTCTTGGCATTTAGGTCAGGGTAGGTTGTGCACAGCTCCAATAATGGGGTATATTCACCCTTCATACAGCAAACGTACAAATGATGAAGGCTAGAACAGCTGGTCTCACAATGTGAGAGCAGATCATTTCCACTGGTATGGTAATTTCTCTATTCATAGTGTTCCTTTCAGTTATTGCAAATACATTTTATCTTTTTGGTTTGCTTATTGCCAAACAGAAATCACACAATGATATTGAAAATACAGTCCTCTCACACTTTCTTGCTGCCTAAATCAAAGTTACTCTAGTAAGCATGTCACATTTCATTTAGCTTTTCAAACCTTTCCATAGCTAAAAACAAAAAACACCAGCACCTCAAAAAAAAACCAACAAGAAGCAAAAACCAAACAAAATACCCCCCGAAAATCCCCCTCAAACCAGTAACAAAAACAAAACACCAAATCACAGCTGCTGAAATCCCTAGTCTTTAATCTTAGTTAGCCTCTCACTAATGACAAGTAACTGGAATGTGGAATCAACTAGTTGACATGTTAATAAACAAGCTTTGGCTACACAGTAGCCAGGAGTTAAGAGTCTAGCAGGGCATGTAGAATAGTTTTACTCTTTGCTGAAAATTGCCTATTTCTGCTGGAGTGCTTTACAAGTTTTGAGCTCAGATCTGCATATTTTTATGAGAGTATTCCCTAGGAAATGGAGGCAAGGCTGTGTGCTCTCCTTTCCCCCCAGTATAGTCCTGTCCTTGCCTTCCCTGTATGCAGGCATCAGAGAAGACCAGTGCACGCAGCAGATTTGTTGTTGGAATAGCCAGTGATGACCCAGGACTTGAAGCTGTTGTTTTGAGGAGTGATGCTGCCTGCCTGCCTATTCACAAATTTTAGAGAGAGAGGCAGTGCAAAGAACTTCAACTCCTGAAGGTACTTGTTGCTGACAGACCTCCCTGTCCAATGCCAGGAAGAGATGTGTGGCTCCGATTCTGTCCTGTATTAAAAAGAACAATTTTATTTATCACTTATTGACACATGCACGATAAATGGAAGTACAGAACACAAAGTGAATAACACACAGCCAGAATGAAACTTTGCAGCAGCAAAGTACAGTTGCTGTCTCTGCTCTAGTATGTCAGGACATGAACCAATTTTGTGGCATTTCAACAGTTTTTAGAATTCAGAATAAGCTGGTTCAGCCTTTGCCCGTGGTGTTAGCGGTGGCATCAGAACAGCAGCAGTTGTTCAGTCATTTGGGATCTTCCTTTGATGGATCCCCATGAGAACAATCTTTGCTCAAATCTGGCCCTGCCGGTGGCAGGGTACAAAGCAGTTGTGCAGAATGCTAAATTCTTAGAAACGTGGGGTTTTTTTAATCACATTTAGGTGATGCAACAGCGCTTCAAACTGACCTAGAAGCTGGATGTTGCTCCTGCAAAATGGTGACAAGTATTTTCAGGAAGACCACCAGCTACTGTTTGGGCCTGTTTTTACAACAGAAAGTAAATATAACATTTTTTAAAAAATTTAAAAAAAAATAAACCTTACCTTATCCCTTTAAATATTAAAAGAAAAAAATACCAAATTAAAATGAAAATATGCCTCCAGTTAGTGAGACTACACTAATTTTTCCTCAAAAAATGATCAAGTTTCTGTGATTGCTATTCTCGAACAAGTAATTAAGAAAGGAACAGGTGCTGCTTGAAAACTGCGTGACTCAGATGCACAAGACATCCTCTTCTGAAACTCTGTCAGATCTCTGTTGTCCCAATGTCTTAGTGAAATCTCATAAATGTTTCTCTACTAGGGAAGACATTTAATGTTTAAATATACTTTAAAGTGTGTAGTGTATCTTTAAGCTTAATTAATATTTCTCATATTTATTTACATTGTGCTTCATAATATCCTTTCACAATTTGTTTTCTCAGAGCAAGGAGGCTCTGAGAAAATACTTGGATGAGCTACACAGTGCACAAACTTTTCTCTCCAACTTAATTTTAAGACATAATTGAGTTGTTATCCACACAGTATTTTTCTCCCCAATTGCAAGAAATGCCAGTCTGTCTCTGCAGATAATAAATGATGGAGATGCAAACTCTGTAATAGAATTTCCCACATACCTCACACAGCCTGAAAGACGACAATCCTCTAGATAATGTGATTGCTTCACAAGCAGTGCTGCACACTCCCCTAAGCTTTGCCCACTACCAAGACCACACAAGTATGATTTTTTTTCTCTTGTCTGAATAGCCAATATAATCTGTTTGAATTCAACTTGCAATTCATGCTATGACAATTTGAAGAAAAACTATAAAGAGAGCAAGGTTTGGGTTCTTTTCCCCCTCTTCCTCATTCCTCTCCCCCTGCTATAAGAGCATTTGCTGATACAATCACTATAGTTACTGCCACATTTGAAAGGTATTTAGGTATCTAACTCTCAGTGAATTCAATATATCAAATATTATTCAATGTTACTTTTCATTAACATGCTAACTAATAATTATCAACCCAGTAATGTTGCTTCCTACTCCCTGTAAAAATTATATTCTAATACTTAGAATTTGTAATGAGGTTTTTCTCTTTTGAGAGAACCCCTATTACAGATTTTCTTTCACAAAGGAAAATCTTTGTGCATTACTTTTTAATAAACAAATAGAAGTGTCTTGTTTTTCTTTTGATGCTTCTAGTTGTCCTTTACTTTTAATTCTTTTTATTAACATTGAATATGAAGTAGGTAATTTTGCAGCCATAGTCCTTATCTGTAATATTTTTATAGTAGTAAAAATTCTGAAGCTTTGCTAGTATATATATTGCAAAAGAATTCACTCTGTTTTGTTGCTAATTGTTATATTATCTTTGAATTTTCATTCACATTTAAAAAGACTTTCTAAATTTTGATTGTAAATTGGAAAAAAAAAGGGAGCAGATAAAATCACAATTATTTAATTCTAATATATATATAGATGAAATAACTGGGTAGAAATTAGTTCCCTATCTATTTTGCTATTGCTATTTTTACTGTTCTGCTAAAGAGGAAGCCAAAGGACCTAGGGGATTTATGTAGTAAGTTTTCCAGATGAACAGGTCACACCAGCACTGAAATCAGTAAGAAGGAGTCCACTTTTTATAACAAAAATTAGATGTAGTTATATACCAAGAAATCGGCCCATATATAAATTCTATGTATTTAGGGTATCCAGTGATACGTCGCAGTTTATATTTAAGTTAAATGTTCTGTGTCTATAATCTAGTCAGGAGATTATTCAAAACCTCCTGTTATTAAGAAAAGATCTATAAGATATTTGATTTTGATAATGGGACAGAACCTCAGTTTTAGGTGTTATGACAATGTGTTCAAATAACACTGTTCTGCCAGATACTGATTCACTACTGTCTCTGAAGACAAAAACGTTTTGTTCTCTCTTACCAACATCACTTTTCACAGAGATCTTGCTTTGGAGATTTCCCATCATGTATTAACTTGGTCTGATGCAATTATTTTAGTGAGTTAACTGTGAACAGAACAGAATACTTTTATCAATGATCACAGGCATATTTCATCTTTAATGTCTCTTAGCACTTAGTAATGAACAAACTGATTCAGATAAAAATCTTCATCAGTAATACTTATAGAGACTTAAACAAGAACATGAATTTTGAAAAGTCTGGCAAGTTTTTAAAACATTCATACATCTCAGGCACGAAGTCAAGAACCAAAATTCTAAAATACTGTAACTGAAGCAAAGCAATACCATATCTTTGCCAAAACCACTTATACAGAGAGAATTGTTTTGTTGTGAAATGGCTTAATTAGACTTATCATCCTTCAGATGTATAGAGAAGAGATTTTTCACATGCTGGTTAATCCCACTGTATCCAGTCAGACCACTTATTTGCCATTCCTGAAGTCTGCGTATGGAAGTGTTGAGATTTTCTGGTCACTCTGATATATTAAATGAAACAGTACCTGCAGAGTTTTGATATGACTGGTATCTTTATATATATATATTTTTTTTTTGCTTTCAATTAGACTTTCTAGTCAGATTCACCATACAGTGACAAAACTACTGATCTGAATGAAGACCCACAAGTTTTTTTGATTTACTTTGGCTTGCACACCAACTTATGCTTTAGCTCATGTGATTTTAAGCAGCTTCCTTTTACTTTTCCCTAGTCAAGTTTAAGCAAGGTAATGTCATACTGTTCTTAGTCTTCCCTTAAATCCTGTCTGGTTCCAATATGGCATTGATGGCCTCTTTTACTGGTTGATGTTAATAATTGACAAAATTTTGCCTAACATTTAGACCACAGAAAATAGTATTTTACACTGTGCAATATTCATTCTTCCTCTTCTGATTGTTCCTGGCAGTTAGCACCCATTTCTCCCAGTAGTTTTGGGTACTGTTGTTCAGCTCCTTTTACAAAGACTTCTGGAGTTGCTGTTGCTATTGGAAGTGCAGGACAACCTTTCCCAAAGCAAAGACAAGGAGGCAGGACCTGTGAGAGGTTAATTTACTTCTCACACTCTCTGGTATTGAGTCTTTAAGCAGCAAGTCAACTGGATTCTCCACTGAACCTTCAAATCTGGAAAGCTCTTCTAATCATTTATTGAGATGCGAGTTTCTTGGATGAATGCCCATTGCCATATGGCATTGAATTAACACAGATTTTTGAATTTCATATGTTCTGATACCAGCACTATTAGCAAAGTGGAAAGCACAAGTGTTTAACATACAAACATCTTAAAGGATTTATAAATTTCAGCAATGAAGGCTGATTCTTAAACAAAACAAGCAGCTGCTATTTGGTTTTATAGCTGTAGTTTCCCTAATGTGTCTTCTGTCACATAATAGAAGAAAACCCTCTCTATGTTGCTCTGCTTCTTATTTAGATCAGGCTGGTCAAGCCCTCAGGAGATCGTCTATCCTGCTTGGTATAGGAGCAATATCAGCTGTGGGGCTTCAGTCGGTTGGGCCGTGAAACTCCCCAAAGAAAGATATTCCACAATTTCTCTGTGAAATCTATTCCAGTCCCTAACTATCCTCTTAAGGATTTTTATTTTCATTATTTCTGGTCCCCTGATTTAGTCTGTGACATTTGATTCTCCTTCTCCTGCATTACCCGCAGTGAGGAACCTGACTCGAGAACCAGGTAACCTCCCCACTGACATGCGGGGAGATGCTGTGAGGTCCCCCCAAAACCACCTTCTCTCCGGGCTGAACAAGTGAGGCCACATGCTCCAACTCCCTGCCTGTGTTGGTGGCCTCTGCTGGACTCCATCAAATTCACCAACAAAGATGTTGATGACACTGGAGAGCCAAAGCTGTATTGCTCAGATGTGCCAGTCGCCAGGAAAGGGGGAGGAATTGATGTACCCAACCTACTAGCTGAGCTCCTGATGGTAACAGTACGGTATGCTGCTTGCTTAGGAAAAGACATAGTTTCAGCTCCTTGATACCACCAAGGTTCTTATTTAAGACTGCTGTGTCAGGGCTCTGAATTAGCTATATTGATTTATTTGAGTAAAATAACTGGACATTTCAAAGGATCTGTTGCTGTAAGTGGAAATTTTTTCCATGACCTTCAGTGGTTTTTAAATCTCATTCTTTTATTTTTGGTAGGAATTTTTATTTATAGTAACTGACTCCTTGTTTATACAGATCAGCAGATACATCTCAGTGCTTAAAAAACAACTGTACTTTTCTTAAATGTATAATGTAACATCAGCCACTCTACCTGTTTCATGTGTTCAAGTATGGTTGTTACATCTTTTGGTGAGATATATCTTCGTTCTGTATTGTGATATCAGTTTAAAGGTGTCACTTCCCTTGAGGAATGAGCAATTATCTGTAGGTAACTCACATTTTCTTGCTACCTCTATGACAAGAATCCAGCAGCAAATCTTTGGTCACTGGCACATGATCTTTTGTTTCCTAACAAATTGTGCTTCTGTACTGCACTGTGCCTTTACAGTTTTAAATAAGATTCTGACATCTGCGTCATTGCGCTGTGTCGTATTTTCATGGGAGATTCTTTTTCTTAATTTAAAGACACTATTTTTCATCAAGTGACAAGCATACATTATGGCTCTTCATTTTAACCAAGGCACTAAAGGCTATTTCAATTTGACTATAGCAGTGTTCTGCCAAATGGCTACTCTAAGTTATATTGTTCACATTACCCACCAGAAAGCACAGAGTTGATAAGAGTACACTGTCAACTACACCACACATCGATATGGAGGTTATTTGATTTGAAATTGGATTCTAGCCTTCCCTGATCTGTTGTATAAATGGAGACACATGGACTGAGGAAATTCTCATGAAGTTTATGAAGAACATATTTGGAGTTTATTTTGTGGTTTGTTTTTTTTTTCCACTGGAGTTTGGCTTTTACTTTGTTAAGACTTCATTTCCACGTCTGACAAATATTCAGAGAAAAAGTATAAGATTTTTTTTAAAATAGAAAGAAAACTTGCAAAAATTATTCATTTCACGGATTTCTGCTTTGATATTAGTCAGGTGTAGGTTGCACACTTTTGTAGCAGGGTGCCTTTTTGACCCTTCTTTAAACATTTAAGATTTAGTTCAGTAGTTCATCCAATTGATGAGACATGTTTCTTAAGTACAGCGCCTACAAAAGTACTCTAAATATATAATATTCTCTGAGAGACATGTCAGTCATTGTCAAGATCAAAATAGCTTAAATGCTAAGTTCCCTGTAAACTGTGTCCTTGTCTTAGGGGCCTATTCATAAGGAAGTGATTTACTGTATGTGTGACACTTAAAAACGCTCAGAAAATAGATGGAGGTACACAATTTCATTACAGGGCAGATGGAACTGTAGATATTATGATGGGGGGGAAGAACTTGCTGTGCAACTTGCATGCATATCGCCAGCATGTGCATGGCCCTAAGGGCAGCACGCAGAACTTCACAGAAAACATATTAAATGGGCATGGGGGAAGCATCCTTTGACCTACATAAAAGAGCCTTTGTATAGATCTCATGAGCAAAAGTTCATATTTTCAAACAGATAAAGATGTGCAGCCTCTTTGGAATCAAAGGTAGATTGGCAACACTTTTCAGGAAATGGCAAAATCGTTATAAGTTGTGTTTGGTATTCACTCCATTGGTATTCATCATTGTGAAAGGTTTTGGCATCAAGTAGGTTGTAATACATGATCCTGCATGAATTCTGTCGTAATTTACTATTAATTGATGTTCATCTGTTGTAAAGTGCTGCTACTAACTTAAAAGGAAGCAGAATGAAGAAGGGAAACAGTGCCCTGACAAGTGCTTTGCAGCCTGGCTGTGTGGTGGATTCAAGACTCTGAATTTGCCAAGGAGTGGGGAGGACTATGTAGGCAGGGCATGGGGTATGTACTGCAAAATTTGGCAAGTGGGTTAAAATTAGCTGTACCATTCAGAGCAGTTATGAATTTCTTTTCTGAGTTATTGTACCATGTCCATCTTTGGCAATGAGCTGAAATTCAGCTTTTGGAAAGCGTTCTGTACAGAAAGGGTGTTGTGAAATTTGCCAAGTAGATTGGGTTGAGCCTGAAATACCCTGCATTTTTTTTTGAGGATTAGAAAGAATGTTGTCACCAATAGAAGGCACCTGTTGGACTTGTTAAGAGCAATAGAAACCCTTTCATATTTTACTGTGTAGTGCTAAATGTATTATAAAATTTTTGTTTTGCTAGAAAATCAGAGATGATAGGACATGAATAAAATTATTTACACAAAAACATTTTCTGTGTGAATGCAATTCAAGAATTCTCAATCTCTGTTGTGCTGCTGTATTAAAATGCATTCATTAGGTATGTTAGAATAGCACTTCAGTTTCATCTAAAATGTTTTCCTGCTGTGCATTGTTTTGCTGTGCTGGCTGAATTGTTTTATTTCCTACACAAAATTGTAACTTCTGAGTTAGTGCTTCCATGTTAACAGATGTAAATAATTCTTGAGTGGGGAAGCTTGTTAAAAGAATTCTCACAATGATATAAAACAATACAATAAGCAATTGTTCACTCATGTATTTCATTTACTCCGCTAACCATCAAGAATTTTTCACTGTTGAGGGTTTTTTTCCTGATTTGCACATACCTGTTTGAAAAATTCATGCACTTCCCTCTAAGTAATCTGTCTCCTATTATCTTTTTATAACAATAGCACGTATAGGCCATGGACTCTTTTGAGTTAAGCACTTTACAAATGTATAACAAAGACAATCACTGCACAGGAAACCTGTGGTGTAAGTCTAAGGTTTGCACTTGTACACAAAGGATGGATGAAACAGGGAGAGCATAAGGGAACAATGATCTCTGTTGTGAAAAACAGTGGTCAAGGCAATGCAGCTGCTTAGCGTGAGAGAGTGATAGGGATGGGAGACTCTAGTGGTTTGGGAAAATCCCAAGGAAGCCCTACATCTCCGCTGCTTTTCTTGCTGTAGGATGTTTTAATATACATCTACAGTGCTAACTAGGAACTGAGTCCCAGTCAAACAGCCATCCCCCAGCATAGTTATAATTTGACTCGATGCGCAGTGGAGGCTGGGTTTTCACCCTGGCTGCAGGGCAGGGCTTTTATGCAGACCCTGAGAAGTGGAGTGTCCCTCACACTGTGTTGTGTGCCCTCTGCCAGCCACTTCCCAGCTGACCTGGCCTAACTATTCCTGAATTCTCGTTTCTATCTTTATGTTTCTTGATTCTATTGGGGCGATTTTAATTGGAAGAAAAGGGTGAACAAGAATGAGAGCGTGGATACAGATTTTTATTTTTTTCAGTTGTATGTTGGCTTCTTGGATAACTAAGCAACAATGTTGACACCAGTTGTTTTATGTACAACTGCTGCTAAGCTGTCCAATGATTTAGTAAAGCAAGGCACATTTGCAAATAGGCCAGCAGACATATGATGGTTGCAGCAAAACTGTTCCCTGCTTGAGCTGGAAGCAGTTCCAGAACATGTGTGATCTGGGAAACAGCCAGCTCTGTAGCGGAAGCTGTGACCAATATCTCCCTTGTTGCAATCTTGCCTTTTTCATTTATAGCATCATGTGTTATATGGCAGTGGGCTATTCAGTGCAGGAGATGAGACTTCAGTGAACTATAATGCACACAAAAAAGTGTGACAAATTGCAATGACAAGGTTGCATTTGTACTACGAGGTACAGTCAGTTGTGATATGATGTAGTGGAATGAAATAATCCCTCCTTGGACAATGCTGGCCGTGGTATGTTGCATGCTGCCAAGGGTCAGTGCTACAAATACAGCTCACTGTCAGAAAATTATTTCACACGGAATCAGAACAACTCCTCTCTAATGAATGTACATGTTGTAATAAGATAACAGTGCTGGTGATACACCAGGAGTCTGTATATCCAGCTTCAGATCCATTTTGGAGCTGAAAAGATTTGAAATTTTCTCCCACGTTGAATTTGCACTGCCAAAAAACCTCAGTGCCATGAAACAGACATGTTGTCTGGTTTGTACTATGTGAATATGCATTAGTATCTGGCTTTTGCTGCTGCTCAAATAATTAATTTTTGTAGTGTCCTGGAGATTGCTAAAAATATGTAAGCTCCTGTATTGCTTTGTATCTGGGTATTTGCAAAACCTAGTCAGAACTGAACTCTGCTATGTGAATGTCTATATAAACATGGTAAGCAGTTCTGGAGACAATGTGATTTTTAGTTTGTGTGTTTTTGTCTTACTACTAAGATTTTAAGGACCTTCACCGTTGCTTAAGAGTGTAGCTTAGTATTGGAAAATCTTCTGTTAGTTTCTCTCTTTTATTCTTTCCCTATTTCCCGTTCTCCCCTTTTTTCTTCCCTTTTTCCTCTTTATGGCAAAAGACTTGATGAATTAAAAATTTTACACTTTCATATTAAAAAAAAGTTGATGGAAAGAATAATTCTTCTAAATTCTTCTACTATTAAAAATAATTGTTCTAGCCTTGACTGTTATTTAAAATTATGTATGTACCTGGAAACAAACAAACAAAAAACCTTACAAAGAAAACAGCTTGTCTTTCACTGAATTGTGTTCAAAACGTGGCTTAAATTCAGCAGAGAAATATACAAAAGATAGTTATATAAATTATGCTATTTCTTTGAAGGTTTTTCTCTCCTTAACATGCCTCCTTTTTTTGATAAAGCAGTGAAGTATTTAGATATAAATGTGGTGATTATGCTTTTCATTCCCAGGAAGCTGAAGAAACCTCAAGTGACAGGTTAGTGGTGGTTTTCTAGACTAAGTAGCTCAGATTCACCAAATTTACCTTCAGGTGAACATCCTCCAATTTACTAGAAGGATGTAGGTAGCTGAAAACAAAGTATGTGGGGGCTTTTTGTGTTAAAAAAAATAAAATCTTTCTGTTTAAGTTTATAATATTGAAATTGTATATTATCAAACTTACTCAAATAAGAAATATATCCAAATATACATATTCTCTTATGTTGACATGTAATAATGGAGGAAAGGCCCAGACACGCCTCAGATTGAAGCTCGTATTAAGTAAACTCATCAGAAAGGAAATGTCATCAATAGAATATTTGTCTAAATCATCACTCCGAAGATTAAAATATCATCATAACATTTAAAGGAAAATTTGAGAAGATCTTAAAGCTAATATGATCCTGGTTGTCTTCTCTACCCACTTTCCTCCCTTGCCCCACACTTCTCTGGATTTTTTCTTTCACTGAGAAGAGCCAGTGGGTTTGGTGTGGGTTTTTTTTAAACAGCATTGTAGTGGTTTTGAAACTGGTTTTAAAGAAGACATTTCTTTGGTGCAATTGCAATTTTTAACAACAACTGCTAAACTCTTTGTAGCAGAGCTCCACTGGCGTAGAACTAAAATCTGGAAGTAATCAGCAACCACTGAACATCAGAAATTCTTCAAAAAACATTTAAACACAGCTGGAGTCTGCTAGTAGTCGGGATAGGATTCAGGTACCTAATCCCTTGAGGTTAGTTGCCATCCCCCATCTTCCTTGTCTTATATGTGGAACTAAAAAGCCCCAGGGTGTTGATGGTTGTAAAGAAGCTGCGGCTTCGGCCGCCCGCTGGGAGCAATAAATAAAGCCTCTGCCTGCCATTGTCAGCTGCGCCTTCCCTGCCTGTCGCACCGCTTGGGTTTGGGACTCGGGCTGGGGAGGAGAGGGGAGCGCTACCTGTTTAGCCATGTAAACAAACCCCATAAGTTACAGCAATCACTGCCGAAAAGCCAGCCGGTTATGACATGTATGCTTGACCTGTAATAGAGGCGAGTCTGCCTAAGAAGTAAACAAAATTGTAACTTCACTTCAGAGAAATATTGTTGTAATTATGTTAGAGATTACATGACTCTGAGTCTTTGGATCCTGCTTAGTTCACTTTACATATTTTTTCTTTTTTTTTAACCTTTTTTTCTTTTTCTGGATTGTTTCTGATTTCCTTGTTATATCTAGTTAGTCTGGATAACCTCTCTGGTTTGGATAATCTCATCTGCTCATGCACTTCATAAGTAACAAATTAAGGACATCTATCCTTTTGCTTTGAAATGAGCTGGTGCTTTTGCTATATACAGAAAGAAACAAAAATGCCTCCCTCTCACCATCACAACGAGAAATGTTTGCTCTCTCACCTCCGATACGTGCAGAGGGTGCTGTGCGTCTAGGTGAACTGGGAGGGTACTGTGTGCCTGGGTGAACTGCGAGAGCAGTGGCATGGCTGGGAGCTGGCAGCACAAGCTTTGAGCTTGGCTCCCTGTACGTGGCCTGCAAGGACGTGCGAGTGCTATGGACTGGCCTGAGCTGCTGTGCTCTTACCTGTTTCTGTTCTAGAGGAAGTCTTTGAAGAGGAAAAGGTGAAGGCAAGTTACTTTGGGGATCAAACTTTATAATGTAATACAGACCTTTGCAAAAAAAAAATAAAATTAAAAATTCACTCAATTAGTTTCAGCAAACAAAGCTGCTTCTATTCTTTACTATGGCGCCTTCACAGCCTTGTAGTAATTTTCCTCATATGATTGGGACACATGATTAAACTGATTTTCTTTTTTTTATTTTTGCAAAATGCAAAACAATCTAAAGCCCTTGTAGTTAAAGTAATTGCACATCAGGGTTTAAATGAGACTTGAGTTCCACTCTTCTTTTGTGATGATCCTCTGCACAACAGTACGTTTTACCAGAGAATAAAGAGCAACCTCTTTTCCCTTTTTTTTTGTTTTCTTTTCTTTTGAATGGTGCATACATCTGGTTTGCAGCTGTAAATTGCATTTTAGTATTACACGCCTATATAACCTCTAGACCAGAGTCTAAAACCCCATCAGGGCTATAGACAAGTATTGTAATAGAGTCAAGAATGTGGAAAACCACAAGAAAAGAATTAGTCATCAATGAAATCCACCTTATTCATACTGTTAGCACTTTGTAGGACCATAAGACTTGTGATGGATTGATTAATTTATTGTAGAAAATCAAAGTGGCTTTTGGCTGGACTGGTACTTTACATTCCTGATTTTCCAGAAGATAGAAAATTTACTCCAAAATTTTATCCTAGAAATTGGAGGCTCTGTCACCCTACGTCTGAGATAATCAGGTTGCAAGTAAGCTTAAAAGAGTGATATACATTTTTCATATTAATTGGGCTAAAACCCACATGAATTTGTGAGGAACTGCCTTAAGTTTGTGTTGATTTTAATGTTCATTGACATGAAAAGCAGAAGTCTAAAATTTTCCATGGACCACAGTGTAATTTCACTGTAGTACATTTGAAGTATGATGTGTATGAACAGATGAGAGAACTAAATCTTTTCCACTGCTTGCCAATATAGGCAGCATCATAGGCCATTATGTCAGAAACAATTTAAAATCACTTAAACATTTAAAATAGTCCACACAAAACGATCCTAGAATGGAATTATATGGCTTTAAACATTTGATTATGATTATGTTTTATTATTTACATTTCAGTAGCTGAGACTATTTTCTGTTTCTTCCTACATGATATTTGCTTAAAGTAATTATACCAACTGAGAACAGTGGCAGATTGAAATTAAATGTTTGGATTAAATATTTTGTCAGCAAACATGCAGCAACTGCTTTACTCCTGCTTCTCTTCTTCTCTGCATACTGATTACTGAAAGATTGGCTTTTATCTTGTCATGATTTTAAAATGCCTAGATAAATGCCATTTGATATTGTAGCTTAAAAAAATCTAGAAAAAATCTGGATCTAAATATAAGGGACATACAATATGAAAATGAAAAAAAGATGTGATAAGTCTATCGGCTCAGTGCCTTATCTTCTCCTCAGACAGGCTATTTTTATTGTATTTCCAATTAATCTGTGTTGCAGTTAGGATCAAAATATGGTTAGCTGAAGGCTTCCACATTGCTGCTGATCTAAATATATGAACTTCTCATGGGGCTTTTCAGAGACCTAGAATTCAGGACACCTACTGCTTTCTAATCCTAAAACATAGGAAAACATTTTGATTCTGTAATAATAATGAAAAAAATCTGTTATCACCTATCTAACAGGAATTCTCATTAACCTTAACAAGACTTTCATGTGTAGATAAGTAAATCTAATATGACTTTTCAACAATGGCAGTTTCAGTGCAGAAACTTGGAACTGATACATCATAGCTGTAGCCCTTATTTCAGCTGTTTTCCTTTGCTGAGCCACAGTTCTCACTCCTGTAACTGAGAGTTGGGACAGTTTCCTCTCTTCTTCTGGCAGGCCTGCTGCCCCTGCAATATGTGTGTGGAGGAAGGTGCTCCTCAGGCTTCCTGATCTAGAATCTGAATCTCAAACTGCTGCTTTCTCCCTCCACCTGAGCTCATTGCTTCTGCCTCTGGATGAGGCAGGTTTCCATGACCAGTGCTTCTTTGTCCCAGAAGTCCCCCGCCTCGATTTTGTGCAGTTTTGTCAGCCTGGGTACTTCCATTTCTTCCCTGTGACAATTCCTAGAGAATTGGGTAAGATCTAACTCAACTGGGCTCTACAGACATTTCTCCAAAAACTGCTATGTAAAACAGAGAGAAAATATTTATAATTTCTAGAAGACTTCCCTATAACTGAGCTTCACTTTAAAAATACTCACATTGATAGAGAAATGCTATGTATCTTTTTTCCTTCTCTCTCCTTTCTCTATAGGCACAAGGAAGAGAATGTTTATACTGAGAGTAGTACTGTATTTGAATGTATATTATCTTACCCTTCCTTCTGTAAAAAGCCCTCCCTTCTGTTTGGCTCCTCGGTAAGCTCTTGTTCTCGTGTATTCTTGCCTAAGGAACAGACAGGGAAATAGTAACAGTTTTGTTTCTTCTTGAGGATGAAGGGAGGTAGATACAACAATCTCTAGTCTTTCAAGAAAAGGCAATTTTTACAAGGTAACAGAAGATGATTTCTCTCTGAGGGACCACATTACCCCAGAGACTCATCCTATTTCATCTCGCCATATGTTGTGCCAGCTTCTGGAGTATCTCAGCACAGGATTTTCCAGCCTTTTCTGTGATGCATTTGACTTCAACTTCTGTACAGAGAAAAGGAAGATACTCTCATTCCAAGCTATTTGTTAATACTATTTTACTATTTGAGAAGGATAGAAGCTTGCTAGAATGCTTTCTATGTGCATTTAAAGATCTTCAGGTGTAGACTATACAGCATACTGTTATAATAATCACTAAGCAAGTTAGAAAGATGCCATGATATTGAAAAGGTTAATGTAAAAATCTTAGTAAACAGATGCATTGTTAAGGCTTCTCTAGGGCGAGTTTGAGTAGTGAAGTTTGGAAAACCATTAGCACAGCTGCACCAGTGTATGCTTTAAATATTCTGCTGGCAACAGTGTAAGTAATACAGTAGCAGAAATGCACATGACCACATACGGTCATTTCTATTTTCAGTTTAATTGCCTGTTAAGGAGCACTAAGGAATTCCAAATAATTCTAGTGTGTTTCATCAGCCAGCTGTGAAATACACTATCACAGCTACATAAAAATAAAGACTTAAAAATAATAAGTATATGTGCAAGCAGGTTGCTTTCCCACCCAAGGGTGTTAATGGTGCTTATGTGTCATGGATGTAACAGAGCATTTGGAAAAGCAGACCCAGTTCATACTGGGCACATGGCATGTGTTTTCCTATTGAGCCATAAAGAGGAAAATGGCATAATCACATGCAGAAACTTTTCAGAGCTGTCATCTAGCACAAAGCTGCTTCTGGGAAAACAAACTACACTATTTACAAATTGTGATATCATCAGGAGCTATTTATATAGTGAAAATAATTTACACTCCAATTACGTATTTGTAGATAGTCCAGCCAGAAATGGCCATTGTGTCATCCAGACTGACCCCCACAGTAGAAATGAAGCTAAAGCTGGCTTTTTAATTATGAAATATACTTTCCTTGGTGAGGATCACTTTTTTATTATTATTATTTTTATTACTGCATTGAAAACATCTCTGTTTTCAAAAACCAAGCACGTTTCAAGAGAATCAAAAAGAGAAAGTTATTAATATGTAAAGGAGTTTTTTGGCAATTAATCATGGGCTTATAGGATATGCTAGATCATCACTTCTATTTCTTGCCAGAAGTGTAATTTTTTGTAGAGTTTTTTTCCAGTCAAATTTAATTTGTGGTAAACCATGGGGTGTGTACTGCTTTACTTGGGAATTGATCTGCACTCTGTCATTCATTTGGATTTTCTCCTTTTAACTTCATTCAATTATTCATAATTATGTAGGTTCATAAATTAGATTAAGCTGCTAGATTTGTTTCCTCTATCTATAACCTACTAGCTGGATTTGATAGGCAGAGATTTCTTGTTTGGTTAAGCCATGAAAGGTAACTGTTCTAAGTTCTTTAATTGGAATCTATGGGGACAGGACATGCTGATTTTGGAGACATCTGTTGCAGAGAAAAACAGTTCTTCCCTCTCAATGCAAATTATCAAGGATGATTAGTTGCTGAAAAAAACCCACTGTACCAACAAGCAAGAGGGCACCAGGTGTTTCCCAGTACTTAGTAGTACCTATAGTAAAAGGGCACACACTTGCATGAAAACCATTTGGTCTTTTTTATTACAAGATTGAGATATCTGTAAAAGATTTGATTAGGAATGTATCTATCTGATTTTTTTAAAATCATGTATTTAACAGTGGTTTGTGTAATAGAGAGTTT
This sequence comes from Sclerurus mexicanus, assembly GCA_013396755.1. Taxonomy (NCBI): domain Eukaryota; kingdom Metazoa; phylum Chordata; class Aves; order Passeriformes; family Furnariidae; genus Sclerurus; species Sclerurus mexicanus. The sequence goes on along the minus strand of VWZF01006833.1, from coordinate 961,680 downwards.
TACTGGAGTTTCTGAACACAGTTTCACCTTTTCCTGTCTGTACATCTTGCATGAACAATGGGTGAAAGCAATTAAATGTGCTGTGGGAGAGATTAAACACTTAAAAGAATATTCTCAACACAAGAGTTGATGACAGAGTTAGCTATGTCTGCAAACCCTGAGAACCTGGGCAGATATAAGGTCTAAAAGATTTAACACAAAAATATTCAGAATATTTTCCGGGCATTTAAAAATTGTTGCTATATTAGTGAAGAGAATTTCTCCCCCTATTTTTAAAAATTACTTTCTGCGTGCTGTGTGAACAGCATTGGGGGCTGCCTGATGAAAGTTACGTCTCACTGAAAAAAGTTTTGAATTGAACATATTAGGCTTCCAATTTTTCTTGCAAATCTGTGTGGAAGTTGCTGTCTGCTTTGCAAAGAAAGAAAAACCCACACCCCAACTCCCCACCAAAAAACCCCCTTGGAAGTAAAGACAGTATTCTAATATTTTCTGTAGCTAGTGAAACTGTCAGCCATTATTTATTTGTGCATGTTTCCTCCAGCACTCAGCTGCAACAAATACAGTCACGCATGGCAGGGATTCAAGAGAAATGTGCATGGCTGAGCTAGAGTTGGCTAATTAAGAAACATCATATATGTGGTGTGTAATGACTACAGCTCATACAGCAATACACCATCAGGAGGATGTCAGAAATAAGACAGAAGCTCAGTTGCTCAGTCTATGTCTTAATGCCAGGTAAGAAACACTACATATAGGATGAATTCCAGGATGGTCCAAGTTTGAACAGGATTTGAGCAGCAAAACTTTGCTATCAAAGTAGTACTGCTACCTCAGAGAGAAAATAATGCCAATAATATATTACAATATCTTACTTTTTAAAGTGCTTTTCATCACAAATTATCATGAAGACTGAAGGAAAAAGCTTTTGAAGTCATCTAGGCTATTCCCTGACATTGATGAATTGTTTCTTCCTAGGAATTCCCAAATATCAGCTTTTCACTGTTAGATGTCTTAGCAAATGAGATGCTTTGTCAGTTCAGCTGAAGAGCCAAAACAGAGCCCATATAACGTGAAGATTGTCCTGAGCTCAACTAAACAATAGCGACTCTTTGGTCAGTTGAACTTATTGCAAGATCCTCCTTAGTTTTTCTCTGTCCTTTCAGTTGTCTTGACTCTTGAAAAATATCTCCTGTCATTTATCATCACTCAGAGCTCTCCAGCCCGTAGCTTTGATTATAGTACCACAAATGACTTGACCTAATATGATCTGCAAATGACCAAATTATTTCTACAGAAGGATACCAGCATGACCTTATTTCTTACTATGAATTCTCTACCTATTGCCCTACATTTTCAGTGAATCCCATAATTAGGATGTGTAAATGTAATTTCACTGTTTCCTAAGACTGTACTGAGATGGGAACTCAATCTAGGGCTGATGAAGTTAATGGATTGCTCTCTGGGCCCCCTGGAGTGCTCTTCATTTTACTTGTTGCCAACAACAACCTTTTAATCACAATCACATCTGCTAGAAGAGTGAGTTGCAAGCTTTCATGGTTGAACCCTCTTTCGCTGTACTCCACAGAGACATAGTTATCCTGCATCTTTATGCCAAACTGTTACTTAAAATTGTGTACCACTTGGATGAGACCATTGATCTTCTCAGGCCACTGTCTCCTCTATAATATGTTACCCTCTGTACTATGGAAAGAAAAGCATGTAAGGTCTCTCTTTTCTTAAGAGAGGATGTGAAGTTGTTGTCTAGATTTTTTAATGTCCTCAAGGAGCAGAATGATCATCTATTTTGCCCATTATAAATTACCTGTATTATATTTTGGGAGGTATGTGGGGTTTTTTGTTTTTTTTTTTTT
>VWZF01006833.1:934795-959782 GCA_013396755.1 Sclerurus mexicanus | reverse complement strand
TTGTTTTGTTTGTTTTTTTAAATTGAGAAACTGAAAAATAGCTACATGTCATTCTAGTTCATATCCCTTCAAGATAGTTAGATACCTTATGGCCTTGTCTGCCACTCCAAAAGCCACATAAACAATTGCAGTGGTCAAGAATTCTAAGAGGTGCTGATATTAAATAGCATTTGGGAGCTTGCCCAAGCTGTGCTAAGTAGAGAAGATATTTGGTAAGGGTAGTAGTTATTATTTGGAAGAAATCAGTCAAAATGCTACTGTGTTGTTCATATTTTGGGCTTTTTTGGTTGCTGGTTTGTTGGGGGTTTTTGTTTGGTGTTTTTTTTGGTATTTTTATTATTTTTTATTTTAGTTTAGTTTAGGTTGTTTGCAGGTTTTTTGGTGGCTTTTTGTGTTGGTTTGTTTTTGTTTTTTTTTCAATTCAGTCATATTTTGGCTTTTCTCTTTTAAAGATGGAAAAAAGTTATGGTTACTTTTTCTGTGCTAATCATGTAGACTTCTGTGAAAATGGAGGTGCATTTTCTGGTTTTTATGGACAGCAATGATAGTCTCATGATAGCTGTAAGTGCCAATATTTTATGCTCATAGGCTTTCTGTTATAATTAATTCTACATTAAAAGATTAATAAGATAGTGGAAAATGGTGGCTAATTTTTCCAGCTGAAAGTAAGGAGGGAATATAGATGGACAGAATGTAATTAAAGAGGCTGGAATTTGGCCAAGACGCTGGCATTGTTATTTTTGCTCTTGCAAAAATACCATGGGATCTTTAATGGCCCTGAGTGGCCTCAGTTGTATGTCTCTTTTGAAAGATGGGTACTGGTGATCATCTACTGCCGAGTGAATGCACTGCTAATGCCTGCCTGGCTGAGAGCTGAGAATAAGAGCAGGATGAAGAGATTCATTAAACAGTGAAAGATCAAAATGAATGAATGGCAAAACTGAGGACCCCTGCTTTCTCTAGGAAGTGTCTTATTGCTGCCTTGAGGAAGAGGTGGTCTGATCCACAACTCATTGAAATCAATGAAAAGAATCTAATTGATTTCAAAGGATTTTGGCTTAAGCCCTAAGTTCCATTTTATCTTGCTCTTTGTTCTCTGAGAAGGATTAAAGAAACCAGGAACTCTTGTATCTGACTCTGTCTTCCCAAAATATAAAATGAAATCTTCTCTATCTGTTTAAACAGATTTTTCCATAAGAGCTGATGCTCAAGGTCAGGAGAAAATGGTCTAGGCAGGTCCCTGGCCTGGAGCACAGTCTCACTTGGATTGTGAAATGAATTAGTTCTGTAGACGTGGCCCTACAGAACTCTGTGGTCATGTATTTATTCTGGGTTTCTTTTTGTTTTCAGTCTGAATTTACGGCATCTGTGTACCAAAGATTGGCTTTGGCTTTACCTCATTTTTATGAAGGAGTATATCAGCAGATAGACCTCACACATGTGTCATGTTATGAGGAGCTGTGTTAACGTGCTGGTTCACGGGTGTATTTTCAAACTACTCTTATACTTTCACCTTCTATTTGGAATGAATGTGAAGTACTTCTCGATAATCAAAGTGCTTTCTGCTACCACTGAAGCTATCTGGCAATTTCCATTATATGCACTGTTTTCAGGCAAATAACTGCTTAAAATATGTAGCTTGTCCAAGCATTCATTTATTGGTCTGAACTTCTGTTGTCTCTGGAATATCTGGAGAGTAAGGGTTTGACTTCAAATACGGCTATTTAGTAAGTAAACTTGCTTAATTGATATTAGTGAGAATACTTTGCACAAAAACCTGGTAACTAACTACTCTCTTTATGTGAGAGCAGTATCTGTACATCATTTGAATTTGTCTGATGAGTTACACAGTTACCAGAGGGGAATGTTAATCCTTATAGACATGAGAAATGCAAAAGAAGTTCCACATTTGAGTCCTCAACTGGCCCTGAACTATGTGTTCAAGTATGTTTCAACCACAGTCTTGTTGAAAATATGTGGGCAGTCAGCTTTAGTGAGGCAAAGCTAGAAGCCATGCTTAAGCTACACTTGCATATGTTGAAGTAGTGTAGGAAGATATATCTACCACTGTTCTACCACTTTTTTTTCTCCTCTCTAGAAAACAGTAAAGCTTCTAAAAATCAAATATTGTACCTAATCTTGTTTTCTGGTGTCTTTCCATTGAGGCATTCCTTTGTTTAATATGTTGTTTCTTTCATTAGCAGGGGAATGCAGTTAACACTGTATGAGTTAGGGGGACTCTCTTTTACAAGGCCTCTTATGGAAAAACTCTTTTGAGAATGTAATGATCTGGGGGGTTTTCCTTTTGCTTCTGCTTATGCGCAGCTTTTCCCTTGTTTTGGTATTTTAGTGACTGCAGAGAAATGACCCTTGAAGTAACAGTGTCAGGCTGGTAATGAACTGACATCCAGGGGCAAAAAAACATAAACTCTTCTTTCATTCTCCCATCTTGTTGTGTTGGTGTGTTTTTTCTTCCTTCCTTGTTTTTATTTCCCTCCTTGTAATTAGATTTAGGGATAGTTTTAGTTATTAACAGTACCTTGCTCACCTTTGCAAAGGGATAGAAATGACTAAGGGAAAACACCCCGCTCAGTACCAGTCTGGGAGGTGGAGAGAATTTGGCATTCACACAATCCAGTTTTCAGCTTCTATTAACCTTTGTATCCTTGGGGACCATCACTTTTTTTACATATGCAATCTCTGGTTTTCTGTTACTTTTGTGATTTGTCCCAAGTAGTCATGAAATCTCAATATAAATCATTTTGGTGTGGGTATTGATATCATGAAGAAGCTTGAAAAGAAAGTGCTGACCTTATTCATGTTTCTCCTAGAGTTGCTACCCCTCCAAGTGATTTATTTTCCTAGAGAATTGTGAACTGTTGCTGAAGTCAAATACATAGAAATGTTTTTCAAGGAAAAAGGGAACAATATGTTGTTACTACTGCAAATCTAAGGCTTCGGCTGTAGCCCAGATGCCATGGTTTTAACAAAGCATCTTGGCTGGATGTGAGATATCAGTCTAACTGTTACACTGTATAGATAACTCAGCTTCTCCTTGTCCTTTGTTTCCAAAACCCCAGTCACCTACTGCTTGATCCGAAGGGGAATCTCTGTTAGCTAGCTGTAGTAATAATTCACACATTTGGTGATATTGATAAAGACACTGACCAACCTTAAACAAGTCACAAATTGTTCACTGTATTTGCCGTTTTAGCACACTAATCTTACCATGTGTGAAAAGAATCACATTCCCTCACATCTCTTACACCTGTAAGATATGCATCATCAGCATCCAGACCAATGCTCTTGTCGGTATCACACAGACTTGCCAAAAGCTAGTCAGGAAGTTAGGCCTTGTTAGAGGCTGGTGCTGTCCCCATGCCTATTGGGCATCGTGAGCAAGGCAAGCTGTCAGTCTGATGTGTTTACAGACAGATGGGTCAGGAGCAGAAGCAATTATTTTAAATGTGACCTGACCAGTGAGGAGCTGGGGAGATTTTGCACATTTATAAATGACCATCTTCATCAGAAATCCAGCCAAGGATGTATTACCAAGCTATTTGCCTGAAATCCTTCTGTGGTGAATCAAAGAATTAGAGTCCATGTTATTCAGACCTTTCCTTAGCAGTGGATGGAGCTTTCACAGTTTCTAGAAAGCTTACATACTCAAAGCTGACTATACACTATGGACTTCACATATCGTTTTTCTGTTCCTAGGATGGCTTACCAGTAATGAAGAAAGAAGCAGGACACATTACAAATATACTTCTCAAATGAAAAATTTTATCTTTATTCCCTAATATTTCTCGTAAGGATACCATCATGTCTCTCTATCACCTTTTTCAGGTTTTTTTCATTCTAAAGAACCATTTCTCTCTGTAAGCCATTATCTAAAACAAAGTTTACAGTTATGATTTGCACACAGGGATGCTATTTAATGTCTGATAGTCTTCATGACCGTTTCTTCACTTTATCTCATTTTAGAATAATGATAAAAGGAGCTTCGGTCCCCTGCTGCTCACTATGCTCTTCTCTGAGCTTGCTTTCCTCAGCCTTTAAAAAAGTGAAACTCCAAATCCCTGCTTGAAACAAAGCATCCTTAATCCTTGGATGTGTCAGAAATGCGCTGTTATGGATGCAATAAGTGTGCAAAATTTTTCATATTTCATTTACACCCTGACTCTGATCAGGGTATAATTTGGCTCTGTGCACAATTTAGACTAAACTCAATGCTCTTCAGTGTAAAGTGCACTGTGGAGTCCTGAAAGAAGGTTTTTGAGCACCTTTTTGGGTCATATTCTTCAAAAATCTGTCCTAGAACAGTAGATACGCTAAGATAGGATTTCAATAAGTTGTCTTCATTGGAAGCTGCAGCATGATTATCCTGCCTTTTCATACAGCTCCAGAGTTATGGAGACAGTATAATGGGAAGATGGGACAGACCCAGGTAGTCTGCATATTTCTATATACAGTCTTTAGAAACTATATTTTTACCCTTACAGTTTACAGAGGTTTCTGTTTCTTTTTTTTTTTTTCCTGAAGAAAATGGCTATTCAGTCTCCCCATCTTTGTCCAAATTTAGAAACTGGAGTGTAATCATGACAAAATCCTAGAGACTTCAAGAGGAGGTTCTTTGCTGCTGTAATGTGCTTCCACTGGCCATCTATCAAAGTCTGAGTCTGGTCACCTTGTGCGTCATGGGGCAACATGCACATTTATTGGTTCTCAGTGTTTGTCAGGTAGCTGAGCTTTCAATACAGGACAAAATTATGTCTGTTTCCCACCTTCTCTCCCTTCTAAAGTGATATTTTAAAATTATGAACCATATAAAACCTTCCAGACACTGAGATCATGTTAGCTTAAGATAAGATGGCAAAAGAAATTCTGAATCAGTGCTGTTGTATACAAACCAATTGCTCATAGTCTTGCATCTACTCCTGCATCTTGGAAACAGGAAGGATGTATCTTGAATATCTTTCATGCCCTTTCAGCTTTATTTTCCTTTTCTTCTTCTACAATCATTATGAGAATTACTGGTCTGTGCTCTCCTGATGAAGAAACCTAGTCTCATCCTGCTCCCCTGATATTTCCTTATGAATCTGTACAAGTGGTACTTCTTTGAACCCTGTTGTCTCACGGGCTGTGGCAAATCTGGGGACCCCTTATAAGGCAGTTCCAGGAAGTCAGATGAGAAGAACAAAGATAATTTAAAAGTTTTGAAGAGTTAATGGACAATAGTGAAATAAACGGGTACTTTCTAGAGGAATGTAGAGTGTATATCCTCCAAGGTATGAGTTGAAACAATAAGGAATGCTTAGCCATTTGTTTTCCCAGTAAAAGCATGTTAGTTCTTTAGTTTGAATAATCAAAAATATATATTTGAGGGAATATGGAAGACAATACTGTCATAGCCAGTACTACATTAGGAAATTGAAATAAGGTTGGACTAGCTGACCTAATGGTCTTTTTCTGTTTGTAATGACTGTTGACGTACTTGGTCCCTGCCCCTTTGTTCTTCACATGTGTTACTAAGGGCCAGATTAATCCACTGTGTTCTGCCAGAGCAGGTGAAACTTTTTCTAGATCTTTAATTTTTAGTGCCAAGTTATGCATAAAAGTCTGAAGGGGAGTGATTTCTTTTCAGTATTTGAATGTTTTGCCTGACAATAGAACTTATTTTCTGCAATCTGTGTGACATAGTATTTTTAATACTAATATATGGGTCATTCTATGGAAGAGAACTTTGGCATGCATTTGTAGATCTCATTGTCTTGGCATATATCCCAATTCCTTTCTCCTGATATTTTGACTCCTCATACCCTGGGGATTGTATACTGAGTTATCAATACTGCGCTGATCTGTGTCTCCAGGAATGAGATTGACCTTCAAATGAGAGAAGTAAAAATATAAAAAAATATGCTATTTGACACCAAAAACATTTGATGCCCAGTCTATCCTATCTGAACCTCATCATTTTTATAGTTGAAAAATTCCCACTTTTTAACCTGTAGCATTAAATAGCATTCAGAAAAACTGAAAAGGTACTGAATGCTATTTAGTGACCAGAAGAGATGGCCTGGAAATATGACTTTTGGATTATTTTTTTTTTTTACCCAGTTTTTAATCTATTTAGACTTGGTTTATATCTTTAAGTACGTAAACCTAATTCCACTTACCTAGACAGTTGTTAGGAGACTTGGTGAATGCAATTATAATAAATTATTTACCTATATCTTCCTAGCAGTGATAACTCAGCAGCAGGAGAAACAGTTAAAATTAATGTACTTATCTTGTTTGGTTGGTTTTACTGTATTTTTTCAGAATTTAATTGCTCACTCCCTTTTCCCAGTCTTGATCTTATCTCTGCTCCTCCTTGTGACTGAAACACTTTCTCTCTTTCAAGTCACTCACTTCTTCATATAATTGCCCTTAAGCCCCTCCTTTTCTATTTAGCTTATGATTGATTCCCTTTGAAACGCATTTTGTGCTATTGTGTGTTAACTTAAATTGTATTTTACATAAAAGGTACAAGATAAATAAAGGAAAGGGTGGGAAATGATGCATTAATGTGCGGGCTGAAAGACGGAACAAAGGGTTGTTTTGTGCATGTCAACAAAACTGTGACTTTACTCACAGAATAAAAAGTATGAACATTTTTTAAGATACTGAGATAAGATAAAGATCTAACCATGTCATTTGTTTATAAAAATAATTCTAGGCATCTTTTTAAACACTCGTTATGTTGGACAATGTGAGCAAAAGACAATAATTTGCATTATGAAAAACTTCTGTAAATATAGCTGCTGAATTGCAATGTACAGCTCTAGCAGAACATTGCTTAGAGAGATTTTGTTTAAAACATTTATTGGAGGCATATATTACGGTATATCATTTACTGGCTGGAAGCCATGCAATATGTGTCTTAACAAAAAAAAATTACCTTGTAATATGAGCTCCTCCAAGGCATAATTATATAATAAAGTTCTTATTGGGAAAACTGGAAGAAGGCCAAGCCTTGTCCAAATATAGTGAATGTCAGAGCCAAATTTATTATCCGTAGCTATTAACAGGAGAAGGCAGGTTTTGTTTACCAAGCCTAATTCTCTCCTAATTACAGCCACTATAAAATAATTACTATCCATGGGATAACAACACAAGGCAGAGTGACTAACAGAAGAAACTGCAGGGGTTAGAAAACAGAGTGCAATTCTGTGTCATTTTGAACAGCTTGTGTACTGCCATGAACAAATTAACGGACTTCATTAAGGAATTATGTTTTAAGAGTGGCTTTGCAGTGAAGCAGTAAAGCAATTAATGCATCTTATTTGGTCCTAGATCTGAGTTCTAGTGTGGTTTTAGACAGCAAGTTAATATTTTTTTTTTTTTTGATGTATCAGGTATAATAGGATGTAACCACATTACTGAATAAGATCAGTAATGAGTGTATGGAAAGGACTTTATTTTGGTCAAATGATACCCAGTCTCTATGGAACCAAAATATTTTACTTGAGTACTTTTGTGCTAATCTGATCTTCATTGAATAGAAAACAAAGAGAGAGATCAAATTAAGCTGTAAAATAATTTGTGTATTCAAATCTTTATTTTCATTACATTTTGGATAAAACCTCACAGCACTCTGTGTTTGAGCAAGGAAAGCAGGTTCGTGCAAAATTTTCACTGTTTCACTGGTTTTTTTCCATAAAAATCAGAATAGAATGTTTCTCAGCCGAAACAGAATCCTTAATCAAATTTGCAATATTTCTTTGCCTAACCTCTTCCATCTTATCATACAACCCCAGAGGTGCACAACAGACTTATGGCTAGGGGTTTTTCGCAATTAAAGTGTATGTACCAAAATCAGCCTGTACACAACATATTCACAGTGTAAAAGGTTAGAGTTCAAGCTATCTTCTCTCTGTAGCAGACAGTTCACCCTATAGCAGGGCTAACTCCCTGATTTTAGTGACTTAGTGGGAACTGGCAAACTCAACACACTTGGGAGTCTGTTTTAGATACTAGTTTTAATAGGCCTCCAGATGGCCACATGAAAGCAAAAGGATTATTATAGTAGCCCCCAGCCGTGCCATTATAGATAAAGGTGTATTAGAGTTTCCTTTACAAACCCCTTTTCTGAGGATTTTATAACTCCATTATAAAATTCTCTTAGCACCAGAAGTCAATATAAAGTTCTCAGCCCACACAATATGTTTTAGGTTTTTTGTTTGTATAAAGTATGTATGTAAGTAGTACCTCTGTTTATCCTGTATACATAGGATTTAGATTACTTTAAAGAGTACTTTTGGTCACAATTTTAAAAATAAGTTAATCATGAAAATAAAATTCAAATGTGGATACCCTCAGTTGGAGTGAATTAGCTCACTGTCTTCTGTCTTTTTGAGATTTGAGATCAGCCAACTGACTTGTTTGTATCTGCCAAGCATCCGCTCTTCATTATTTGTCTGATTGTAAGTACAAGGAGAGGAAGAGTGGAATCCAAAACTAAGACATGAAACTAAAATGATAGAAATATTGCTGGACACCTAATATAAATATCACAGTAGCACCAAAGAGAATTGGGACACACAACCTCAAATCCTTGATGTACAAATCAAATTTTGGAACTGCCAGAATTCTGGGTTTTGATTGAAATCCTTGCTGGTGGTGTTAGAGACAGGACACTCTTTAAGCTGTGACAAAGCTGACTTTACTAGCTGCATTCGTATTCTCTAGTTTTGCCCTTGTTTCCTTGGGCTCTAACATCAGTGGCATTAAGTTATTGGGAAAGTTTCTTTGCACATTTCAAGCAAAACCTTAAAATCCAATTTCATAGAAAAAATCCACACAAGATGTCTTTGAAAAACACAAAGGAAAATGCTGCAGTCAGTCATTTAGCTTCTTTCTTTATCTGACCATAAAACCAAAATGGGTTTTGCATTTTTTCCTCTAAGTTTAATCAAACAATTTCCCACTTTTTAACAAATTCTTTGCAATTTTCTGAACAACAAAACAAGGGATATGGACAGTAAACCTAGCTAAGTATTAAAATTACTTTCAGGCATAAAATCCCTAACTGATTCCTTTTGGTTTTAACACTAGGGGTTTTTTTATGTTAAAACAGAACATGACTTATTGCAACATGAATGTTATCTCTTCTCCAGGTGTCACATCCTCTCAGGTTATACTATAAATTCCTCATTGCAAAGGCCAGTCCTATATGTCAGCATTGTAGAAAAGGAAGTGCCATTTTAAGATATTGTGTCAATAATTCTGCATATTTATGAAGCCAAATTATGAATTGACATGATCTATCATAATGGCTCTGCCATGTCAATGTCTGCATATTAACTGCTTCATTACAGGATCATACTGTGTCAATCACAGTTTTTCAGAAGTCCAGAATCACTGCTAAATTTTAGTCATTTATCTTCAATTGGATTAAAAATGAGATACTTACATGTTTGCAGCTTATTAAGTTATGCTTCTAATTAACACTGAAAGAAATCAGGACAATGAGCATGGAAATATTTAGTGTTTTACATGTTCCTAGTGAATAAATATCTTTATTTGTTTTGAAAATATTATTGAACTTTACAAATATTTCAGGAATGTTTTATCTGTGCTGCATGATTTGCACATCATTCTATCACATAAAATTAAAAGCTCTACAGAGAACTACAGCTTAAATATTATAATAAAATACAACACTTACAAATGAAATTATACCTAATTTTGCTTTAGATATGTGTCCCATATCTTCTTAATGGTTTTCTGAAGACTTCTGGGTTGATAAGTAGTGCATTTGAATGGGATACATGTCTTCAAATATTGCAGAAAATTCAAGTGTGAGATGTCACGTACTGTAGCAAATTTGCTACAATACCTAGGCACAAAAGGGTGAGTTAAGGATGGACTGTCAGCATGGAGGTCATTGACCTGGAATGAAAGTAATGTACAGATCTAGAGCACTAATGAGGGAAACAATGACTTCCACAATAATGATGCGCAATGCTGTATAACATCCCATGTATTCTTGTATAGCCTGTAAATGTCACAGGCCTCAACTAGAAATCAGAATTTCCTTGCTTTTGATGGCTTGTCTTCAGATATTTGGTGTATTTTGTAGCTATTGCTTTGCTTTACGCATAAGCCCTTCTAGGAAGCTGTTGTCAAGTTGATGCAACGTCATGAGTATCACCCAGTGAAATACTTCTTGGTTTTACATATATTTCAGAGGCAAAAAAAATAATTCAGAACTCTAATTCTAGGAGTTACACTAATTTTATTCTATTTGTGCCCTGGGAAGATTTTATATGTGCTTTAGCAAGTAAGGTCTTTATTATCTGAGTCAGAGCTCTATGTGCATGTTTTTGTTCTCAGAGTCATATCAGTTTCAGGATAATTGTTTGCTAGCAATGCGCTTCTACCCAATCCCTACTGTTTTAAAATGTGATTATCTTTTGCACAGAGTTTTGGATACCTTAGTTTCTAGGCTACTTGAGTTATTCTTGATTATGGACAGAAAAAAAGAATTATTTGAAACATTGCAAACACAAATATATTATTTTTTTCTGTTTTCTGTATTTGTTTCCCATACATTGGAGCAGGGCTTGGAAACTTTGTCCTGAATAAAGCTTGTGTTTATTGTGACTTGTATCTGCAGTTGTTGTGCAGTAAGAGACATTTCAGAAAATGTTCTTGTTTCCTGAAGGAACTTCACTTCCAGCTGTTGTTTATGAACCAGGTTGAACAGACCTTTAATCTAAAAGCCTTGTCTGGTACCAACATGGCCAAGTACAGTCTTAGGTGTCCAGCACAGTTGCTGGAGATTCAAGCGGCAGATGCCTTCCTGGCCTTATTACTATGATTTATTTAAAAATATTTAAAACCAGAATAATGCAGAAAAGCTGCAAAAGTCTGTAGCTGAGAGCATCAACTTTACTGTCTTTTGAAAACTACAACCTAGAAGAAGCAAGCACCATTGTGTCAGAGTACAATTGACAGTCTGTTAAGGGATACTAAAAAACAGGGCTGGAAATAGAAATAGAAACTAACTTTCAGCTTTATCAAGTGTGATGCTTCAAGGTCAGAATGAAATTCAGTGATGGGGCAGCACAAAGATGCTTGCACGGCAGGTGCCCTGGTCAATCTATAAACTCAGAGGCCATCAGTCTCTGCTTGTGCCAGCCTGCATTTTAATCAGAAGGAAAAATATGTGGCACAGTTAAGCATGCTTAGTGGTTTCCAATCAAGCAAGTCCCAAAACCAGAATAGTAAAAATCTGTCAAAGGAGTTTTAAGGCAGATTGGACATATATAAAATCCTGACTATGCAAGTATTGCTAATGGAAAATTAGTTTAAAAATTACTAATATCTTAGATTAGGCATTCCCTCCTCGGTTCTCCTACAGAGCTGGAAATTGATCCTAGTAAGAACACACATTTCTACATTCTTTTTCATTTTGTCCTATGCTGGTTCACAGGTTAGTGTGATGGCTGAAAAGGCAGTATCAGTGATAACACACGTACACTGTATTTGTGGACTTCCTCTCCTTTTAATTTGTTTGTTCATACCATGTGGTACTTTGCCTTGGAAAATCTGATGAGATCTGAGTGGGAATTTTGTTAAATGTGTTATGGTTGGGGAAATTTGAAGGTGATAGCAATGGGTCCTGTCTAGCTGACAAACACAAAACACTGGGAAAAGAAGTACCTGTAGGAGGAGACAGAGGAGAAGAGAGAGGTCCAGAAATAAACAAAACTTTGTGATTTTTTTTTGCTCTTTTTGATAAATAAATAGCTTCTCATTTTATGAAAAACGAGGGAAAGCTGAATAGCTTTCTAATTGTGATCAGATCTGATTCCTGAGAAGTACTTGTGCAGTAAGTGAGAATGGTTATTTTCATTCTGCTCTGCAGTGACAAATTAAATGGCTTAGTGCCAAGCTAATTGTTTTCCTCCTAAAGCACTTTGTCATGTGTGCTCTTTACAGAAGGTGAAGAGTTTCTCCAGATGTTTCACTCTTTTTCTTCCTTCACATCATCTTCTGTCCCACTTCTTACCTTTCTTCTGGCTTTAAGATACAGGAGTCTTGTGAGGCTCAGTATTCCTTACATGTACTCACAAATATACACAAATGTGTTGAGTAGTGCCTGGGTGGTAAAATGTCCCCTTGCGTGATGACTTCACAGAAGACCTTAGACATGGGATATTTTAATTTTCCATGTAATCGACATAGCTCAGCCTAAGTGTTGTGGCATGTCTTTGATGCATCAGCTCACTGTGTATGTACCTCACCAAAATGGCTTATGGATGCGTGGCAATCCTACCTGGGATTTTCAGATGTGCCAAAGACTAGTCACGGCTAAAGCAGCTGCTCTTTTCCAGGGCTGAAGGACATACAGAGAGAAATATGTTCAAAGCGTCAGATTGTGCCTAGACAAAATTTTGAGACAGGAAAAGAGAACATACCCAGATTTTCATCTGTCCTAATAGAACTGTTTCTCAGCATGATGTTTAAAGCGTAATGACTTCTGAAGCCAGAAGAACTACACTTGCTGGACAGACACTTTCCTCTCAGTTGTGTAGCTTGGCCTTCTACTCTTACAGTTTCTCACTGTGAAATATATGTAAAATATAAAAGACATAGCTCTGCCTGCTGCATACCACCAGTATTATCTGCTAAAATTTCACAGGAAGGGTTTGGAAGCTTTCTGACTTCCATATGATCATAAGGGTCCATTATTCAGTGAAGCATTCAATAGTTTTCTTGCAACTATGGCAAAACAAATATTGTACAGTATTATGATAGCACAGAAGTGAAGAAACTTGGGATTTATTAATACATTCTTGCCTATAGAGAGAAGTTTTAAAGTCTAATGCTCCTATTTCCTGCCAGTCCAAACTCTCACGTAGTGGCAGTTCCTCATTATACTGCTGCCTTTCCTTGCACTTTGGGTAGATAATGTACTATAATGACACAGAAATAATAAAGTTGTTCCACACCTATAAAAAAAGATAATATTGCAGCAGTGCGTAAAGGAGGTGTTTTCAAGTACGTATGGTTAATTTTCCTGTTTTCTCTTTCTCTGTTATGTGATATGTAGCCACAGCTTATTAACAGTTCATTAACAACCATACAACCCTTTCAATGTGAGCATAGTTTTGTACGCAACTTTTTTAAAACTGCATTCCTCAAACTTGTGAGTTGCTGTTTGAAACAGAGATGTATGAATTTAAAGCCCCCAACAGTACCTTGACAATAATGCTAAAATGCGCGCACAGGGAAAGCAGCAAAAAGCCTTATGAAAGCTTAGTCATCCTAAGAGGTCTTCAATCAGTGTCCTTCTGAATTTTACACTGCAACACAATATGCAAGTTCAGGCCAACTCACCAGTGATAATAAATGAGAAATTGTGAGGGCTACTGAGCACTGTGCAGGTTTTCCCAGTGAATCAGGACACAGTTTGTTAGCACAGGTGTTTCTGTAATTGTGATTCATTGGTGTGAATGCTCCCTGCTCAATGGCCCTCTTCCACGTCCGTCTTCTCCTGGGGTCGTATTGATCTGATGGGTGTTGACCTGCACTACGGGATAACAAGTAAGCCTACACAGATGGGGGCTCTATTCATATTCTAAAGGTTAAACCACAGCCCTATAAAATATTAAAAGGGATATTTTTTTTCAAGTGTGCAAGAATGTTATAGCACAAATTGCAAAGACTTTCTGGAGATTACCAACACTAAATTCCACATGTGCTTTTTGAAAATCTCTCCCTAAACCACTTAAAGCCAATCGTCTGTGTAGGTACAACTCACCTCTGTTTCACAGAAACCTGCACTATGGTCTTTTTGTAGACTTCTCAGGGGGTTTTGTTGCATTAGTTTTCTATGAAAACTTTCCTTTCTACAAAACTGTTTTGGTTCTTGATTTTTTTTCCCCTCCTGTTGAAGTAAATAGGTTTTTTTCAGGGAAATACAGACAAGTCTTCATCTGCTTACTGGGATAATTTTTTTTTTAATTAAATTTTCTGTCTGTAGGCTAAAATGTTCCATGTTGCCTGAATAAGAATTTTTTTTCAAGGAATTTTCAAATTTCTTTCTTCAGAATAATTCTTGGTTTTGACTTTCAGTGAGCTTGAATGAAATTGTTTTTATTGTTTTCAAGAATACATATATGTGCTCAAATACCCTCACATGCAAACCTACACATAGTCAAATATTTTTATATATGTATTTGTGAATATGTATACATACATATGCAGACACTAAAAACAGAATTTCTTCCCAAGCCAAGTCTAATTCATTCACTTTGTTTGGATGAAAAAGAAGCTGGTCCAGGGCACCCCATTCTTGAGGCATCTTTGCTTTCCTCTGTTGCCCTTATGCTCCACATCTGCTCTAGGAACTTGAAGAAGAGCCAGCAAAAGTCAGCACTTGGAGATGAAAATTGATCACATTCCTTGTAACCTGCAATTAATGTGGCCCACTGTAGCCTCCTCTGCAAAGTTCACGTTAAGGCCTCTTTGCTGTGTATGTTGCATATTAACTGAGTTCTGTGTCTGGAATAGGAATGTTTGAGTACTGTCCCACAGT
Source organism: Sclerurus mexicanus (assembly GCA_013396755.1). Taxonomy (NCBI): domain Eukaryota; kingdom Metazoa; phylum Chordata; class Aves; order Passeriformes; family Furnariidae; genus Sclerurus; species Sclerurus mexicanus. The sequence continues at coordinate 945,192 of VWZF01006833.1, read as the reverse complement.
ACTCCCACTTTATGATTATTTACCAAAATTTAAATCATACTTTCCTAAAGGTTCTCTTTCTAGAGCTATAGTAGCTTGTGGGTTTTTTCAAGTTTCAGTCTGAAAGAAATATGCAGTAATTCTTAAGCCTGCAAGCATGGATTATATATTGGAAATCTGGGATAATTTTATTTTTTGGACGTTCATAGATAAATTGTGTATGCAGTATGTTTTATATAGTATGATGTGTGTGTACAGGTCTTGCTTCAGGCATGCAACACACCTTTGCCTCATCAAAAAAGTAGCCCTTGGCAATTAACTGCTCCTTAATGGAATATGATTGTAGATGATGACTGTTTATGACAATGAACAGATTTCTGTGTACTGAAAGGACTGACTCATATCCTTATATAAAACATTCATAACTTTCTGTGCTTTAAAATCACTGCATTAGTCCATATGATCCACTGATAAAGAAAAGCAATTTATTGTGAAATAGTTATAAATAGAGAAATACCCTGTGAGGATACAATAATTGTGTCCATTTTCCTGTCCCCAATGCTATGAAATAATAAAATGCTAATAGATGCAAATTATGCATGCTCTTTGATGCATGCTAAAAAGGGACCATATAAAAAAACCAGAGGTACCTTTAGTACCAGTGGTCAATGCATCATCATTTTCTGTTTATATCTAGCTTCAACCATAAAGTTCTGTTTCATTTCAAGGGATTTTGCATCTACCCATCTGAACCGATAGCCTTAGCAAATATGAGTTCCTGATGAGTTAAAGGAAAATAACCCTTGAATTCAAAATAAATTCCACAAGGAAACCTTGGAAAGAAAAAAACAAACATTGCCCCCAATAGGACAGTCACTGTGACTTGAAGAAAAGAAAATTGAAATACATGAAAAATCAATGAGGTAATAATTAAATTGTGGAGTCTGCAGTACAGTGACCAAAGCTCAGCATGCATTTGTTAATGTATACTGGGAACTGGGGTAATCAGCAGCTGAAGGAGAGCAAAGAATGTCTGTCATTCTGAAGCTAATTTGACTATTGGACTCTTTAAAAACACATACCTCCTACAGTATACTGGGATATTTATAGGAGGTTAAAGATACAAATTAAAGTCCAGGAGACTATACACTCCTGATTACCCAGCATTCTTAAATCAGCCCCTGCTTCGTTCTCACACCTGGGCCTCAGCTGCAGCGTAGCTGTCATTTATGCTATCCATGGCACAGGATTGATGACAGTCATTCGCTGATGAAGCTGTATACATCATTTCTGTCCAAGCTGCACTGGCCAGATGGACCCTGACCATCCATCGCCTGTCAGGGACGCATCTGTTCACACTCCTGCTAGAGGTACTAACAAGTCACTGGCTTTCCAAAAGGACAGTATCAGCTGAATAGAGCACAACATAGAAAAAGCTGTTATTGTTCTTATATTCTTAATAGGGTTTCTATAACAGCTTTTTAAGATGTATAAAGGATGACTCTGACTAACTTGTAAAAATTTGCAAAAATCCTTCATACTGTGGTGAATGCTTGTTGAATTCAAAATATAGAGGGCCTGGGAAATATTTCTGGTAGATGCCTTTTTCTTCAGAGAGACAGACTGCTGGGCTAAGAATTTATAAGTTGGGACTACGTGGTGATGTATTATTTCTTTCAAGAAATAGAAATATATGCAGATTTTTCTTGTATATCTAGCATTGTCCATGAACATTTTTCATGTGGAATTTCTTTGATATGGACTCAGCTCTCTCTCTCACTGAAACAAAGGAGCAGTGAAGGAATATTTTACAGTTCATTCTGTGGTGTAACACTAGCCATCAGTAAGATAAAAACAAGCTCCTGAAATGATTATTTTCAGCAGTGGACTTTATTCACCAACACAAAAGTGGTTCTGTAGGGCAGAAGCTATAAAGAGACTTTCACAATTCAAATACATCTCATCCCTCCAATGTTGTAAGGCTAGTATATCATGACTATATGGAATCATATGTTATGTATGTTTTCATAACTGGGAAACCAAAACTATTTTACTACATGAGAATTTACTTGGGAGTGTTTTGAGGAATGCTATTTAAGTAAGAATAAGAAGGCCATATGGTATCAGCTCTCCAAAATAACCTTGAGGAAAATCAAAAAGGAGAGAAAAAAATTTCTGGTGTCCTGAAGAGTGAATAAGAATAGGATGAGCTCCACCAGCGTGTTCTTCTGCCTCCCTGATATGCCCAGGTGTGGACCTCCTCTTTTCTTGGTGACTGCGGTAAAATTTTCAATGCTCATGAGATCTCTGATTTATTTTTTCTCCTATTTCTTGTGTCCTTAATATTCTTTAGCTTGCTTTTAGTGTACCTGGGAATTTTTTGAAGGAAGTACTCAATGTCACATGCATATATGGTGTAAACAGCAGGTTAAGAAAAAGATCTTGGTAGTGCAGAAGAATGGGAAGAATTGTGAAATATGGGTTCTTGTACAGGTATATACTGTAGTTTTGGCTGCATTTTGGATTAATGATATTTCATCACTTTCATGAGCAGACCTATTCTGAAGCTCTCCTTTGGAGTGGTAGAATATTTGATGATGCCTTAGCAGCTCACGTGTGCTGCTCATGGATTTGGCCAGTTCCAAAAACCCAGGAACAAAGGAAAACTTACTGCATTAATGTCCCTTCCATTTATTTAAGAATAAGGGTTTCTATTCAAATTTGCCCATTTGTTTCTCCACAGCCCAGCTCCACTCGTATAAGTAGGGATTGAAGTCGAAACCTTTTCCATAAGAATTGAAAGTTAAAAGCACGTGGTATTGTCTCTAGATAGTACTCTGTGCTATCCTTCTAGAAATACGAATACACTGCTATTTCTCTTGAAGTTTTGCACTATGTATTGGTTTTAATTTCAGTTATCAGCGAACTGCCTAATCTATATTCAATAATTTCATATTATCTTACTTTGTTTCCTTTTCTTTTAATTGGAGATCAGGCTTGACTGGATATAAGTTACTTTTTGTGTTAAAATATATTTTTCCATAAGCAAAATTCCAAAAGCAAGAGGATTTTTGAAAGTATAATATAGAGCTTTGTTAATAAAAAATAATTGCATGTTAGTGTTATATTTCTTTTATTCAGTAAAAATACTAATAAATTGTATTATGTTTTAAAAGATATATTTTTACAGTAATCTTGTTTTGTTCTGTGTTAGGAAACTAATTATATATGTGGCAAAGGAACGAGTAGCTGGTGAATTGTCCTTGATAGGTACCTGTAAGAGGGAATCTGACTTCATGGTAGTGATAAATGAACCAGTCTCTCTTTTGGAAATAGTGCTGGATGGGCTATAATTCTAGCGTGGTCAGTGTATCAGGCACAGGTCTTGAATGCATGGACTACACGGCTTAAAGAAGGGTTAAACAGAGGAAGGACTGTAGATCACAGTGTAAGTTAGACAAAGGCCATCAAAACCAAACAAGGCATAAACCTCCAGCAGTTCCAGAGCATAAAAGGACAATAGTTGGATGCTGGGCTTGCTCTGTGGTGGCGGAGCCTCCAATGCACTGCAGTTCTGTGGTTTGTTTTCTGCAATACCCTCAACCACTGCAAGATCACATTACAGAGACAATAGTGGTATGAAATTCGCAATACTTGCAAAGCAGGTATTGATATTTAATCAGTCTGCTTTTTAATAGCTGATACTATGACATTTTATACAAAGTATATGAGGCCTAGAAGTTTCAGGTTTGTGGGGGCTTTTTTTTTTTTTTTTTTAAAATGTTTCTTGTAGATGGCTTAAAGAATTTTTGCGTTTTGGATAACAGACTCAATATACTACTTGTTTGATCACTGGCAGCATAGCATGAACTGTAGTGTTACTTAAACTCTGTAAAATTTCTCCCCCAGAACAACCTTATGACCTTGTACATTTAGAGCCAGAACATGAGTTCTGCTTACATTCTTTTGGGTGCTAAGAAATTGCGAAAGGATCCAAGGCCATTTGAGTGACCTCATGTAGATGTAGGACAAGTGAATTGACTATTGATGAGGGCTGGAGGGGGGTGGTGGTGGTAGACATTTAAATGAAATATTTTGTTTCAATAGAGTTTTTGTTTGGAGTTGTCCATTTGTTTCACTCTTTTTCAGATTACTATTTCGTGCATTTAGAATAATATTTCAAAACTGCAAAATAATTAAACTTTTTCATATATATATTTTATCTTTCCGTTGCATTTTATAAGAAAAAAATTCTTCAGACTTGAACTTTCTTCATGATGGAAAGTTACTTTTGTTGCTAAGATAGAAATATGCTTTTGTAACTTGCAGAGTAACTGAGTAGAATAACTGAATAGTAGTTTTCTTCACAGTAAACAAAACTGCACTAATGCTGCAGTAATGGGCTATTCTTGTTGAAGTTTATACTCAGTGATATTTATTGCTGAATTCTACAAAGCTTTAGTTATTGAGGAGGATAATCTGTGCCAAACAAAGATTATTTCAATTAAGAAGAAACTAACAGTAAAAAAAAAGAGGAAAGTTATAAACATGCTTAATTAAAATATATTTTATAGATTTTAAAGTAGAATATAGATTTCTTTTATATAATAGCATGTATGTAAATAAAATATTAACTGTAATGTATGGTATATAAATAAAATACTTCAAATAGGTGCTTAGATGAACAGTTCACAAACACATATGAAACAAATAATAGTGGAAAATACCTTGATAGAGAGGCCTCTTTGACAAATTTAATTGCAGAACAAGTATTTTAATGTGCAGGCTGAAATGAGTGACACATGGGAGTTAATGGAAGGGTGCTCCTGCAGGAGAAAACCAGTGGATGTAATAGCATTGATTGGTAAGACTAAAAGAAAAAAGGAAAGAAGCACACTTCAGTTTTTTCATGACAATAAAATAGTTTCTAATAATGTCTTATATTGACAGTGCTATCATATCATATGTGTTTATGTACTAATAGCTTAAACCACAGCTTATGGAGCTGAGTGCAGGAGAAGCAATTAAGAAGAAGGATTTTCCCACTTATTTCAATTTATCTAATACAATAAAAAAAGAATAAATTTTACAGGCTAAAATCACACTTATGTCCAATAGCCAAGAAATAAAAGCAAAGTCTTGGCCATATTTCAAATTCCTGCTTGATTATATGTCCATCAAAGAGAGGCTCCTACACCATGTGTAACAGCCTATGTACTGTATTTTAACATCAGAAAGAGAGAATACCATGTGGAGCATGTACCCACCGAGCCACATAGAAGATCCACAGGATACAGAAGGGCACATGTGTGAAAGTAAAAAAGATCAAAACAGGATCTCAAATAGCATATATCTTCATTTTGAAGCCCCTATCAATTAGTAACTGTTCATTTTTAGCAGCCACAGCCTTACCATGCAAGTCACAAAGCTTCAGCTTCTGAATTCCCCCATAGACAATGGCTGTTTCAGCAGATTTACCTTGGTAATGACAATTTTGCAATATTTTTGGGAATGCTTACATTTCATTCCAGGATTAGACACTGAACTCAAGGTTATGATTTTCTCTCAGCAGAGGCTGGGTTAGGTTTGGTCATTATTTTCATGAAACCTTGTCAAGAATAACCTAGATTGCTGGTTGGTGGCAGTCTTAGTGGGTGGCATTCTACCTTTAAAAGCAGTATTAAAAAAACCAACATCACATCACATCAGCAGCTCTGCCGGCTTCCGAATATAGCATAATGTTGAGATTTAGAGAAGCTGAGATCCTGCTAAAGTGGGATATTAAATTGTGTCAAATAATGAGTTTATGTTGCATATTTTTTGAGTAACTACATAAGCCTGGACTTCCTTAAATGTAGACTGTAATCTGTAGTTTATGCACCAGGGTCAGTCAGCATTTGACATTTCATTCAGAAGTCAGTACTAAGAGCTATCAAAGTGCGGTGTGAGGTATCAGCTGTATACTGGTCTCTATTCTTAGGGACCACCAGTCTTTTTACATGGAAACCTACCAGGCTGAGTGATCAGTTGGAAAAAAAAAAAATAGGTGAAATCAGACAGAGTGTGATTTTCAATTTATTTAAGTGATCTGTTTGCTTCTAAGTGCTTTATAAGTATAAGAAATCAGCATGCTTGCAGCAAGCATGGGTAGAGCCCTTCCCAAATCTTCGTTTGTTAAGTCTAGCCATGATGATGATGAAGTATAAGAAAACTGAGCTTGTGTTCCTTGTTTTCTTGTCATGTTGCCTCCAACATAATTCAAGAGCACTGAGAAGTGGGTGAAATGTCAGAGCAGTGTGAGCAAGTTGTTTAAGTTCAGGGTTGAGCATTTAGGGGACCAGTTTCAGCAGGCACTGAAATTCAAATTCCAAAGAACCCTTTCAATATCTGATAGGTATCCAAGTGTGGGGATGTGTACCCAAGGTCCAGACAGCAGAAGAGGTAGTTTGACTCAGTTCCAAGAAGCTGGCATCTTTTGACAATGTAGTAATGATGTTTTGAGCCAGTGTGTAATGCAGAATTATGATACTGTTCCTGTAGGTGCCAAAAAAGTAGGGTTTGACCTTACCATCAGACCAGATTTGAACCATTTCAGCATACTTTCTTGGGTGAAAGAAGGCATTGTGTCAAACTAGATTTAAGTCCTTGCTGAGTTGGGTTCATTTCAAACCATGATAAGGAATTCAGTCCCCCAAGATTGCTTTACGCTGCATGAGTCTGAAGTGACTGAAGCTGGTGGTCCGGCTCTTGATGTCACCACGCTACCACTTCTGTCATGAACAGCAACCTAACCTGTATGGAGATATGTTAGTTGCTGCACACACAGTTACTTATTAAATCCAGTAGTGTCAAATTGGAAGTTAAAGATTACAAGTGTATTAAGTTTTTCAAATTATATTATAAATTAAGAAAGTGTCTCAGAAATTTCAAATGGATGTAGGATTCCTCACTTTCCAGGTTGCTCTGATGGGAGTATTGTACAAGGGGAGAATGAATAGAATATGTTACCTACATTTTAATCCTGATTTCATAATATGAAATTATTTCTGATTAACTTTAGTTTCCAAAAGGTTACTTTACATGTTTTATATACACAGAGACATGTGTACCTATACTGGCCTGAATAGAACTAGAACAGGTTAGTCATTATCTTTTTTTTTTAATGCCACAGATCTGAAGAGTGCACAGCATATAAGATATCTAATTTTTGAAAAAAAAAAAAGAATAATAATTATATTGGACCATATAGTATTTCAAGTACATGCCAAACTGTTCTCTTACCTTACCTTAAGTAGTATTTATATTTCACTCCTATTGTGGCTTAAATCTTTCCTCTTTTAAATCACTTTTTTCAAGGAAATAAAAATGCTGTGATTGGTACCCATAGCTCAGAATAGTAACATAGATAAGTTCTATTTAGGAATGTGTATCACTTCTAATTGTGACCTGGTGAAGAAAGAATGGATGGATGGTTGCGTGTCCCTGGGGAGCACGAAGATTTATCAACAAGCAGAGGAAATGAAGGGGCTTAGTTTGCTGACTTCACTGTGCTCTAGTTCGAGGCTTGTATGTTTTGTGTTCCAAGACTAGCTATCCTTGGTTTGTTATAATTATTAAGAAATTGCTACCTATAGGTCCAGGGGCATTTTTTTAATATGGTGGATGCAGAGCTACCTATTTGACCTTGACTGCTCTCCTTCGAACTACAAATATAAACTGTCAAGACTGACACATAGAAGATTTTTTTCTTTCATATCTGAAATAAAATTTGATATAGATTCTTCTGTTGTGAAAGTAATCAAGCAGTTAAAATAGAGACAACTAGGAGAAGGTTTATCTTGTATGCAGGTGCTTAATGAAAAATAACTAACTTCTCAAACTTAGGAATTTAATTAAGGACAATAAAGAGTAATTCTTCATGAAAATTTAGCCCTTTAAGGTTTTTTGGTTTTTTACTCTGTTTCCCTCATTATGACATTGTCCGGGCTGTAGGTAACAATAATGATTTAGATTTTTTCATTTTTTTTTTTTTTCACACGACTCATCTCTACAGTAATATTTCCAGGCATAAAATACTTTGCAGTTACCTCCAAAATACTCTGTGAACTGACTACCCTTGACCTGTGAGGGAAGGAAATGTTATTGTGCCTATCTCAAATGTGAGTAAATTCCAGGTATTAGTGTGTCTAATGGTTTAAGGTTTGTGGGGAAAGGATGTGGGTATTCACACAGTCCCACAAACAGTCCCTACAAACCAGCTGATGATGCACTTTGTGGTCCATGGGGTAATATGGCTGGGAGTAGGGCAGTTAACTGAAGATCAGTCCAAGTAAAAGAAGAATTAAAATATAGGATTCTTCTGAGAGGATGGAGAAGAACACTTATGATCAATACTAATCAACAAGTGCTAAGAAAGTGGAGTCTGTCAAATAATCCCAATTACATTATTTGTTCTGATTAGAAATGTAATTTTCCATACAAGTGCACAGTTGTACTTCTCGAGCAGTCAGAATCACTTGAATTGACACATCATGGTATTCTGCTTCAAACCATTGGCTATAGTGTCAGTCAGCAACCAGAATATCAGCTATTCTGGCTATAACAGGAAATTCCTTTTTTTAGTAGAATTTTGCAAGATCTTGTGCAAAATCACTTTTTTTTTTCAAGATTCTAAAATAGGAAATAAAAGCTGTGACATGTACAGAATGGGGGGTGGGGGAAATGAAGGGCTGAAGCCACACAATAGGTAAATGAAGACCTCTTAAAGCAAGTAAATCACACTTTTAGGATCTCCTTATAGACTTCATACCGAAAATGAGGGACTTTTTCTGGTAAGCCAGTGCCAAAAAAAAAAAGGTGCTGAGAGAGTGGTAGGAGGGAAACATCTTGGTACTTTGTCCCATTCTGTTGTTGTAACAGAAGAGTGCAAATTTTTGAATGTTTCATAACAAGTAAGAGAGTGTTGCAACTACTGTTTCATAGCACATTGGTGAGACCACTCTGAATAGCATATCTGTTCCTCTTTTTGAAAAGGTAATAGAAAAGATGTCAGAAATTGTCAAAGAATCAGAGAAATTTATTTTTCAAAAATCATGGATTTCCAACTGTTTACTATTGCTAAAGCTTATTCTGTTTAGAAAGCATAGGTTTTGTCTTGATTTGAGAAGGAAAATTTTGAGTGCATCTGTTTCCTTTGATCAAGTGTAAGCTGTCACATGAGAACCAAACACATTCATATTAACGAAACAAAATTTTTCACAGCAAAGACTATTAATCATCAGAATAAATTGAATGTAAGAACATAGAATATAAGAAACAAAGTAAGAATTACATCACTTACATTTCTCAGGTATGACATTTGCAAAAGTTTCACAGATTAAGTTTGCAGCCCTTTCAAATGGCCAGAAAATGTTTAGAAATACTTTAAGGAGTAGAGCCACACCAAAATTTTTTCAGGAAGGGTCCATAAAACATAAATGTAAACATAATGCTTTATTTATTTGCCTTATCTTAAAAAAAACCAAACAGATATGCGTTTAAGGAGATTTGTTCCTTTCTTGCTGGTTCTGAAAACTGAAGCAATTGTGACTAGACTGTTGCTGTGCTCTGGTGAAACCAGCAGCCAAGTGAAGTACCTACATGTTGTGGCCCATGCATGCGGTCGTGTACATTTGTGGTCCGTGGGAACTGGCAGTTGGAATGCTTGCTGCTCATTCCACACCCAAGTGGTTTTGGAAGTAAATTGATTTTATTACACTGGGCTTGGGGCAAACTTTGTCTTCAGGTGTGTCCATGAAGCAGCCCTCTGATTTTGGGGAGGAAGATGTGCATCATAGCTGTATCTGAGCTCACAAGAGCTCCACAAAGAGCAGCAGTTTTGCTTTAAGGTGTTGAGTTAGTAATTCTTTTACCAGACCAATCCCAGTATTTTTATGATATTTGAGGATACTTTTCTTTGCAATTTTTTTTGCAGCACATTTGAGATTTTGCAGTTGTTTTTCATTTTAAAGACCCTTAAAAATATATTCTGTGCATAGTTTTCTGACTAAGTGATCCAGAAAGGGCTTAATAATATTTAAAGCTGTTAATGTTCTGAAAGGACTAGCATTTCCTCCAGTTTTTCTTAGCTTGATGCACTCAGCTGTCATGGCTGGAATTTTTCCATGATAACAGCTTTAAAATGAGATAAAATGCGTTTTAATTTGAACCCAGTAACAGAGCTACTTCATCTGATCAGATAGCATGTTAATATATGTGCAGTGTGTATATAAGCAGTAACTCTTTTTTCCTTAACCAGTTAGCTGGAGAGTTCATTAGATTCCCTGTGAGGTGCAAAGGAGGGGAAGGAAGCCAGTGTGGAGTTATTCATTGTCTTATGACTCAATTCTAATCACTTCAGTCAGTGTGACTGACAGAGA
>VWZF01006833.1:822295-929795 GCA_013396755.1 Sclerurus mexicanus | reverse complement strand
GAAGCAGGAAATATCAAAGATTTACAAATCTGGCAGGAAAGGAGCCCTTGCTCCTGGGTGAAGCAGTGCAGCGATTCTTTCAAAGCCACTCTCCCCACTGCAAAACAAAAGGCTACCAAATGACTCCAGGTCATTTTGCTCCCAGTCCTTCCTGCTGAATTTGGCCTCCTTTGTATGAAATGGACCTGATTAAGATTGAGTGTTCGAGAGAAAATGTTGTTGACTCCATGTTCCTTTTGTGATGGCAGTCATTGGAAAAGGACCGGAGTTTAAACATTTCTAGTCAATAGTTGTCATATTGTAAACCAAAGTATATAGATGAACACCTATTTTGTTGATTTTTGTTACCTTGGGTTTGGAACAGATGATGAATAACTTGATAATGGCCATATATACTGTGAACTCTTGGGTTCTGAGAGCAACAGAGATGCTGTTGGTATCTGACAAAGGCAGGCAAGGAGGTGTGTAAGCTTCTCCTTGTGAACCTACTCCCCTGTGCCTCAGTTATCCTCTCTGCAAAATGGAATTAAGTTTAAATAGTGCTTTAATATTTGTTAAGGCTGTGAAAAATCTCAAGACATCACATTAAAAAAAAAAAACAAAAAAACCCAAAACAAGCCACAAAACAATACCTTCAAAAAGTGAGACACTTACCTGTTACTAAATCACTCACTTTTGAGTTTTCAGCAACATTGGTATTCATGCACTGTTGTCTTACTGTGTCGTACAGAAGGGGAATGTATGACTTTGCCTTTGTGGCAAATGCTTTTAAGTCTAACTTCTTCTTTTAATAGCCTGGGACTAGTTCTCTGAATTTCCAGTTGTGATTGAATTCTCCAAAGCTACTATTGCTGGAAACAAAAAGAAATTAGTTTCTTCAGTGATCATACAGTGTGCTGTGCAGTCATGTAAAACACTAAAGAATAGATAACTGTTTCAGAGGGAAAGGAAAAACAAAAAATGTTTGAAATGTGTTGTCGTATCTAAAATGGTTTTAATTCTGTGTGGCAGATCAGATCTATACTTCTAGGACACACATTCCAAGTGTAACTCAAAAAACACATCCTATTGCCTATGCTGTGCCCCCAGTCTGTTCCATGTGTAATCATTCCTGTGTTGAGACTGTGCACACTGACTAAAGGTAATGTCTCTAATGTAGCTTGTCTACCATCACAGAGAGGGCATCGCACTCAGAAAATATAACAGAATCACAGAATATGCTGAGTTGGAAGATACCCAGCAAGGATCACCAAGTTCCATCCCCAAGTCACACTGTGTGCCTGAGAGTATTGTCCAAATGCTTCCTGACCTCTGGCAGGCTTGATGCTGTGACCACTGCCCTGGGGAGCCTGTTCTAGTGACCAACCACACGCTGGGTAAAGAACCTTTTTCTAATATCCAACCTAAACCTCCTCTGACACAACTTGAGGCCATTCCCTCAGGTCTTGTCACTGGTCACTACAGAGAAGAGATCAGTGCCTGCCCCTCCTCTGCCTCTCACTAAGAAGTTGTAACTGCAGTGAGGTCTCCCCTCAGCCTCTTCTCCTCCAGGCTGGACAGACCAAGTGCCCTCAGCCGCTCCTCATACGGCTTCCCCTCCAGACCCTTTGCCATCTTTGTTGCCCTCCTTCAGGTGCTCTCTAAGAGCTTAATAATAACTATCTGCTGAAGTGACTAACACCTCACTCTAGCACCATGAATCTCATCTGTACACTGTGAAGGAGGAGCTAAGCTCAATAGGGTGAGCAGAAACCATCTGACCATCTCTTGCCGGGAAACTAAGTTCAAAAGCCCTGTGGATCACAGTGAGCTCCCTGAGAGGAGCCTCAAAACATGCAGATAGAATCAGTGAGCATATTTTGTGCATCTCCCCAGTATATTCTGAGTAGATTTGATGTGGGAAAAGACTAGAAAAAGTTACTGTTCCTCCCTACTCAGTGTGATTTCCTGAATATAATTTCATCTAATTCAATACTTCATTAAAAATAGTAAGAAGTGCAGAATCTAAGGCATATATGTGATAATATATAGTCAAATGAATTTCTGTAAAATCATATCTACATGTTTATAGTAGATATAAGTAATTTCTCAATTTATCTCCTCCCTTATATTCTTATAATCTTATTTTAATGTTAAATCAATAGTTTAGGAGGTTAAATAGCACCAATGCAATAAAGGCTAATAAGAACAAGTTCAACAGTTACTGCCATGTCTGACTTATTTAAAATGATCTTTTTGTCAGTATAATAAACAGATGAATGCTTATATATTAAAATACAATTTTTTTCATCCATCTGTTTGGAAGAAGCCTGTTAGCATTCTTATTACTCATTTTATCTCCCATATACAGCCAGCATGATAATACACTTATTTTTAATTTGGGGATTTTGTAGCTGAACTGACTGTGTCAACTACAGTGGTGAATCAGCAGTTTACCTACTTTCAGTTCTCATGTTTCTTAGAAAGAAGTATATTTGTAATGGATATTAAAAGCTGTAGCCATAATCTTTATTTTCATCAATATCAAACTGGACAAGAAAATAGAAGCTTATCCTGGACATTTGTGTTTAAATGTAATTCCAAATAATTTAATCAAGATTATTATGATAGCAATTTATATGTTCTTAATTTAGTTTCTTGATGATTTGTTTCAGAAAAATGGTGAATGGTTTCATTAGTTGAAAAAACTCTTCAGCTTTCATCTGGTATGGGAAATTGATTTGCTAAACTGAAGTTTTTGTTTCAGGATTGCAAAAATATGTTCCTAAGATATGTGAACAAACCATCTGGGTTCGTCCATATTAATCTCTCCCCAAATGAAAGATGTCCATTTCTATTCTCATCTGTGAGTGACAGTGTTTTACCAGGTGAAATTTTTGTGGTCTTACAAACTTTGGAAGCATTTATTTTCAGTATAAAATAATGTAGAGCTTATTGAAAGGGTTAAAAAACCCTGTCTCTCGTGAGCAGTGTGTAGACACCAGGCTATTTCTAACAGTTACTGTTGATGAAGAGGCTAAACCCTCAGCTAAAGAAAAGGGATTACATCAGCATTCAGAAGAAAAAAATGTTCCATTCCTCCTAGCTCCATAGTCTATGTTCAATCAACCCACAGTTAATGGAAGCCCTCCAGTGCTAAGCAATAAACAAACACAGTTGGGCAAATAGTCCAAAATCAAATCTAGTGTATAAGGTGGACAATACATAGTTAGTTCCATTACAGAACCTTCCCCTGGGAACTGGAGCGGCTTCTGAGCCTGTCTCATTACGCACCAGCACCATCTGTAGCCAGTCTGAACCTTGTTTGGGAATATATAAAGTACACCAAAAAAATAGAGTAGGAATCAAGAGCTAGAGAATCCTATTTCAGGTTTAAATTTTGCTTGTGAAAGATCATTTGGTTTCAGACTCAGCAAACAGTAGGCCCTCATCACTCACAATGAGCTGCGCATGTAGCAGGGATTACTTCAGATCAGAGAGATTGAAGGTAATTGCTACTTTCCACAGGGAGATATCTAGTACTGGTGTGGTTTGAGAGATACAGTAAAGCACCATAAGCTGAAACACATCATACTGAAGCAAACTAGAGCCACATCTCATTGTTTCTCCTTCCCTTGCTTCATTTTGAAAAAGTGAATAGTAAATTTAAAAGAATATGTAGGGACAGGACAAAATTCTTTAATATGTGGATTTAAAAGGACAAAACAATCCCTACCCTGATGTGCAGATGAATATGTATGATATATGTGCAATATACAAGGTATGTATTTTTCCATTAGAAGTCAAGTGTTTTTAAATAACTGTATTTGTATCATTTGGATCACATAGGTGTTAGAATCTGGATATAAGAATATCAGAGATGAGGGTCCCTTTGTGGGGACATATGAGAGAATAGAATAAAAGCCCCAAGGGTTCTCTGCCTCAGAGAACTACAGTTGAACTAAGAGTCCAAATTTATCTGTTAGTGACTTCAGCAGAATTACTCCTGGGGGATTCGTTTATCCTGGGATGCCCAGAGATTGCTGACAGTTGACAGCTACATTAGTTCCCTTTCTCCATTCGGTGATTGTATGTGATAAGAGAGAAAAATCTTAATATAGTATAAAGAGTTTCTTAGTGTGAGTTTGTGACAAGAAAGTACATGGTTCACTCCAAAAAACTCTTCATTGTTGCAGCATGGGACTCTTCTGCATAGCCTACACAACTAATTTGGGAATAGTTTAGTAAGTTTTATAAAAAACATTGTTAAGAGTATTTTTATATGCCTTTGTTTGAAAAACCTATGAACTTAGAAACTCTGGATCTTACTCCTAGCCGAACAGGACAGATCTTCAGGCTATGTGTGCATCCTTGATGACATTAGATGGGTTTCTGAGCTCCAAAGGGTATTGTAAACCAAGGATCTCTGGATTCTTCAATGCCACTGCAAGGTCGTGCTTGCTTGTTGTCATCTGTGAATGCAAGCAACAAGCTTGCTACTAGTCAACATCAAAACTGGTGGTGCAGATAAAGCTGTGAATAAAACCAGTGTATTTCACCCAAATTAAAGGAGCATCAAATACACAGACAATGGCCTTCTGCACCTTTAACAATTCCTTGCATATCTGCTCTTAATTTGCCATTACAGTGCAGTGGAAATTACAACAACACTTAGACTCTACTGTTTCAAACAACATTAGGTTCTGTTCCAGCATAGGTAGATTTTTCCCAAATTTTTACAAGATAAATGTGAAGCAATTGACCTTTTTGTGAGGGTTGTTTCTAAAATACCAAAACCAGCATTCATGGGATTGTTTTTGCCATATTCCTAGGTTGTCTTCACTTCTTTTCATTTCTGATGCTGGTGGTCCAAAATGGGTAGTATCGGAGAAATTGAACAGAGACACAATGAATTTTGGTAGTACTGAATCCCCTCTATGACCACGTGTAACTGCCAGAAACTGAACATCTATTTTGTCATCTTACTCATATTCTTAATACCTTTATGGCATCTTCCCATTAAATGGATTGATTATAATCAGTAGATGCATATTAATTTTCTTGATCATTTTGTGAAAAAAAGGATTTTATTTTTCTGAAAGAAATTATAATAGCCAAGCTGCTAGAAAAATAATAGAGGCAGTTTAGTCCTTACCTCAAGATCTTGGCACCTAGTAGAGTATGTATATTTCTTGCTATTAGGAGACTGTTTGCTGCTTAAAATATTCTTGCCTTTAATGAGCTAATTATAAAATTGTGACTGATTATCAGATTGTTCTATCTGTGAAAACTGGAAGTTCTTGATTAACCAATGAAATTCTTCTGAAAAGAACTAACATTAAATGTTTTGTGAAACATAATTCCACCTGTGTAATTCTAGGAAAAGGAAAGATAACATATGCATGATAATATAGATTTAAACACTTATAGCAACAGTTCTCAAAATCAAGAAAAAACTCTGGTATTTTAGGGGGAATTCCTCAGAATTTTTGTACCTTTACTCCACTGTTATTTAAAATTATAAAGCGAGGAGTAAAATTATTATTATAAAAATTTGTATCAATCACAAAGTTGTCAATTATATAACTGCACATAGTTAAGTTTTATCACCTGAACATATTTAAACAAAGTATGGTTTAATAGAACCAAATACACAGTCATATATGTCTACAAACAAATTCATACTTACAGCAAGAGAAACTGTATTTTGGTAAAAGTGAGTGGAAAGTATTTAAAGGTCATAGTGGACAAGCAATTAAACATGAGATTCCAGTAGATACTGTGGCAATGGGGCCTAGTGTAATCTTTGGGTATTATAAATGAGAGTAGTATGTCAGAATGCTGTATCTACCTTTGTTGCTCATTTTTGTTAAAGATGTTGAAAATTGAAAAATGTTCAGGAAAGAGCCACGGAAATGATTTGGGAGATGGAGAAAATGTCTTATATAGCAAGACTTTGAGCTTATCAAAAGAAAAATCTGTGTTGAAACTGTATACATACTTTACAAAGTGAGAGATGCCAAGTGCCAAAAGACTAGCCAGTCTGTCAGAGGAAAAAAAGGCATCTCAAAAACTGGTGTTCAGAAGAAGCAAGATAAATTCAGACTAGAAATGAGGCATGCATTTTTAATGTTGATGGTGATTAATCACTGCAACTAGCTCCAAAGTAAAGTGGTAGGTCCTCCCCCTCCTAATACCCTACAATGGTCTGGATGCTTTTCTAGTGTTGCCCACTACCATATAGAGGACTGTTAAAGCATAATTGGCTGAAATTAGATAACTTGTATTACACATATTGTCAGGGGTCTCTTCTGATATAGCAAATCTCAAGATAAGCAAAGGGCTCATTGTGAATGTGGAGTTGGGACAGACCCCTTTCCCTGAAAATGCCCTGTTAGTCAGCTCCCCTGTCCAACTCACAGCAACCCCAGCTAACTGCCTCTGAACAACAACAGCCCATGAAAGGCAGAGGGATGATCTGAAGACAAGAAGAATCCACTTGCCAAAGTGGTCGTATAAATTGCAAATAATAGAAATATTTGCTTTAGTAGTTGAATGTTCCTTTTTATAAAGACATTAGTGTACATTGATCCTGGTCAAAGGGTTTGGACTGACTCCTTGAGGAATTCCAAGCTGCCTGGGATTGCCTTTCCCTGGTAGGAAGCAGTTTCAAAGGGGTATGCTAAACATGAGCCATCTGGAAAGCTAATTCAGGCTTCTTCAATGTTTTTGTATTATCTATCACAAAATAGATAATTTTTGCTGAACTCCTTGAACTAAATAACATAGATCAGAATTAAAAGAACTTTCTTATTAAATGAGTGATACTACAGGAATCTATAGAAGACATGAACGAATGGCTTTGTGGTACAGTCATTCTGTAAAGAAACAGGAAAAAAACCCTAACCCAGTAATGTTCATGTTTGTAGCTTAAGTTCTCTTTTTCATATCTCTTAAAAGAGATTGAGTTGTAAAATCATTAAATGCGTTAGTAAGTAAATTTTGCGTTACCATAAATTTTGTGTAGTTACCATTAATAAAGAGAAATCAGTTTGAACTATTGGTGACTACTTCAAGAAGTCTACTCTTAACTGCAAATAGTCCAAAAATTCTGGTCAAATATTTCATCTGTCCAAATTACCCCAAGGACAGTCCTCGGCAATCATTGAATATTGAAATTTTGTAAGCAGTGGTTTTAGCTGATTGTGAAGGTGTTTAATATGTTTTGCAGTGCCAACGCATTTTTTGTTTATCTCAAAAACAGGTTTCATAGGGGATGCATCTGTTGTGTGTTCCAGATTCCTTTAGCTGAACTTTGATGAGTTCAGCTAAAGGTTTCACACTACTCCATGTATAGTAGCCGAGATTCTTTCCAGAACCATGTTTACAAAAGCCTGGTTTTCAATTTGGTCCTGCTAAATCTTTCTTTTGTAAGAACTTTCTCATTTTTCCCGACTTTGAATTTTCTGAAATATGAGATATATAAAGCATACAATTGTGATCTCAATCGTTTTCATCATAGAAAGACCTCATCCTCCTTTACAATAAAATAATAAACTCAGGAGTAGCTGAGTTATTGAACACATTTGGAACTTAATTAATGATCAATGTCTAAAATGACTGCAATCGAGTACTTACCCTCATCAAACCAGTGTCCCTCTCCATCACCTACTTAACTGACCCTGCAGTTTGGCCTCCTCTATTTATCTGTTCTGTCTGGACAGGGCCATAGAACTTGAAGAGCTATGCTAAAGCTGAGGAGCTGCTGTAATCTTTGTTATATGAATAAGTCTCTAAGGAGAAACAAATACATCCAACTGAGATAGTAGCTATGCAGGCACATCTAAAAGGGACAGAACAGTGTGAATGCATCAGGTTCAAAATTAGTGTGGTCTTTTTTTTTTTTTTTGGTCAGGGGTTTTTTGTAGCGATAGAGGATTAAATACTTCCAAGAAAATGCTGAAGACTTGCTGGTATGTCAGCAGCTTTCCCCTGCTTCTTCCCCTAAAGAAGCTACTACTGAGAGGTTTTGTGCTACTAAAAGAAAATTATTCAATGAATAATTAATGTGTTACAGTGCATTTCCAGTATATTATGAACCATTAACAAATTAAAACAAAACAGTCAATTTAAAGTAGGGCTTATGACACATTTACTTTTCTGTTATTTGCTTGTTTATTCTCTGCTGTAGAATGTGTTGATTCATAGTTGTCCTGGTCGCCAGCTTAATCTGCACCGGTCTATTCTGTGACACGTCGCAGTGTATGTGAGTGTCCATATGTTCAAAAGCACTTAAAGACATTCCCATTTTCTCACTGTTGGATAGGTAAACAATGTTTGGGTATATGTAATAGTGTCATTTGTTTCTTTCAGGAAAACAATACTTTTAGTATTGATCAATGGTAAGTGCAGAATTGTTCAGTCTTCAAACCTTTCCCTGGTATGTTATGTTTGTCCTAATCTAGTACAGGGGAAAAAAAAAAGAGTAAGAGTCTATTTTCCACGTTTCTTTTTTCTGCTTGCTATCGTTTAAAAAGCAGCTTTGAACCTTGTTCATGGCTTTCCCAGATTTTGCTGTTAGCTGCCAAGTCCCTGTCAGATTGAAATTGAAACGGCAGAAAAAAGATTTTCAACATACTTTTTCTGCAATTTTTTTCTGTCTTTCACCTCTAATGAAATGACCTTTAACTGCCCCCTCATCCTACGCTAAGCAATGCTGAGTTTTATACCCTAAATTTCAACTTTATTAAATTAGGTACAAAAGGGACATTTAAAAATGAAAACAAAAATAATTTAAAAGGTGTATATGAGGCTTTGCAAATATTGTGTTTAGATGCATTGCTGAACTTTTTACTTCAAAGACAAAGATCTCTGCACTTGAGAGACCTTGCCTCTTACTCAGTGCTCATCCAAATATACGTAATATTTTATTATCACAGATCATTGTAAAGCTAACCTCATTTAGGTTTCACTATATTTATATACAAATAGTTATCGGTTCATGCTTTAAATCTGCGGTCATTTGCTGTGAAATAATTGCCTTGTTATTGAAAAAATGAATTGGCTTAGCTACTTCAATTCAGTGTTAGGCTCTTATATCCTAATGGAATATATATACAAATTGCCTAGTGGAATGCACAGTACAAGAAAGTCAGACTTACCAGCTCATTCTATTTTTATGCCTTATACAACGTTCAACACTTTACTCTTGATGAAATGCGCTTCAGTCCCTTGTTGCACTACCTAATGTGCCAGTATTTTTTGCTACATTACTTTTTCCTCTGTATGGTCTTTAATGGAAAAGATGCTCACCTGCATAAATATGTCTAAGGCTAACAGTAAAAAAAAATACTTAAATAAATAACAGATGCACAAGAGAACCATGGGATAAATATAGAGAAGGCACAGAGTCATAATCACATGTCCAAACTACTAGACCCATTATTACCATGTAGCAAAGTACACACTAGTAATTATGTGGGTATCCCATGGGCCCACATGATTCCAAACTGGGTCAAGCTATCTCCAACATTGTAAATATTTGTAAAGAAACTAGGAGTTTGGAGATATAACATCTGATAAATTGTGGTATGACCTGTAAGGTGCATGTATGTGAGACTCTATACACACATAACACACATGATTTTATGTGATTTTGGTGCTTCTCAAAGAAAAGATTTAATGGGACTGGTTAGAGCCACCACTTATAGCACGATTAGCGAACATAATTTTGCTAATCAAACTCCACCAATATATCACAACCCTGACTCTTCAGACCACTGGTATTACAATCTGGGACATCAAGAAAATGCTTCTACAAATTTAATAGTGTTGTTTTTCATGTCAGTAAAAGTCTAAAAGCTTAAAGGATGTGATAACAACCTTTTATTTTCCTTCTCTACTTGTAAGCCAAGTCAGGGCCTTTATCTTAGTTTAGATACGAACAACGGAATATCATGTAAGCCTGGTAAATGGTCTTCCTCAGTATCTTTTCCTAGATAGTGTTTAACTGCACTAAAAAAAAAAAAAAAGTGTGCAACAGTAGTGTAAGAATTTATGGAAACTAATGCAAATCTCATTCATAGCTTAGGCTTGTTATGCTACTTAGCAGATAAATCTATCACTGAGCCTCTACTTTTTGTTTGGTATTCTATTTGACAGGTTTACCTGGTCCACTGGATATTGCTCTCTATAATTTTAAAATCTTTAAAGGTGTTTTACTTTTTGAGTTATGAAATATCTTTGTATTAAGCTCCAGAAAGCATTTATGAAAATATAAATAATTTTTGATACAGTAAATGACTCTTTGGATTACCAAACACTATTCACTTGGCAGAAGTCAGGCCATGAAGATGCACTGGTTTTGTCTGGGATTAATTTTCTTCACTGTGGCTGGTATGGGGCTTTATTCTGGACCTGTGCCGAACACAGGGTTGATGATACAGAGATGCTCTTGTTATTGCTGAGCAGAGCCAAGGCCTTTTCTGCTTTTCATACTGCCACTCTGGCAAGGAAGTTGGGGCTGCATGGGGAGTTGGGTGGAGGCACAGGTGGGACAGGTGACCCCGACTGACCACAGGGATGTTCAGACCATATGACATCATGGTCAGTATATAAAGCTGGGGAAAGGAGGAGGTGAAAACATACTCTTTTCATGGTTCACACATGTAAACCTTTTGTGAGACAATGATCAGAAACAAAAAGCTGAATGACATAGTTAGTTTCCTTTGATGAGAGCCTCTGTACAGTTGCTCTGCCCCAAAGGCAGTTTCAGGAAAAATTGTAACTGCCTGCTTCATACTGATGAGAAATGACAAGGATTTTGCATTTAATGTGTTAGTCATAATCTCCCTTTGCAACTTGATCACTTACTAAATTTTGTTGTGTCCTAGGCCCAGAGTTTTTATACAGGATGGAGACTAAAAATGGAAAAATGATAAAGAGAAAAGTACACGTGTGGGGTGGGAAGCTGGTCCTCTAGCTGAAGAAGGCTTCCCTACGAAAATGTTCATTCTCAGTGTTTACAGTGCAGATGAATGTTGGAGCTGAGCAGAATCCTTGAGCTGTGCCTGCTGTAAAAAAGCCATTATTTGGATACTGTGCATCTTCAGTGACATACAGTGCCTTTTTCTAAACCATTATACCATTTTTGGTATTTTATGTACCTCTAGACATGTTTTGAGAGACAGTAGTGCCCATGGCCAGAAGTTACAGCAGCTAGAAATACTTCTCTTTCTTCTTGCTTTTCTCTGTTTCTGTCACTCTTTTTATCTTGAAAGATTTCAATTAACATGTATGATCAAGTGCTTCTTGAGGAGAAAAACAGTAAATTAAAATTTTGGTTAGAGAAATGCACATAGCAAAATCTCTCTCAAGATCCAGCTACAGAGATCCATGGTATAGAGAACTATAGACAGGGCATAAGAAATTGGAATCAGGGTGTTGGAATTCAATTTATTCCTATGCCATTAGCTCAGAGTGAGTATCCTTAGATGCACAAAACATCACTTCTGTTTCCATATGTGTATGAATAGTCTTGCTGGACTTTTGTTGAACACAGGGTTGGCTACCTCTATGAAGTGTTGTGATGAATACAGCTAATTACAAATAATAACTAACTAATGGTAATATTTTTTTTAAGAATTGTATTACAATTTAAATATGAATTCTTTAAATCCCCATATATTGGTATCTACAGGGTTCATTGGGCTGAACAGACATTTCAGTAAATGACTGGCCACTTATTATTTACTGGTCTAAAACACATCACATCAATGAGTGGCTTAATAGTATTTCTAATATCTATACTTGAATAGCTTATGTATTAATAGCCATTTGGAACCCTGTACTTGGTGCCTGTCAGAATATGACATAAAGTAAGAACTTGTAAACAAGGAAATCTGTCAAAATTGGGTGCAAACCAGTTTCACCTTGGTAGACAGAAACTTTGCATCTTGATTTTTTTTTTTTAAAAAAAAAATGCATTTTAGCAGTCTTTTAAGCTTTCTATTGGTGCTGGAGAACTTTTGCACTTTCATAAGGTGGGCTTCAGATTCACTCTCATAATCGTTGGCCTCAACACTCCCCATCCACCCCTGTCCTTCACGGGAGATCTCATCAGCCTTTGCTGTCTTCACATCTCAGATTGCTATACTGTCCTAGCTTCCAGCTGTCTTCTTTGGAATTATTGAGTAGGTCAAGCTTCTGAAATTTGAGAGTATTCTGCTCTGTGATAACTCCATCATCATATGAAAGTGAGGAAGAAATAGCACAAGTGGCAGCATTTACTGCTTCTTGTGCATCCCCTATCGTGCTCAGAATCAGTAGGACTGGTAGAAAAGGTTAGAACAGTATAATTACTATAAAAAGTAAGTAAATGTCAATTCCAGCCAGCATGTGATAGTTGCTGTTCTAGTAAAGCATCTCAGAAGCTTTCCTGACAATGGAACAAGTGATTTGGGGGTACTAATTGTTGTGCACGAACTTGAGGGTTGCTTTCTGAGCTTGAAGGCACATCTGGTTTCACATATAATGCCTAAAAAAACAATGCATTGGAAAATCTCCCAAAACAGAGGATGAAATTAGAGATCTTTTATCTTTTAGGTGGGAATTTTCTAGTGGTTTTATGAAGGTAGTTCTTCTGTACTAAGATGTCAGTTCAGGTGGTAATTGAACTTGCTATTCCTTCAAGACTGATTTGCTTTTTCTTTTCCTGTTTTTACACTACTTGTAAATAGTCTTCTGCCTTGTAACACTTTTTATTTTTCTCAAATTGTCAGAAATTGAAGTATCTGAATTGTGCAAATGTGCGAATATGATCTAGAAAAATGATTTTAAAGAATGCCTTTAAATATTACATGGAGATGAAGGAAGTAACTTTTTGGTGTACTAGCCTATTGATAAAAAGAAGCCATGATTCATTTGTTTCCTTCTGTGTTGCTAAGATCTAAACAGGACCTATGGTTGGCTGATCAGATGGGGTTGGAAAGCACCTAATGATCATTAGTATTTTTTATATTTTATTGAATTTTTTTTACTGTGGCAAAGAGTTATAGTGGTGCTTATTCTCTCCTCATCTCTCAGTCAAAAAGGAATTAATTAATAGAATGTGTTGATTTTTTATGTTTACCTTAGTTACATTTTCATTTCAATGAAGTATTTTACAATATATTTAACATGTAATTTCACTGTCTTGGACTAACCCCATAAAATAGCTTATCTCCTAGACAGATAAATTTCCCTTTTGCAGCACCTAATTACACTTATCCCAGAAATACCATTGAGGGTATTCAGTGTCAAGGTGGTGAATTAGTTTCCTAAATACTCAGGAGTCAGAAAAAACTGGGGCTCCTGCCCCAGTATAATCTGACTGAAGGTCAGATTCATCCTCTGCCAGGAATCCCAGTTGTGAAGTTTGAAAGATTTTTGATCTTTGATGTGATATTTAGACTTTTCCTGTGAATCTTTTACCCAGACCAGGGCCTCCAGTTCATCCTAAGGAGCTGTCCTTAGTCTCTTTACACAGAGTTTCTTGGGCCAAATGGTTTAAAAACTCATTTTGTTTGTAGCAGGACTGGGTGACCTTCCTTGGGGTAATATCCAAAAAGACAATTATCTGCCTTGATCAAAGTGATCTTTCTCTAGTCTGTCTTCTTGAGAGTACTCTACCAAAGTTAAAATAAGTCCAGAATCAATACTTTCCTTCCTGAGTCTCCTATCTGTGACCAGGGACTTTCTTAGTCACAGATGTGAAGTGCCTGGAGCTCTGGTAAGCCGGAAACTAAGCACTCTCTCAAAATGGCCTTTAGGCAGACTCAGAGCAGGACACACCATTTAGCATTGTCTTCCTTTACATTAAATTTCCTTCTTCCCTGGCTTGCTTTGTGTGGGCTCCATCACCCTACTGATCAAGACCTTAAACTGGAAGAGAAAATGCAGTTGTTACAGATGTTCAAAATAATCTAATCTGCATTAACAAGGTTTTATATCTTATCCAGACCTTTTATAGCTGCAAAATTGGCTGGCTTGCCAAAAAGAAAAAGAGAAAGGAAAAAAACCCCACCAAACAACAAAAAGAAGTGTTCATGAGATCTGCTTTTTTTTATTTATTTTTTTCAACCAAAAACCTTCTGCTGTCAGCAGCTCAGAAGTAATCTCAGGACACTGTCAGAACACCACATCTTGGCACCACTACTTTAGGCAGGAAGTGCCAGGCCATAGGTATCTGAAAGTAGAGAAATGTTAACAGCATACTTCTAAACCTTAAAAATATAATTTCTAGGTATAGGTAAAATTTAGGGTTAGAGCCAGAAGGATTGCATCTTTTCTAAATTTATGCCCTTTGGAAACAAGCTATTATTTTCTAAAGGTTAAAGCAATTTTGACATACAACAGTTGCTTCATTCAGCAGTTGCTTCATCCACCCTACAGTGGCTAAGTCTAGATTTGGATGATCTGCTTCTGGAATTTTAAGGTCAAAGTGGTCTTTTTAATGTCTGATGTGAAGGTGACCATGAAGGAAAGCTCTAGTCAAATAGGTTGTGCAAATGGCCAGGAAACCTAGGCACGTTTTCAACTGAATGACTCTTCTGTGGGCCATGGGAAAATGCACAACCTTCTGTAGGGTTTCTCTAACTACAGAGCTCATTCATTTCCAAAACCTGGAGGCCGTCAAAACTACCGTGATGATTTAGTTACTAGCCCTGAAGTAGACAAACAAACAAAAAACACCTCAGCCCAACCAAACAAAAAAAAACTCTGGAGTTTTCCTACATGAATATCAGTTATTCCAGAGAGCATTACATCACAAAAATACTGGCAGACATAAGTAAAGACAAGCAATGCATGGGTAAGTGATGCTTAATCATATGAAAATCTATATGCCATATGCATGAATTCCTAGAGAATTTATTTGGAGCAGTGTTCTGAAAATGTTGCTTGTTTAGTATGAGTGCCAGAAGGAAACAGTATTTCACAAGCAATTATTGGAAAAACTGAGACACAGTGAATGAACAGAACCTTTTAATAAAACTTCTTATTGATAGAAATGGTTTTATTCTGATTTTTTTTTCCAAATACTGAAATAAGCTTTTCTTTAAAATAATATAAAATATAGCTTCATAATAAGATGCCAGCCATAGTTTTACATGTACTGTAATATGCTTCCTAATATTCCACAATCTCTGGCCATGCCTGGATATATTGAAGTGCCCTTAGCTTTGCCTCAGGCTCTTAATACCTCCAGCTGTTATATTATTGGCTGATTTACTGGGAAAATAAAGAGTAGAAATACATAAATGAACATTTTTGTTGCTACCTAATCAGGAGAAAAGAGATTTCTTTTCTCTCTCTGAAGCAGCAGACACTCCTTTCATAAATGTGAACCATTTACAATCAGCAGCAGTCTTATGAGCTGACAATGTAGTGTAGTCTGATTTTTTTTTTCAGAATTACATTTAAAATACAGTAGTAAAATAATTAGTAAAATGAATTTATGTCTTAAATAACCAAAATTAAATTCTGTAACTGCAGTGAAAATTATTTAGGTGAATTAAACTCAGATGTCTCCTCATGTTCAATATTAAATTGCAGCAAATTTGAGCTGGGTCCGGGATGTGTGTTAAAAAGAAAAAAAGAAAGAAAGCGCTCGTGACATCCCTCCATATCAAAATGTTTTGGTAATCATTCTGTTTAAATAGTAACATTTTATTTTTTTTAAGCACTTAGATTCTTGATCTGAATCCATATTCATGGAGGTCTGCTGTAATCCACTTTACCACTTAATGTTGCAATTCAAATGTTCAGTAAGAAGCAAAGCCCTCCAGAATAAAGCATGAATATTACCGTGTGGGGGCTGTAAAGAGAAGACTATTAGAATATATCACCAACACACTAGGGGACCATTTAGTGCACTGCTCTAAATACATCATTTAATTACAATGGAGACATTACTTCATGTTTCTACTGATGTAAGTATTATTAGAATTCATGATATTCGCAGGCTACTGTGGGCCATTACATTGGCCATAAGCTATTCCATAAGATTTACTACTAAAGGCCCGCAAGGGTATTTGAGCATTCATGGATTCTGTGGCAGTAGGCTTTTATCTAAGACACATAAGTGAGGGACAACCGAGTTATTATCTCTAAGAAACATAGCTTAATATTTTGGATTCTAAAGGTTAAGGTACCATAAATCCTGAATTACTCTGAGATATCACATAAAAAGACATTTTTATTTTATTTTACTCTACTCTGCCTCTTAAAATATTTTATGATGGCAGTTTCTAGAGTTGTACCATGTTGTTTACATTCAGTCCCTGGATGCATCAAAACCACTGACACAGCATTTCCTTTAAACTGCTGTAAAGGAGGCAAAACACATGCAGGGGATATTCCCCCCATTTCTGCACTCTCATACATAGCATTCCCAGTGTGATTAGTCTGTCACCCTGATTTGATGAGAGTCATGGCAGACTTTCCTACCCCAATGGAGGGCCTTGTTAGAGAACTAGTGGACAGTGGCTGGCAGGTCCTGCTGGAGGCAGTAGGACTACTGTGCATGAGGAAAAGTAAATACAAATCTCTGGCATTTTGAAGCAGATAGCTTAAAATGTTCAGAGATTAAACGCTTCTGCTGGAGCTGGTAATGTAAAAAGAAGTGTGGCATTTTCTTCTGTAGATGATCTATAGACTTTTAGCAGTGTGTGGTGTTAGCTGGGTGTTCAAATACTTTTCTTAATTACGACAGTAAACAAGCAGTTTGCATTTAATGCTGCTTCTCCAAAACAGACTTCCTATGTTTTCATCAGGAGTCACTATCTAGTTTCTTTACATACATAAACATAGCAGTACCCCATTTCAAGGAAATAACATGTATTATGAAGAAGGAGGAGTCAGTTTTTCAGCCAGTAGCTGGGCCAGCTCCCTGCACCCTTGGCAAGAAGGCAGCATCCACACGCTGTGCTCTGTGCCTGCTGTGCTCTAACAAAGAGTCTTGGCAATGGTAAGGAGCACAGCGTAAGCAGACAGGACTATGATTTGCTGTTTCAAACAGCAATTCTTTGGTACCAGCCCAGAAGGTCTACCCAATTAGTCTGCTTGGATTCATAATGTCATAGATGCCACGAATTGATGCGTTGATTTAGACAGATAATACTGGATGAATTATCCTTATCTTGTTTTCTCACTGAATGAGGCTCAAGAACATTTTCTGTAACAATCGTAACAAACCATGCACAAATTATCTGAGAGTCTGAGGTGAGTCAAAATTGTTTTAGGAAAGCTAGAGAATCAGAGATATCTACTAGTAAATTCGCCAGGTTGATTGCTAGAGCTTAAGCAGTAATAGAGAAGAGAGAGTCCTTTGCAGTTTTGCAGCTATCAGGAGGGCTGATGAGAATTTTCCCCCCACAACACAGAGATACAGAAAGACTGGTCTTATGTAGCATGTACTTAAATGTTAAATAAACAATGATTTTGTGTCTCACTTTTTTAATTCAAATATAAAGTCTACGCCTTACATTTGTTTTCTGATATCTTTACTTAGCACAAACTAGTCATTCCACCTTTGTTTACTCTGTGTGTTTTAATGACTCTCTTAAGGAAATACAGAGCTTTGTTTGGCCAAGGAATAATTTTAGATGTAGAGAGCTGGTTATACCTTTTCATGAACAGCTTCAGATCCAAAGTCATATCTGAGTGTATCTGTGAAGCCAGAGACTTCACAAAAGTGTGTATTTTTCTCTTGGGCTGCTCTAGAACCAGCACAGGGTTTGGGAGTGGTGGGCTGCCTGCACCATGCCAGAATATGTGAAGTGCCATAGAGCAATTGCTTGGGTTGCCTTTTGTTCCAGTAGTTGAGTCCACTGAGGACTGAAATTGATTTTCCTTATGTTAGCATGTGAAGGCTCTGCCCCTTGACCCACTGCTGGCGAGCGTGCAGGGCACAGAAAGGCTGCAGCTTTGCAGGAGTAAGCAGCACTACGCCTCTTATCACTGGCACATTCTGCTTCTGAAATTGTTCTCTCCCCCGTGCTTTTCCTTTCTACCCTATTGTGCACTTTGCACTGATGCTGGATTGTCCTATAAATATTTTGTATGCCTGAAACAATGTTTTTTTTCTTGCAATAGCATAATATCTTTTAAAAGTAGAAAAAGTGGTTGATCTGTATTCATGAACCAGATAGTACTGTTGAGTGCAGTCAAGCACACTGCCAGCAATTGGTAGTATGGGCCATCTACTCTACACCATTATTTCTCTTCAGCTTAATCCCACAGAAAACATTCTGCTCATATGTCGCTTTTGCCAGTGGTGATGCAACAATATGTAAAAGAGGGGAAAATGAACAGAGGCTACAGTTGCAAAAACAAGCTCAGTGATGACCTATTCGTACTCTTGGATAGAAAAGCCACTGCTCACACTATAAATATCTTCTGAAAGTGAAGAAATACGTGTTTCACTAGATGAGTCAGTTGTTTTAGTCTCCTTTCCTCAAAAACCTAATTCCTTCCCTCCTTGTCAGTTTTGTTGCTGTAGTTAACTCATCCGCTGCCTCTTAGCTTATGTTCTATTGCTGACCAGGAGACCAAAATCAAAACAAAGGATGTCACTGCTGTGATTAACCCAGTTCTCCAAAGTCATGTTGTCTTGTTGGGGTCTTTGAATGTGAATTTTCATACTCTATATAATAATTTTGGTATTTTTTTATTTGTTTGTTTGTTTTTTTAAATTTGAACTTCCAGGAAACATACATATATGTCTAGACTGGAATATTAAAATACACTCATGGCTTTTTACCTGTTAGTAAGAAAAGGGAGAATGTGTTAAATCGGGGAGAACAAGCCATGTTTCGATGCCTGCTCTCAGTAGGTGGCACTCTTTCCTCTGAGTATGTGCCGAGTTAAAATCTCTGTTCCCAAGGTTCACAGTTTCATTCAGAAGCAAGAGTGAGGAACGGCAGTTTCTGGTAGCTGAAGGCACAGAGCATTTTCTGCAAGAGATGTGGCATTGTTTTCCCGTGTCCTTGTAATTTTCCATACTCTTGTAATTACAATCTCTGTATCTGTGTTTTCTCTGTAGTTTCAGGGAGATTTGCTGCTCATAATATTCCCCACCACCACCCACAAAAAAAGATGACATGATGTATGTCTGCTTGGAATGACTGACAAGGTCTTCACCAGAGATGGCTGCATGTCATTAATTAATGAAGTTATTTTCTAATCCTCTACAGGATGTAAATTATTTTTGGTCTTCTGATAGGCTTACAGACACCCCGCACATATAAGATTTCATTTATTTTAGCTATTCTTATTTTTTTACAGCGGAGTAATAAAGGAGTAGTGTTTTCCCCTTTTAGAGGTTTAAATGGACTTGTAATTAAAATAAAGAACAAACATGTATGTCTATAGGCATTGATAACAGTCTGAATTTCTTTTGCTTTACTGTGCAGTGTAAAGGGTTGCCATTGGCATTCTTATTCATAACCATTCACAGGGAGAAAAATTATACCGCAAACCAGATGCAAGAAAGAAGAAAAATGGAGGGGGGGAGGGAGAGAGAGAATAAAAATGTACAAGAATATTGTGCCACTTCTTAACACATCTTAAATAGAAATTAAGTGCTTTTCAATAAAGAGGGCACCACGTGGTCTTTACATGCCGCCTCTTGCACAAGTGCAGTTCTATGTTAGGGGAATAAGAGCCCTACCCCTGTAGGTAACAGAAGATGTAGATATTTGCAGAATTTGGAGCTCAGCAGTGCAAAAAGCTTTGGGCTGTAGTTCAGCAATATTTCACTCCAAGAGGCCCATCTTCGAGATTGTAAAGGTAATCAGATGAGTCATGGAAACTTGATTATTTTTTATTTTTATTTGAAGTGCTACAGCTTGGCTGTGTTTGTGTTGTATTTCTTCTGTTAACTTTCCCCAATGGCTAAGCTACCAAAGGAAAAAGTAGATAGGGGAAGTTAAGATTCTCCAGTGGTGAGAAGACACACAAGCATTCAAAATAAAGGTCTTTACATGGAGTGGAATGATCATTGAGGACCTAAGTGATAGCTCTTCCTCTCCTTTGGGGAGGGAACTTCTGGAAAGAAAGCATCTAGGAAATTGTCAAAGCAGGGATCTTCAGCATTTGGAAAAATAATGACAGTTTTGACTGCATTTTCTCTGCCCTATGCTGATTCTTCTTGTATATACAGTGCTTTCACTTTGGGTCCTACCATATTTCCCTTTAACCTTTTTGCAGTATTTGTTTTTTACTCTCACCCTGCATTTGAAAGTATCTTTTTTGTCTCCTTCCCCAAAGAATCTTATGCCATTTGTCACTATCACTCTTTTCCTGCTTGTTTCTTCCCCTTGCCATTGCTTCCTGTCCTGTTGGGGAGAATCATTGGTGCCCAGTCTCCCTGGATCATACTAATGGTATTCTCCAAGGCATTTTCTGAAAAATACTTATGTTATGTACCTGCATGAACATGTGAGTTATGTAAGTTTTCCTTCAAGGTTGTAATGGCATGGAATATTCTTGGAATAGGTCATCTTTTCTGAATATTTCCATCATATAGATGGTGGTAGCCAAGGATCCCCTAAAAATCTGAACCCGAGACTGCTACCATTGCTGGAACAGGTATGTTAAACACAGCATGCACCTACCCTTTATTTGTTAAATAAACCAGATGAGATACTAACTTGGTAGTAACAGATACAATTGTCCAGTGTTATCTTCGGAATAGAAAGTAGGGTGATTTAAGGGCCTTGTTAGACATCTGTATTTTCTGAATTGATTTTTCCTATCATGTGGCTTATTTCCATTCTCTTTAACTAGTATGTAATACACTTCTAAACATAAATGCGGCCATGGTGTCTTCTGTTTAGGTATGTATAAAGTCAATCTGAAAATATAAAAGGACTATCTGGCACAAGTAGCACTTTCTGTGTTCCTACAGTTGTGATAGAAAATATATACAGAGTTCTCCTAGTATTACTGTAACTTTACTTAGAAACAGGTGTTGAAACTTTAGGGATAGAGAGTACTGACCTTGTCTCTGTGACGAGGAAAAGTGCAACTCATCAGGATGCAGATTTTGCCCCTCCCTTTTTCTCTCTTATTTTGATTTTCTTTCAGTTCTTTTCTCCCTAGGTGATTTCTATTGCATGGCCATAAATAGTGCAGCATCTGTCTCTGGAGTCAGATTATTATATGTAGTATGTAAAAAAAGAGCATAGAAAATCCTGCTTCACATTACAGTCAATAATTTTAGCATTATAAAAAATGTCCAGGAAACCACTGTCTTTAACTTCCATAATAATTTCTTCATATTTTTCTATATTCATTATATCTAAAAGAATCAACAAACTGTGTAAGCAAGAATGAAAAATCACTGTATTCAAGACCTCAGCTTTACAGATGATCCACACTATTGCAAGTACGTGTACCCTTTACATTTGTAGGCAATTCGTATTGGGTACCAACATGAAGAATAACTGTAGACAGCAAAAGTGGTGCAGCATTAAAAAAAGTCATGCAGGATAAACTGCATCTTAGGGAAAAAAGACAAAACATAAGTTTTATGCACCATCCAGCCTTACCTTGTCCATGAATACTGTTTTCGCATGGGTTGAAATTTTTATATGTCATTAGCATAAATAACAGAGTTGAATATTAAAAATAAAACCCTTAGACAGTGCAAGATTAGTTTCCAGGTAATTATACCAATTTAAATAAGCTGAGAATTACCACCAAATGAAAAAGAGAAAGTTCACAGTTCAAATAGTACATTGAGTTTTGTTAACCATAATATTTTGTGTGGAATTCCCCACCATCTAAATTTAAAATCAGAACTATTTTAATTTTTATTTCCTTGACACATCCAGTCTTATTTCAAGTTTCTGATCCTTGAAGAAACAAAAGTGCAAACCACATAATGTGTATTATATTCCTCACAGAGCATAGACCTGGCCTTTGGAGGCCAAATGAGTCCATACTTTCAAATGAATCACCAAGCAAAATGTCCACAGATATTCTGCTGTATTCTGTTATATAGAACAGTTGCCTCTTTTCGTACTGCAAGATCCCAGCTTATGAGCCTGCCTTCAGTAAATTAAAGAAAAAAACCCCATCTTCAGATGCCATTCCTCTGTACGCACTCATTTCTCCAAGGCTTAAGATCTAAAAATCCTGTAACAATTTGGCCTGGAAAGATGAATAGCTTTTAAAACATTGTGTAGATTGTATTAATTGGGAAGGGAGTAATGGGTTTAGAATAACTGGAACAGTTTTTAAACAGCTTGATTACAAGGATTATCACATACACATTGAATTAGACAAATTCAGGGAAATGAGAATAATTTCTGCCTTTCCTGGGCAGGCATTTAAAGTAGAGAAATGTAGAACTACAAGCAAATAGCACAACCTGTTTTAATCAAAGTAGTCTAGCAAGAAACAATCAATTAAAGAACAGTCTGATTCTCTGTGACATCAATGTATGAAAATCTGTTAGACGCCAGATTGTGTCTCAAGACACATATGATGAACTGAACAAAATGACCTGCTAATAGCTTTTACGGGTAATAAATGCATCATGTTATTGGTAATTCTGCAGATGGTAAATCAAGCTAATATCCAGTCTGAAACAAGCTACTTGTTAAATATACTTCAAAAAATGTTCCTCCTTGTTATTCCATAATTGTGTCACACAGAAAAATAAGATTATTGCTACTTATTTGTAAGTATTTTAAATTAAGATGTCTTTCAACATGCAGACATTTTAATTTTCAAATTCTTTAGAGAGAACGTTTTTCTAACTGATCTAAGCTTTCGAAGCAAAGCATTTGTATTTGGATTAGCAACTTTATATAAACTGTTTTATATAAATGTTCTCAGTTTTGCTGTTTAAGATGTATTTTGAAAGAGATTTCACCATGTCTAATGTTAATCTGAAGCTGCTATTCATGGTGAAGGACTTTCTGTTGTACAGATGTAAACCATTTCAAAATGTGGATTTTCTGATTTCTAGATTCTAAGATATAAAAATGGAGTTAATCAATGCAAGGAAAACAAGACTTCAGATGTATAGACATCAGATCTAAATTTGAAATATACATGAAATTATTTAATTTGTATACGACTAATTCTGTAACGAATGAATTTATGCACCAAATCCCATACCTATCCAAGACAGAAATATTACAGTGTTGGCTCAAAGATATTTATATAAGATGGATATCTCACTCAAAAATGGCAAGTGTAAGAAAATAGAAAAATTTATTCCATCTCCTCATGACAAGGAATTTACAGAATTGAGGAGTCATACATTTTATATTGTTCTCTGTCAGTTTTTAATAATAAAAAAGTAAATTAATTTTCCAGGTGGCAATTACTGACTGCAGAAAAGCATCTACTAGCAATAATAAATTAAATTTTTGTGGCTATCTAATTCAGTACGTATCCACAACAAATTCTAATGGATGTTCAATGGTCAATTATTATACTATCTGTTAAAAGTGTTTTTGACAGGCTAATTTATCAGGAAACTAGAAAACGATTGGAAAACCTTAATAAAATTTGAAGGCATCACAGTAACTTTTTAGATACTGCAAAACCATTTGGGCAACTAAGAGTCACAGGTGGCAAAAAGCAACTATGATGAGGGAACAAAATCAGAAATATTTGTATTGGGGAATCTTTTGAACACACTGCTTTTCCCAGGTTCCAGGTGAAAGCATCGTGGCCTTGACCCTACCTCAATGCTTTAGTTCTTCTACATTCCTGCATCAGATCTAGACACATTAATAGCATCTTTTGTTACTAACCACTTACTATATTTGTTCTAGCTACTTCTTCTCTCCCTACCCCACACTTGAACTTGTCTTGCTTGAGTTTATAATGGCTTTTCTAAACAATTTAGCACTGTCATCAAACTCGTAGAACTGTTGATAAATGCTAAATATTAACAGCATCAGGGCTTTATTTAGATTTTAGAATTATTTCACTGAGCACATTCGTGGTCTGTTGTGATCATTTTCAGTAAACTGAATTCAAGTTACCTATGAAAAAGCTGGAGGAAAGAGATTGTTATATCTCTTTGCGCTGTTAGGATACTCAACACCCCTTTCCTTGTATGGGAAGAGGATTGTGCTTGGAGGGAAGGAGCGACAGCAATGGAATGCTCTGGCAGCCCCACTCCAAGTGTAGTTTCTGGCAAAAAAAAGAAAACAAATACTGGTCACCAATGTAGGCTGAGTCCTGAATTGTAAGGGCCATGCTCTGACACCTTTGCTCACATTGATTGAAGCATCACTGAAGTGCACTCAAAGGTGGCAGAACACCACTTTCAAAGCATATGGAAGTATTCATTGCAGAAACAATTGTAGGATTGTTCAGTTGTGGAAAAGAGAGAACATAATTTGAATTTTCTGATTTTGGTTGTATAGTAAATATATGCAACCACAGATAAAAGACTGAACAAGGTATTAAACTATCAGGACTCAGTTTTAGGTCAGTGCTCTTTAATCTTTTTATGAATTTTCTGCATTCAGGAATCAAATGTACATTAAGTAAGTTTGCCTATAATACTAAACTAGGAGGAGCTGTGGTCTTCCTTGAGTGTAGAGAGGCCTTGTAGAGAGATCTGGATAGACTAGAGACACAAGCAATCACCAACTGCATGAAGTTTCACAAGAGCAAATGGAGGATTCTCCACCTGGAATGGGAAAATCCTGTTTATACACATAAATTGGGGGATGAAAGGCTGGAGAGCTGCCCCACAGAAGGAGATCTGGGGTTTGGGTTGATGGCAAGTTGATATGAGTCAATGATGTGCACTGGCAGCCTAAAGGGCCAACTATGTCTTGGGGTGCATCGCCAGCTGGTCGAGGGAGGGCATTGTCCCACTCTGCTCTGTACTGGAGCAGCCTCACCTTGAATATTGTGTGCCGTTTGGGGCATCACAATACAAGAAGCACATCAAACTATTAGAGTATGTCCAGAGGAGGGTGATCAAGACTGTGAAAGGCTTTGAGCGCAAGATGTATGAGAAGCAGCTGAGGTCACTTGGGAAAAGAGAAGGGCGAGAGGTGACCTCACCACAGTCTACAACTTTCTCAAGTGGAACAGCAGATGGAGAGGTGCTGATCTCCTTTCTTTGGTGACCAGTGACAGGACATGCAGAAATGGAATGAAGTTGCATCAGGGCAAGTTCAGGTTGCACATTAGAAAAAGGTTCTTCACTGAGAGGATTTTTGGTTGCTGGAACAGGCTCCCCAGGGAAGCTGGTATGGCACCAAGACAGTCAGAATTCAAGAAGTGTCTGGACAACACTCTTAGTGATACAGTTTAGTTTTAGGTAGGTTTTTAGTCCTACAAGGAGCAGGGAGTAGGACTCAATGATCCGTATGGGTTCCTTCCAACTTCAGATATTCTATGATTCTAAAATAGCTAATCAAATAGTATTAGTGTTGTGGTGAACAGGTAAAACAATGAAGAAATTCCACAAGTGCCTCTGTCTCTATCTTTCCTCCTTCTTTCACCATCATCTTGTTTCAAACAGGCCAAAAATTCTGCTTTCTATTTCCAAGGAAACAGTTTTGTAGATTAAAATGGGAGTTAATTGAATATAAAATTGTAATGATAAAGTCAAGAGTTATTGGACTAGTTCACCCCCTCAGTCATAAAAATTATAAGAGAATTTCTACTGGAGATTCACTTAGCACCAGCTTGGAAAGGGGCTTGGCTTTCAGCGAAACACTCCTTGCTGATGGCCATATCATCATTATCCTTTTGACTTCTGACACAATGCCCACTCCAAGCTTGTTTTATTATGGTAAATATTGAAAAAAATCCATAGCAGGCAGCATGGTGAAGCCAATGATTTTCAGCGGAAGTCTTCTCTCCATCATTTTTATTCAGTATAATGTAGTAGTTGCCAGAGGCACTGTGCAAACATACGAACTTACTGTTGCTGCCCAAAACAGTTAAAAAACTGAAGAGTATTAGAAACTAGAATGGAAAGATGTGCCTTTCCATTTCACCTGAAAAAGGTAGAGTAACTTCCATGAGGCGGTTTCTAACTCGGAATGAGTTCTGTCAGGCTGGAGAAAAGATGTATGAGACAGGGGTAGCTGAGAGATGACCGGGATGTTGCCTGTAGCAAGATTCAGTTCTAACCTCATACTTCACATTTCTCCTCCATTAGCATTGTCATACAAAAGTTTTTAGAAGCACCCTTCTCTTTAAAAATTGCTTTTCCTTCCAGCTACAAGCTTTAGGAAGGACAGGTGAACCTGGCAGAATTTTTTTCCCCAAGTCATGATGAATTTTGTTTCTTCAAAAACAACAAAAGTAAGCATTTTGCTCCTTTTTCTTTAACAAAACTGAGTAATAATTTTTCTGTAACAGCAATTCTCAAATAATTGTTTTCATGTGTTTAAAAGCAAGATTCAGTTTTCAGCATGCCACAGCCAATATTGCAGCCTGAATGCTCGTTCATATTCTGTGTACCATGAAAGCTAATAGCTTAGGAACAACTCAAAGAACTTAACTTTAAAGCTTCTGTTTGCTCTCTGGATGATCAGAAGAGGGAAATCATGTCGTATATCTTGAAGCATTATATTTTTTTATACTAAAATTTATTTAAAATTAAGTATATGATATCAGTTTAAATATTGCTCTAAATTCTAAAATATAATCTCTTGGTAGATATTTAGTGCAAATTGAAAAAGCTTAAATGGCTTAAAAATGGCTTTGAAGCATTATGTAGAAGGAGATATCATTTATAAATGATGGGACATTAATGGCTTCCTTCTACATTTAGCATTAGACTTCGAAGATGAAATGGAAGTGTCTCACTGCAGAAATTTGCAACATATATGTATGCTTACAAGTATATTTAGTTTAAGTATTTATTTTGAGATTCTTTATGCTTCTGTAATATTTTGAAATTCAGAACAGTGAATTTATTATGGTAGAAAGTTTGCTATCTAGGACAAAACCCTTTCCAGTTTGTTTCAGCTATTTTTTTATTGTTCACATATTGGCTAAATTACTGGCTTGCTATTTGCTCTCCTTTTTGACATTGTGGAATCCACCTGGCTTTGGGGGAAAAACAACTTCATGAATGAAATAGCTTTAAATTTAAGAGGAAGAGGTGTCTTATAGGTATACTATTACAGTTGAAATCCTGTGGTGTAGGATCTTAAGTACCTGACTCCCATGCCTGTGCCAAGGAGAGCAGAAACAGCTAAAAATAATGTACGGTTGCCTTAGACCTGGAATAAGTCATGATTTTAAATGATTCCATTATGGAGGAGTTACACTATGGGTTATTTTGCTCCTGGCAGAATTATATGGAACAGTTCATGTTTAATAAAAATGTGGGCAGCAAACTAGATAGGTTTAAAAAAAAATAAAAATTTGTGCATTTTTCTAGATGAACATATGGAAGGTTGCAAGTATACCTTTGTGTGAAAAAAAAAAAAAAGAAGAGAGAGAGAGAAGAAAAAAGAGGAAAAGAGAAAAGGAGGGATTTTTGAACTAGCAGTCTTCAAAATTATCTTGGACTGGAAGATGACAGTATCTGTAGATTTCACAGACCAGTACAGCACAGGTCACTCCTGTTGATGAAAGGGAGGTGGTCAAAATATTTGACAAGAGCAAATGTAAATTGGCCTCTTCCAAATTCTAGATAATATTTATTTTAAAGTCAATTTAACATTTCTGATAATCATATGTGACATGTACTGAGGAAGCAGTAATAAGCAGAGATTTTCCAAGATTATTAAGATGCAGTTGTTTTCTTCTAACTAAAGACCAGAGCAAACTTTAAGAAAAATTATTGTCCTTAGTGGATGTCCATGACTGAATCCTGACAATAAAAAACCCCCTGAAATAACAAACTAAATTGTGCTTATTGAATCAGCCACCTAGAACTTTAAGCTGCTTTTAAATGCCCCTACAATTTTCCCTCAATGGATGACTGTAGGCACAAAATTGAAGGCATAAAATGAGGAACATTGGATCTAATTTTGCTTTTTTTAAAAAATTCATTTTAGGGTATGGTTCAGAAAAATGCTCAAAAGCATGTCTAACTTTAAGCAGGCAAGACATTCTAGACATTCTTTATTTCTTAGAGACTATGAACATCTTTAAGGTTATATATGTGTCTCCTGAATGGAGACATACAGGCAAAAAAAAAAAAATTAAAATATTGAAGTCCAAGAGTGAACAGTATACCTAGAATCATCATCTAGTAGTCCCGTGTTATCCACTTAAGTTTATCTTTGACACTCGATAAAATATCTTCGTAAAAAACATTTGAGGCTAGCTCAAAGGAAAGAAGGAATTGGTGGGAACAGGGATGGATATAGCTTAAAAGCCAAGGTCAGTGTTAAACTTCACTGACAAATCTGACCTTTTAAGTAGCACAATTGGAGGCAAGATTAACCATTCCTTTTTCCCATCCTCGTCCAGCTGAAATGGCATTCCCCATGAGCACAGGCAAACAGAACAGCAGAAATTAGCAAGCAAGTTAATTTTAGTACAAATTCCTAGGCAACCCCCTGACACTCCCAGGTAAACGAAATGTAAGGAAGGTTAGATCATGGCCCAAGGAAGGGTTTTTTCCTCTTCTTATGCCTGAGGTTATTTTGCCAGGAAATATATCTTTCACTGTACTGTAATTGAAACTACTCTCATGCTCTGTTTTGGCCTTCTGATAAGAACAAAGTGTTACCTTTTAGAACTGGCAGACTGACTCTGCCCTGTTCCCCATAATTCACAGTTTGCAGTGCCCATAGAGATGCAAACCCAGCCTACCACTCCAGCTTAAAAAAAAAGAAAGTTTTTTCCATACACTTTTACATTCTGTTGTTGCAAATAGCTAATAAATGCCTAATGACAAAGCAAAACATAGAAATGAAATATTCTTCTTTTTAGCATGCTAGGAGATTGATTTTATGCCTTTGACAGCATTTTTAAGAAGGTCAGTTTTTCCTCTCTGTGTGGCCTTTCTGCTTTAAAAACAAGAACAAAAAATCATTTGGAAACAGACATTGTCAAGCTCCTTAGAGTGGCTTTAGAAAACACTCACAGAAACCAAATCCCATCCCACACTGAACCTGTCTTTTAAGCCAATGCTGAACATTATTCTCTACCAATAACCCATATTCCCAAACAAACCCAGCTCTTGCTGCTTTATCATAAGTCTTGCAGTATTTAATGCTGTACTTGAAGCACCAGCTGCTGGACACAAGCGATAACAAGAGAGTCTCACCTTTCATTTAAAAATGTGCATGTTACTAGCTTTCATAGCTGTGGAGAACAGCTTGAAAATATCATCCAAGAATAACCAAAAATTCAGAAAAAGAGAAAAAAAATACCATTTTGTGCAAGTCTTCTAACTTTTTAGTATCAGGACTCACAATATTGCAAAACTAAAATTGTAATGAATAAGTAAAGAAAAGTCAGTTTAGTCTCTCTGTTTATTGGAAAGGTGAAAACACACAAAAAAGGCATATAGCAGGGTCTCGATATTTTTTCAGCTTTATTATAGATTATTCTTTACTAAGAAAAAGTCCCAGGATTATTAAATTGTATCATGATAAGACATAAAGTTATTGCCTGATTGCTAGCATTGATGCAAAACCACTTACGCTATTCAAAATATCACTCTTCCACCTAGCAATTAACGTTGTGCAGGAGAGGACATCGTGCAGTTCTTAGAATGGAAAACAGCTTTGCCAACATTGTGTAGTGGCCTACTGTTGTAAATTACACAACAAAGCATCCTGTTTCTCCCATGCTAAAAACTAAACAAGAGCATAACTGCTTAGGTAAGCTTAATTAGGCTCCAGCACTAATGCTAACTTCTGTCTTTAAATAATTCCAACTCTTTATGCTAATTCAAAAACCATGAAATTGTAGCAGTAAAACAACTCCACATCTACCTTACCAGTATGTGAGATGCATTTAAGAAAGTGCTTTATAAACTCTGAAACAATCTTAGACTGATTTTTTTTTTATTTTATTTGAATAACCCACCTTCCAAGGGGAAAAGAGAAGAATTATGACAACTCATATGCCTTTGGAAGAGCTTTACCTGCTGTGATAAGCCTATTTGACTACATGGCTGCAAGAACAGTGACTTTTTGACATCAATTCCCATAAGGATATCTCTTCCAAAGATTTGGTTTTCTTTACAATTTAATTCAGTTGCCCTGTAGTGGAACTCCTTATGTCTGGTTATTGCCTCTGCAGCTTTCTTTCTCATAGTCCGGGTTTTCTTCCCCACATGACCATTGTTCAACCTGATATGGCTAGTGCTGGTTGATGAATGATAATTCTGCTAGCAAAAGCAACAGAGTAATATTAGATGAGCAAAACTTGTTGACATATTTCAACTTTAAAAAAGTGAAAATAAACCCAATAAGAACACTTCAGTGAAATTCTCCTGAAAACTATTAAGTCATATTCAAATAATGTATACAAGTGTTAGATTCCAGAGATATGAATAGGTCAGATATTCTTCAGTCCTTTTCAGACAACACAAAGTTCAGGTTTGCTGGAAGGAGACCTCAGGCTTCTTTTCTAGGTAGTTACTTTTTTTTTTTCTTTAAACTGGTAGTATACATGAGAGATGTCCAGTATAAGCACACACTTCACAGTTTAAGCTGTAATGTTCCATTAATCTCTAAGAGCCAGATTTATTTAGACTGAGAAATATATTTCAAAAATAGCACTGAACTCAGTGTATCAAAAGCAAAATTATTATATGGTTGGTAAGTATCTATCATGGGTTGAGGAACTACAGATATCTCAAGCTGAGCCAAGGACCTCTATCAGTTACAATTTCTGATGCTGAAGAATTTCCTATCTATGACCAGATAGGATGAAATCAACTGAAATTGAAGTCAGTAGGAACACCTCATAGCATAATATATTACTTGACATGAGTAATGGTGGCAGAATACACCCCTATGGGAATTGCACAACTAAAGATTGGCACATTAAGTTGAAATACTCTCATTCCCCTCCCCTGTAGTATTTCCTGATCCAGGCTTGTCAGTGTACTTACAACCTGACCTTTGTTATTCCTTCTATTGACTCCTGGGCATTGTTTGTTTGTTTGTTGTCCCTTTTTTGTTCTTTGCTTTTTTTGTTTGGGATTTTTTGTTGTTTTTGTTTGTGGTTTGTTGTTGTTTGTTGGGTTTTTTTAATACTGAAAATACAGTTCACCCAACATTCTATCAGGTTTTCACCTTGAGTCTAAGTCACACATCAAACTCCCATGGAAAGGAGAAATTTTCTGTAAGGAACTTGTATAGCTTAGTCCTGTAGGAAAAGGGGAAATTTTAAACAAATTTCTTGGAAGTTTCCTAGCAATGATGTGTTATGAGGCACCCATACCCTGGTTATTCAATGGTATCTTAGAAGATGATGGATGAGGATTGCAGGAATATGGTAGGTTGTAGTATTTCTCAGATATCGTAGAGAAATAGAAGCATCTTGCTACTCTACCATTGGAAAGTCATCAAATATTTATCCATGGGAAAAGATTTCTTGGCATTACATTAATGCTGTATGAACATTGCCTTCTGTTCAGTAATACAGGGAAAGGGTTTTGTTGGAAGAACAGACTGATACGTGCATCCCAATTTCTTTGCCATATAACTTTTCCCATAAACTGAGAAAGGATTATTTGGAACTGTGAGCAAATTGCAATCCCACTCCTGTGATGTTTTCTTTCCAAGAAAGGTGCTATAGAAAGAATGAGCAACAATAGAATATATCTTCCAAATTTAGGTGGTGGAGCAATAGTTCCTAGCCCAGCATGCCAATAAATATACAGGGAGAGTTTCATGAAGCTGTGAGATGACAGAGACAGGAAAAAACTTTCAGTACTGTTTTAGACCAGACTAAATCAGACAGGAGAACAAAAGTTATATAAAGTTTAAACAGCAAAATTCTCTCTTAGATCTCTAGTAGTAGGCTTCTATCCCATATGTGACACAGATTGTAGCTTCTAGGAAGTGGGAAATGTCTTATTTTAGCCAAAGATCATATTCTAAAAAGCAATAGGCTTGTCATGTTTTGCTCTTCCAATTATAAATGAAACACCTCCTTCTACAAAATTAATGCAACTTTTATTTGAGAGAATGAATGAAACAATGTTTCACAAGTGTTCTCAAATATTTCTTATTTCCAGAGGGATAAAATCTCAAGTATCATTTTAATTTCAATGTCATGCAAGTTTATTTTGTTTGGAATATATTGTTCTGGCAAACTGAATAATACATTTTTGAGCTAGTGGAGGATATTTAGTTATTCTGCAGTCCTGTACTCCTGTTCTGAATAGAATACATTATACTGCTTCTCTTTCTTTGTGATGCTACTACTATTGATTGCATCAGAATAAACAGCAATACTTAGTCTTCATGTATCTGTCCTAATTGCTTCTTAATGCTAACATAATTTTTTCCTTGTAACCTTTCTTTTTTTTTTTCCTCCGTGTGTGTCTTATCCTCTCACT
The DNA here is from genome assembly GCA_013396755.1 of Sclerurus mexicanus. NCBI lineage: Eukaryota > Metazoa > Chordata > Aves > Passeriformes > Furnariidae > Sclerurus > Sclerurus mexicanus. The sequence continues at coordinate 897,292 of VWZF01006833.1, read as the reverse complement.
CTGCTTCAGTTTTTTTGTTTGTTTTTTTTTTTTTTTTTTTGCCAAAGTAAGCGTCAGTGTGATTTAACTTGGGACTGGGCATCTACACACTCAGATATTAGATGTTTAAGTTCTTTATTAAGTACATCTTTGCTATCTTGCTGATCTTTCGTGTATTCTGCATTTTCTATTTAGTAGACTTTATTTTACCCTTATAAAAATACATGGGATTTTTTAGAGATGTACAGATCTGCAGAGAAGCAAAACTACAGACTGCAGATGTTAAGTTCATAATTGGTGCTTTGAGACTTTAATTTTAAATTTTCAGAGTTTGATCCCCCCCAGAACTTTTTCAACCAAGTGACAGTAACACAGATAAACTGTGCTTATCCTATGTTCTTCCTCCTTCCTCTATAGAGACAGACTCTTCAGAAGCAAAGGAAGACAGATGGAAAGTAGAAAGTCTGAAGCTTTGAATATGGCATTAGCTCAGGTACTTGAGATTAGTATGCTTTAGGTAATTCATAATTCTCCAGGTGATACTTTTCAGGTGCCCAGACACCACAAAACTGATGCAGTTCTAATTGCATTTCCAGGCACGCACATGCTCTGAAAAGCAGGGTAGGAAGTTATTAGTGACGGATATTACAATAAGATTTTTCATAATATTATTGTTATCATTCTCATCATCAGTATTTTATTTTTTAAGGGCAGAAACATTAAAAAATTGGGTTTTGGATTCCTTAATTTCTAATTTAAATTCTACATTATGGTACCTGGCCATACTCAAAAAGTTTCCCCACCGACCAATGTACTCTATTTCACATCAACCATTTGTTAGAGGTTCTGTTGAAACAACATATCTGATATCAGAGCTGTCTCTTGAGAATAGTTGTTTGCTTTGGGGTCTTCAAACAGTAATTCCAGGATCTCTGCAGGCAAGGTTATTTAAAGAAAGACATGAGAATCATTTGGTCACTGCTGAAACACCAGTAGCACCACTGCATGAATGGACAGTGCTAGAATCAGCAGCTACTTTAGGAGTCAGTAATTATAAAACTGTAATAGTCATAGTAATTTACTATCAGTAGTAATTTTATGAAGTGGCTAGTACTTTTTGGTAAGTAATTTAATTATTTTTTAAGTATTTTCTGAAATAGAGACACTAGAGGAACATTGGGTAGAAAAATAAGACCATACCATGAATCTGTTCAGAAAATGAGTGCAGATATAGCTATTCTTAGGGAATAAGATGTTATAATGCATGAAAATAGCACTTTGTATGATTGAATGCAGAGCATGTATGTATCAGTGGAATAATGCAAAAATTCATACCAAATTCTAAAAAACATAACGGAAGTATTTCTGGACAGTTAAAAGCAAAATATACTCTTGGGTGTAAGCACAAAGTCTTCCAGACTCTAGAGACTGTATTCAGATCTGGAGCTTCTGACTGTGCTTACTGAGTCATATATTAAGTGAATGTTTGACCAATCCATGAGCAGATACAGTCCATCATTTGCTCAGTACAACTCAGCATCCAATGACAAGACTAATTTTTATGACAATTTAAGAAGAGGAACTCTGATTGATAGTAAAACTTGGAAATATTTCTGGCTAATCTCCTCAAGACATATTAAAAGGGATTAATACAATGTGCTGTATTAGAAATGGATACTCTTCAACATGACTGACCTCATCAAATGATAAAGAAAGTAATCAAAACTGTTTAGGAAAACTGGTTTAATCTGCTTGTTTGTCATGTTGATAGAATAGTCTGGGTCTTTTGTTCTTGTCCTTTTTCAAGTGGATATCACTCATTTGTTATCCATTGAGTCCTAATTACATTATTCAGTTGGAACTGAATCAGCTGAAATGCCTATGTTATGAAACATTTTACCTTGTAAAGTGTGGGGTCCAAGCAATGAAAGTGCTCAGGTTTAGAGAAGCTTCATTTTCCAGCTGTCTTTGACAAGCTGAAGACTTGTCAATTAAAAATTTTCCAGTGTGATACAGGATGATACATCTTGTAAATCATGGCCTGGACTTCAGGACACAGAATAAAACAGGAAGGTCAGGTAGAATGACTAAACCTGTGAAACTGCAGAGAATGTGTTTGTAAAACTGCCATAACTGTTATGGTCCAAATTCCACCTTCTAATCCAGGTACATCCATGTGCATGGAACTGGAGGCAGCATTTGGCTATAAGTCATAACTCAAAACATATATAAAATTATAGACAAAAAATTAAGACAAAAAGCAAAAATAAAGACAAAAATTTCTCTAGTTTGCCTTCACTCAAATAGCTGAAATTTGTTCAAAAACCCAGTTAGTAAAACTGACACAGAACCAACACTCTGGTGTTCTGCAAGATAACAAAAGATGTTAGTTCCAGTACTCTACTAGGATACTGAAGCTTTGGGTTTCAGCTGGAAAAAAATACAGTTAAATTTTATTTTAACTCAGAGGAATCTGGGCATATACACTACACATAACTGTTCTCTTGGGCATGCATGGCAGTAAAGCGAAGACTAATTCTGGATTCCATTTTATGAAAAAGCTTAAAGAGGAAGACGCTCTATTTATTTGCTTATTCTTTGACAGCATAATTGCTCACTGATCTTCCTAAGAAACTATCTCTGTGCAAGTCAAATGAGGGACTGAGGCCTAAAGGTCAGTAAAGTAGCACATAGGGAAATGAAAACAGTGTATACATATTTCTCTTTGCAGACAATTGAGAGCACATGCTTATTGTGTCTGTTTTTACAAACTTGCTACTAATAATCTACTTAGTAAAAATGAGTAGTAAAAATCGGCACGGCATAATTTCAAGAAACGTGTCTCTGACTCTCCAAATTGCTCTCTAGTGTACATGGTACATACATTGAAATTGTTTATGGATTTTGACTTTATTTTACAGTGAAACCTAACCCTGACTTTTCATTTCTGTGACTTTAAGTCAAGAACTTTGTTGTGTAATTAAGTACAGTGGGTCACTGTGCACTGTGGCAATGCTATTTTCTAGTGCATGGAGTACTGAATCCATAGTGCAGCATTAATTGCTAAGTAGGAAAGGATATTAATATTTTGAATGGTTGTAAGTGGTTTTGCATAAATGCCAGCAATAAGGAAATGGTTTTATGTTTTATTGTTATGCATTTTTAATGTCAGAGTGCAGTCTAACCATAAAGCTTCCAACAAAAATTAAAGCACCGTCTGAATCTTATTGCACATTTTAGAAGGCTTTTTCTTAGTATGTTTTCTTCCTCTCTTTCTTTGNTTTTTTATTTTTTCCTTTCTTTTTGTTTTCTTTCTCTTAAGAATTCTGAGTAGGTTTTTTTGTTGATATATATATGTGCACATATCAGTGACCTGGAGCAAATTCTTCTTTCCTTGATTGACTCTTAAAATTAATTCTGTAAAAATTTGCATTGGAGATACTCTATGACTCTTCAAAAAACCCAGTTCATGTCTTAAACAAGGACACTTCACTTCTTTTTTTGCAAATCATACGCAAAGAATACAGTCAGTCTCATCAGTCTTTCCCAGAAGGCTTGATTTTCTTTCTAGTGTGACAATAGCAAACATTAGTCTAGGCCTATAGGTGGGCAATCTATATGCATAAGAATATGCAGATACTCCGAAAAGAACAGGCAAAATGTTTTCTTTTTATGTTTTATATGTTATTGTTCATTAAACAAATATTATTTTTCATATCACATTTTACAGTGCTTTATAGGATACAGATAAACTGACCTTATATCTAAGAATCAATGTGATCTCCTGGTCAATAATACAAAAGCTTTTTGAAATGACAGAGACATACATCATTGTCAGTTAACAGTTATGATTACTTGGACCACTCATCGTTAGTAATTAAACTTAAGAGAAATAATGAAATTGTCCTAAATTTCTTCTTAGAAAATGGCAGTCTGAATATAGGCTAAGAGACAGTCACCGATACTTCTATCTAAGACTTTGCTGTAAGACTTCTGCAGGATCACAAATGCATAGCTATTCCCTCACAAAATTACAACCTAAGAAATATGTCAAAATGTGAATCAAGTAACTAAATAGTTAAGCAAGTATTTAATAATAGATTCTATTGGCAACTATTTACATTTCACTGCTATAATGATATAATTCCACTGCCATAATGATATTGTGGTCTTCAGTATTGTCACCAGACTTTCAGAGCAGCATTTTCTGTAATGACATAAAGCATTTATCTTACACAAAGTTTAAAGGGATAGAGCATGATTGCAGAAGCTTGTCAGATGATGGCTTTAATGAGATCCTGATGGACACCATGTGATGCTACAGTGTCTTTCCTCTATCTCTAGAATACACAAAATTTTGTATATTGATTTTTCCTTTTGCTAAATTTCTCAAGATAGACAAATGTTTCCATGACGCTTCTAAAAGCAACAATTTTCATGGCAAGAAAGTTTGAACATCTGACCTTACAGGTACAATAATGCCCTTGTATCATATACATATATAGTTGTACCACAGACAGAAATATTTCTGTGCTGGTAGAATCATATACACAAATGTGTGGTACATAAACCTTTTAAAATATTTATATCCAATTTTACGTGTAGAAACAAAATAATAAATGCATATAAATTCCTGGAAACAGATGAGTAATTTAAGGCAAAAATGCATACAAACCCCACTTTTTTTTCTGATAGTAGTAGTGCTCAGTGATCTCTGTAAAGGGTCATGGTCTAATTGCCTAGAGAAATGCATAAGCATATAAGGAGATATTCTCTATTCCAAAGATTTTACAGACTAAAATGACAAGCTATCTCTAAAGGTGGTAGCATAGTATAACAGAGAATCACTTAAATATGCATCTGTGTATATAAGCATAGATATTTATACATATATATGAAAAATTGAACTGTGAAATTGATATGTATACCACATTCTCCTCTGTCAATGTAAATATATATATATTCACGTTCATACTATAAAGTCTTGCATTCAGTTTTAAAATGAAGTGCATCTAATTCTTCTTAGCTTGTCTCCTAATGAGTTAATATCTTGTAGGAAGCATTAAGTTATTTCATGAACAATATCAAGGTTCAGAACTTTTGCTGGTTTTAAAGTGTTTCAACTAAGTGAGGTGTCATGGAAGCAGGAATGAAGAGTTTGGGGAAAACCAAACAGAATTAGATATGATTCTTAAAACAAGGAGGCAATGATGATGTATTAAGAGAGAGAACTGAGGTAATGTAGATCTGTGATGGGTCTTAGAGGGGAAAATAAGAAACATTGATTTGGTTGGTATTCCTTATCCTTCTCTTCACTGAAGAAGTTCAAGTAATCAAATAGCAGCAGCTGACTTCCCTCACTTTTTGTAAATATTGAAAAATATATTAACATTTAAGGGACCTTCCTTTTCTCAAAAAACTTTCTTATATATGAAAAAAGTCTAATGCCCAGCAGAAATCACTGTTTTGATTTTTCCTTATGTAAATCATGATCTCAGTGGCACTTTAATCACAATTAATTTGATAAATTATAATCTGAATTAGTAAAAGGCAACAGATTGTGTTAAAAACCTGAAATCATGTGATTTATCCTGTCAGGTTGACTATTAACACACCGTATAGCTCTGCCTTCAGCATCCTGTCAGCTCTATTTTATCTGAAAGTTCCTGCAGTGAAAATCACATTCAGGAGTCTCATAACAGTACCTTTATCAAAACCGTTGATGATTTTGCAAAAAAGAATTTTAAAAACACAAGTCTTCATAAAAATTTTCTTAAGAATGCCTAAGAATTTTCAACAGGATAAGTATATGAATCTGTATTCGATGGAAACACTGTATTAACAAATTATTCTGCGTTTAATTTTGTGAACTACATAAATAATTACTCCCTGAAGACTTTGGTAGAACTATGCCATGTTTGTTAAAGGAATATTTAGCACCCTGATTTATTCTGGGTTCATTTCTGCAAGTCTTTCTCAGGTTAAAAACTCTTAACTTCTTCAGAAAATCTTGCTGCCAAATGGCAAGGAAACAGAATGCACTTGGCACAAAATATCCAAAGTTATTGTCTGACATCTGGCATCTGAGTGGTGTGATCCCAGGAACATAGAAATAAACAGGTTTAATTTCCTGGACAGTCACCTTCAGCTCAAACTCCATGGATATTCTCATTTTAAAACACCAAACACATTAAAATCCCCTAAAACTCGGTGCCTCTGACAACTGCAGTATTTTAATAAAACAACCTGTTTCTCCTTATTCTTAACTTTCAGCTCATGAACCAAATGAGAAAAGTGATCTATAGCAAAACATCATTTCATAATAGTGTAGGCCTTTCATTTAAAAAAGAATAACAATAACTCTAATGAAAATGCATCAATAAATTTTCAAGTCCCATCATTGCTCATTTTACAAGAATCAAGAAATGAATACTCTGAGACTGGTTCATAAACTGTTAACATATTGAGATCTGCATTCTCTCTTGTGTATTCTCAAACTTGTTGTGCCCTTTGTAAAAGAAAATAATTGTTTTTGACATTATTTGACTGACTTGATTCAAGCAAGCCATAATTACAGTGCTGATCGGGTTTCCCTAGACCACTTGAATTTTCAAGCAGGACCACAACATGTGGAAACATGATGGTTAATCGCAAACAGATACACTACACAGATTTTTTTCCCCAATTCTCATTCTATGCTTCACTGAAGTTACTTCAAATTTAGAGTTGTGTAAAGGCCAAAAAACAGCAATAATGTAATTACCACTGGAAAATGGCTGCTAGTAGCAGGAGCAGAGAAGCTGTCACTGCTTAAATACTGTTTAAGCATACAAAACAGTACTTGCATGTATTTTGATCAGTTCAGAATCAGTTTTCAAACTCTTAAGGAAAAAAAACAACACAGCAGAAGAAATATCAGGGTCCTTTTCTCCTGTGAGACATTTGTCAGACTTATGAAGGCTAAGACACAAAAAAGTCCTTGGGTGAGGGTCCTTTGATTCTTCATGTCTAGCCAATGTAACTTTCTGTGACCCAACAAAACACTGGAGAGAGAATATTTACTGAAAAAGTAGTGGTGGAAATGAAGTAAAGAAGCAGTAATCCAAAGGAAAGAGAGTGAAACAGTGTTTATAATAAATAAATAAACATTTATCATAGTAGTAGAAGCAGCAAATAGGATGACAGCAGGAACAGATACAAAACTATAATTTTAAGAGATGAGAAAAAAGTTTGTATATTCAATTGCCATGGTGATTCCTAAAATTTTGTAGCTGTAAGAGCAGAGCAGAGGGTAGAGAATAAAAACCATAGGGAATAAAAACTGTATTTAATTTTGAAAAATAAAGTAGTCATACTGTCTGGGAGGCAATTGGAAATGATAAAAGTAATAATTAGACCCTTAGGATTGTAATTTTCAATCTTGATGCGGTCTTTATGGGATATGTCATTACTTCTGACTATCCAATTGGGTTATCTTTGGATCCAAAGTTAGGGACTAGTAAATAACCAAGTATCATCAAAAGTGGTATCAGTTTATTAACACTGAATCTACTTGGCTACCCACACATGAAGGCTAAACAAAAGGCAGCTCTATGCAGAACAGTCTGTATACACTTGTTAGTATTTGTATTATCATTATCCCTGATAGCTTGATCACAAGCCTATTATTCATTATGGCAGGTGCTGTACAAACAAGACTTAGAGGTGCAAAAAAAAAAATGATCAAGAGATGAATCATGCATGTGTTTGAGTCAAGAGGCAAAACAAAGACAGTGAGTGAAAGTTGGTAAACTGCTAGAGGTATGATCACCACACTCCAGCTGCTGAGATAGTTGGAAGTGTTTCTAGGAATCCTTGCTGGTAAAGGTCCATGGGATTGGGGATCAAGAGGAAGCTCTGAGAAGGGTAGACATATCATGGGCTGATCAGAGGAAGCCTGTATTTCTATAGAAAAAGAAAAAAAGAATCATTTGGAAAGATCACAGAAGTTCTTGGAAATTAAGGCAAGTACTTAAGATTGACAACTTCATGTAATGAAGTAGGAGTTGGTGAATGGATTCATAACTGAGGTTATTGTCATCAAATACCCAGAGAGGGAAAAGTCTGCTTCAACTGTCTGAATCAGACACAATCTATGTGGATATCTTTATACATGAATATTCTACTTCAAGTCTGTGCTGAAGTTATGGTTACAGACTTGGCATGGGTTTTGAATTTTTCTTCACATGGTAGTCCTGAAAATTGAAGTTTTCATTCTTTCCTTTTGTCTATTTTAAAACAACTTGACAACACAGAAGCAATTAATTAAAAATAGAGGATTTCACCCCTAAAGAATTCAATGAAATCTAAATTAATTTACGGCAAATTTTGATTGCTGATGTAATTTTTTAGTAGTTGTACATAAAGTTTTGTTCCCAGGTCCTGTAAGTTTATGGGATAGAAAGGCAGATTAATATTGCAAATAAAGCAGGATCAAAGTAGGTTCTCAAGAGTTAGTGTCAATGCATGCAAATATACCTTTTTTATTCTAAAAAGCTTTTTAGGATTTCACCATGCAAGACAGAATTCTTAGAGAACTCACAGAAATGGATCACACTTCAGCTGACAGAAAAATATTAGCAAATGGTTTCTCAAGTGTCTTTTTCTTATATTTTTCTCTTTTTTTTCTCAATTCCTTATAGTCTTTTATGTTCTCTTTTTTTTCCTTTATAGGCAAATTTTATTTTTAAGGATGTAAATTTTTCTTTGGAATTCAACATTTCTGAATTCTGTCCAATATAATTTATATACTCTAAATTTGTGCACTTTGATAATGAAAGAAAAAAGAGTATAAAATAAAACTTTGTTGTATTTTCTTTGATAAAAGAGTTCTTTTGATCCTTATATTACACTGAATTTGGTTTAAGGTCATTGAAGTCAATTACATCTCTCATAAGCTAACAAACCCTGCAAAAATACACACTTTCTTAGTACTCTTTTTAGCTCTTTTTAGTTTACTATAGCTAATGGTTTTATCGATTGTGACTGAAAGATAAGTCAAATGGTGCAACTGTTGTTGAAAGTGCACCACTCTCTCTGGATCCCCCGGTGATACATATTTGTTATTTTTTGTTTGAATATTTTCAGAATTGTGTTGAGCACAAGATCATAAAATGAGGAGCTTCAGTGAAATCTGAATCTCACATGCATTGTCACTCCTTGTCACTGAATTCTGGCAGTTGTGATGAACATACCTAGTCAGAATAGTTTTTACTTATGAATGTGTGAGTTAAAATGAATTTGTGTGCATTGTCCTAGGCTATATATTCCTTCCCCTTCCAGACTGTGTTTACTGAAATCCAAGCTTTTGGGAAGCCTACCAGCAACAACAAAACCCACTGCAGGATGGTTGGGCACTGTACCTCTTACAGGCTTTCCTTTTCTGCAGTAACCTCCTGCTTTGCTCTTGGCCTTCCTTTAGCAGAGACTGTTGTGTGTGGAGGACTCTTAGACATGAACAAGTTGACATTAAGAGGAAATTGTATATTTTTTTCATAAGCCAGATTTAGATATGGATTTGGATTTTGGTGTTATCTGATGTAACCTGCCAATTTCCCTTGTCATATGAAGTATCTCTTTCTTCCTATTCCCTACTTAGTCTGTGCTTTGGTTCTCTGTTTTTATGTAAATGCTTTATCTTTGCTCTTCCCAGTTAAGATATTCTTTTAAATGTTGCCATTTCAAAGCTCATTATATAGTTGGGAAGTAGGAGATATACAAAGGTGTTGAAGAACTAACTGTGCTTAGATTTATCATACCTTTGATTGACTGGGGAAATGACTTTCAGTTGACATCTGAGCCAACAAGTTAGCTGAAATAAAATTTTGTTTAATACCTTTGCATCAATAATCTAGGCACAGCATCATTGATTGAGAAAGTCTGATCAATAGAGTATTACTGACTGCCTAACTGTAACTTTGCCAGACTTTTTTGTTAATTCTGCTGATGACCTTCGTACCACTGCTTTTCAGGTTCACTGTTTTTTCCCCTTTGAAATTCAATTTGCTCCATTTGCTATTATTTAAGGAATTTACACATTCAATTGATTTCATTCCACCTCATACAATATGAGTTTAGGACATAAAAGATTGTGCATGCTTGGGACAAAACTTCTGGAGCACCACATTAGAATCTTTGTGAGAAATTCATCCCAGGGAAAACATAATCCAGGGGAAGGAAAAAGGGGAATGTAAATCATTTATTTTAACCCTGTGCATACTGTGGCATTTTCGTTTTGAGATTTACATTCAGTGTAGATAAAGTAGCAAGTCAAAAGGGGAATAATAATCTCAACCAGTCCCAGATGGTTATCATTCACGAATAAGTAAACTATTAGAGAAATAATGAAAAATATTCCAAATCCTAACTAATCGCTCAAATAGGAATCCTCTATTCTGTCCTTTCAAATATTTTCTTCCTCAGTTCACTTTCATTGTGATTTATATTAGCCCTTGCTTCTGTCTTTGTGACATTCTTCAAGCTATCTCCATTCACACTTTGATGGAACAAAACAACTATTTCTTTGAAAGTTATTTAGCAATTTGGGATTGTTTCATTCAATGTCCCCTCAGAATACATAATGCTTCCCTTCTGCACAGACAAGACTGAATGCAACATCTAGATGTAATTGTCTTATCTAACTACGTGTTGAGAAAACTGCATTGTTATTTTGCTGCTATTCTGATATAAATTCATGGCTTATATTTTCATAGTTATGAAGATATTAAAAGCAAAATATGCTAAAACACATCCATTTTTCTACGATTGCCCTATTAACATTTTATTGCTTCTGGAATATACATGCTGTCTACCCATATATAATTTTCCAATGTGTGGAATTAGATCCTGTGCTAGATGTGTGAGTATGTAATGCAGCACATGGCAAGGAGTCTAGTAAACTGGTTTATTCTGAGGCTGGCTGCTGCCAAGTCTCCATTTAAAGCTCTTCAGAGGACCAACAAGGTCCAAGAAGTTAAAAATCTGCCTTGTTAAAATGAGGACAGCCTTAAAGATCTTATTTTTCTCCTTGACATCCTATGGAGAGTCCACCCATCAGTGCAAGGTCTTCCAGTAGCCAAGGGATCTTCCCATCATTGGTTATAAAATTTTTCTGAGCATCTTTCCACTAGCGGCATAGCACAAAATGTCTTCAATATTCTGTCTGGGTCAGAAATACAGCCCTTCCTAGCAAAAGGGTATCACATTACTCTGTTAATCTGCTTGACCTTGATTTTAGAGTGAGATGAAGGCCTCTGTGTTTCATTTAACTGACTAAGAAAATGTCACTTCTTGGGAGATGGCCAGATTTACCCACCTTTCCACCTGTCTGAGCACTGCCTAAGTGCAAAAGACAATCCAACTTGAGACGATTAATGTTTACAGGATTCAGTCTTGATAGTACATATGCTATAGGATTTTTTTAAAAACAAATTAAGTTTGGAGAGATGCCATTGAGATGAGTATTAATGTTAATGTTTGGGAAGAGGCAGTGACACCATTGAAACTTGGTAAATGTATTAGATGATGGTATTAGCTCCAAGATAATAGTAATTCATACTTCAGGTTATCCTATTGAGACATATGCTACTCAAAGCATTTTCATTTAAGGACTAGACAAAGACAACAAACAAAAAAATTAATAGACCCATTATATATTGACCCATAAATTATGAAATAAAATATCAGTGTCTTTAAAAAGTCTAAATGTTCTGTTCATTTGTTTTTCAAAATTAATTCTATTTAGAGATGTTCATGTAGTGTTTTCTAATTTTAAAAATATTTTTTTCAGAAATATTTTAATTAAATCAACCCCCTCATATGTTCAGTAGAATAACCATACCAACTTTAACATTTCATTATCCAATGAATTGTTATTGTATGCAGTAAGGTGAGACAATTGGTAAATAAAGCCAAAGCTTGCTGTTCAAACAAAGCCAGAAGAAACTGAATGGTGCTAGAATCAGGAATTTACTTTAAACCTGACTGGAGAATGACATGTCTCCTATGAAAAAAAGACTTGAAAGCAGATCTGTTGAAAATAGTTAATTTATAAAATCCTGGTTTGAAGATGAACATATTGCTAAGACTTTGAACATTTACACAAATTTTCTTGATCCTATACTTCATCTACTCTTAAAAATCAGGTATCTATCATTGATGCAAACCTCCTGGTACCTTTCAGATATTCAGGCATGTAGTTAGTTAAAGAGAATTAGAAAGCTAAAAAACACAAAAGATGTGAAAAGTTCTATCTTAAAACGTTTGCAGATTTGCACTGTATCTCCAGAATTGTCAGTTTCTGTAGAGTGATTTTTGAAAAACGCCACAAGATTTGGAAACCATTTTAATATTTTTTTGAGGTAGGAATAATATCTTCTGTGCTTTTAGTCACTTTGCTGACATAGTAAATGAAAGCATACTGATGCCATTTTGTTGATCATTTAATCAGTGCAAAGTATGTTCCATTTATCAAATTTTATTATATCTACGTAATGCCTGATTAGAAATATAAATAGAATTTACCAAGTGCTGGGGAATGTGGAGGATGCAAGGCTGCCTTCTATTAAAGCATTACTTGAAGTGTTTTTAATTGTGGAGAAGTGTTTTTAATTGTGGAGCATATTTTAGTTCCGTGTAGTAATAAAGCAGTAGGGTCTGTGGCAATTCCTCTTAGCATGAGTTATTAAATGTTCTCTATATTCTATATTCTGTAGGCTGGATTATAACCAGGTATGATGTGTACTGTAATATGGTTTTCTTATTTTCTTCTATCTTGTTACCTTTTTACAATGAGCTTCAGGATATGCAGTATTTGACATGTCCTACTAAAGTCAGTAGTTAAATAAGACAAAGAGTAGTAACACCTACAATTCCAGGATCTGCCTCTAATTTCTTGAAAGCTTTGCAATGCTGTTTCCTGGGCCTGCCATTTCATTAGTTATTCATCATCATAATGACTGTATTTATTATTACTGCTAAAAATAGGTAATGATGGCAGTATTTCATCTAATGGATTCACTTTGTCCCTGCTTGAAAACGTTGATCTGTCATAACAGGCTGCAATATTATCTTAGTAAAGCTGTCTGTGCTGGTAAGTTTTTCGTATTTGGAGAACTGTAAGCTGCTTTTTTTCTTTTTTTTTTTTTTAACGTAGAACTACCAAAATCAGATTTCTGTTTCACTTAATTTAGAGTAAAAATGTGTGTCATTTGTAGAGCTGTCTCTAAATAATATTTAAGTGTAATAGTTTATAATTTTATTATCAGATTCTGTGATTTCTTGACCCTTGGGTTTGCTTGGTCCTCTAGTTTTCAATTAGCAAGATAAAAAAGCTTTCTGGCTTTGAATATAAATATATCTCCAAGAGGGTTTAATAAGCTTCCATGGTATGCCTTAAGAAAAAGATTACAAAATCCTTCAGTTTGAGGTTTGATGACCTGAATGTGTTACTTATATATTTAAATGCACATAGCTTTTTTGAAAACCCTATGAAGAGTGAAAGGGATTGGTTCAAATGTTTGTTTTTAAAAATGGAAAAAGACTCCAGTGACATGGTTTGAGCTATCCATTCATACAGCCCAAAGAAGCTATAATGAATTAGGTAAGCCATAAACAAGTCTAAACTACGCCAAGGACCTGTTTAGTCCACAGACGTACTACAGAAGGGATTATAAACCAACTGATGCCAACTAAAACATGCAAACTGTGAATGTTCAACACCTTCTGTGATCAGTGGTGTACCTGCTGCACAGCCTTTGTGTGCCCTACCAGGGTAAAGCACATGTGAGTAACGCTAATCATGAATGAAAGAGCACTATCTACATCTCTGTTTCTTCTGCAACACCACACAGCTCATGGATTCATGAACTGAGGAATACTGGGTCATTTCTCTACTCCTGGTGAGAAGTAGATGCGAACCATCCTATATAAATAAATAACTGGAATTGAATTGTTGGCTGTCTGCTGTTATGATGTTAATGACATGGTCTTGATTGTGGACCAAATGTATAACTGACACTGATAATTCAATTGGGTCACAGATATCTATCTTGCATTAAAAGAGTCATCTTTGAAATTATTTTACAAGCTATAAATATGTATCCTGACAAAAATATGTATCACAGATATATGAGCAATGACCAGTGTAGCTGGAAAAGTTTAAATCTTCAAATGCCCTTCACAGGTATTCTGTTTCAAACTCCATGTAAGACATCATGAAGATCAGTTGATGTGTTCTGGAGACCACAGAGGTCCTTCGGACTTTACTCCAGCAGAGTTCTCATTAGACTCCTTGAGAATTTTTCCATCATGAGGATGGATGTTGAGCCTTACTTTAAATGTACTACTTCCTCTCAGCAGAGGAAGAGGGTTTCCCTGAAGCTTGGACTGCTGGTCTAATGAGGCTTATTACCTCTGCTTAAAAATCCGAGCTTCTTTTGTCCAGAGATCACACTTATAGCAAACTATAATTTCTTGCAGTCATCTGTTCTGTATATTCCCATGAACAACATAATCTGCTTCTCTTCCTCATGCATAAATGGTCAACTGAGCTTTTATTTTTTCTTGTTAAAGAGTCAAAAACACTTCCTGTGTCTCATGGAATAAAATGCCAAATGATTAAAAATAAAATTTATTTGCACTGGAATTTAGATTTGAAAAAGAAATCCAGTATTTACAAAACTTCTGAAATGTTAAACAGCCTCACGTTTTGAATTTTGCTTGTAAAGACCTGTTATAGGAGATGTCCAATGTAACTTGTTTTTAAAATAAATGTAAGAATACAGTAGCTGGAAAAATAGCTTAGCTTGGTGGTCACCAGATGTTAGATCGTTGTAGGCAAGAAAAATGCTTTGAGAGCTTGTGTTCACCCATGAATAGCTTGGAAACTCACTTCTGGATGTTGAACTGTAGTTTTGCAATGTGTTTGGGGAATGTAGTTGTTTGATTTATTAGAAAAAATTAGTTTGTGAGACAACATTTATCATCAGATCTGTAATTTCCATTTTTCAGACTAGTGACCAGCTAATGCAGGATCTGTTGACCTCAATTGCTCTTGTCCAAAATTGTCTTTGTTCAGGTTTGGAAACACTAGACAGCTAGTAGAAATGTTAAAGTCTCATTTTCAGTATATCTACACTTAGATATATGGAGAAATTATTGCAAGGTAAATTAGGGTAAAAAGTTTTGCATTGCACCATTTCTGAGATGAATGCATGTATCTATAATGTAGCCTAAGCTAAATGGCGGATAATGTGATTTATTTTATTCCTCTGTGTAACTATTGTGGGGGTGAAGGTGTGGAAAAGCAAGGAATGGAACAGCTCCCCATGGCATTTAGCAGTACAATTACAAAGTTGTATAAATTGATGCTGGCTTTCAATACTATCTCCTTTTGGATTTTCATGTGAGTCAATCAACTGCTGATAGCTCTGTCTTCTACCACTTCCTCTCCAGCCACATGAAGATACCTGTCCAGAAAAGTGTGTGTTAAGGACTTCTTTGGCACAGAAGAGTAGATTTGGAGAGGGTTCATCCATGCATTAAACTTCCTTTAAACTCCTACCATGGGCTTCCAGTTACTGGAATCCTTTCTAGGGATAAAACTTACTACTTCAACCAGTTTACTAAAACTTGTTAGCTCTAACTCAGTTTCTCAACTCATATTGCTGAATGTCACAATCTAAGAAGACTTTAAAAGTTTTGAAATTGCCTTTTCCAGTATGTTTGAGAAAAAAAGTACAAACATTTATGGAAGTTTGAATAATGTTATTTGAAATAATAGTAATTATTCTTTGTAATTCTTAAATTATTCATTCATTTGTAATAACTTGTCATTGTTATATATGAACACAATGGACAGACATTATGCATGTGAGGAAGTCGTAGGCTGTGATGAGGTCTCCCCTCAGTCTCCTCCTCTCTAGGTTGAGTGAACATAAAGCAGAAAGACTGAATATACTGTCAAAGTAAAGCTTCACAGGAAATATCAATGAACGATGGAGGAACTGTACTGATTTTTGCAGGTTTAATGGATTAATGGAGAAGTCATAGAAATTTGGGGCTAATTTCCTTCTCTGTGGCAACTCTGGCAGACTATGCATTCAGTGTTTGAAATGAAATTAGAAGAAACAGACTAGATGTGGATTTACAAAACCTGGATGATTACTGTACCACAAATAAAGAAACAACATGTAAGAAATATCCATTTTTAATTTCTAGACAGTGAAGAGTTACGATAATGTAATATATAACATAGCATGGGTAGTACAGAAGAGACTTTGGCTGCATCTAAATAGCGAGTAAAGCAATGCAATAGAGATGGGCTTACAAGGCAAAACATGTGGGACCAGGATTCAGTGTTAACTCTACAGATTTCAGGGTGTTTGCTTTGTACTTGCCCTGATCTGGTCACAATTACTGAACAACCATTAGTAGGTGGGGTACAATGCCTGGGACCTCTAGGGCACATTCAGGTTTGGTGTCAGTCAAACAAAATTTGGTTATTACTTTGCAGTGTAAAATGTGGTCACTGAGGATGAATAACTGATGTGTTTCAAAAGTGCTCTCCTGTCTAAACCAAAAGTATTACTGCAATTGTATCTCATGGAGGTTTGGCACCTAAAGATAAAGCATTGCCAGTTCTCCCCAGAAAGAAGGTTCAACAGCAGTTTATCTTTCACAAGAAGGGCTCCATTTTCTGCAGATGGTGTGAAAAGAGGCAACCAGGTCATTATTTTTATTTGACTTTTGACTTGGGGAAACATAATCAGCACAGGAAAAAGCAGCAGAGATATGGCAATTATCTTTTTCTCCTTTTATAAATACCTTTACCATGCCAGGACCCTTCTCATACAGACTGCGGGATAACAGTTTTTACTCTGAGTTTTCTTTTGTATGCAACAGTGCACATTAGAGATGGATCAGAACTGAGTTTTAGGCTCTTGCCTTGTATTTGAAGTTTAAGTGTCCATACTTTGGTACAAGTTTGGTTTTCCCAACCCTTTGATCCAGTATTCTCAGCCTTATTTTTGCACAGGGGCCAATTACTTTCTGTAGGTTACATTTCTATAAGATGTATGAGCATGTGGAATGTTACAGGATACTTTTGTTTCAGATTCTTTTTTTATCTTCCAATTTATACACAATGATTCATTTTTTCTTTGATGCTTCGTTTTGAACCTCACCAGTACTCTTCTGTCACTGCAAAAGCCATCAAATGCACACTCCAACAATAAACAGCTGAAGTCCTTGGCGAAACTTTGAATTAAGTGTTAAAAAAGGTGCTGAAATTTAGGAACAACAGTTCCAATCACGGCCATTCAAAAGACAACATATGTATACCTCTTTACTGATCGCTAAGAAAACATCCTCTTTGCCCATCTTCCTCTAGATGCTCTCACAACTTGCTGACTGCATATTCGCAAATGTTTGTGTTCGATCAGTGATGTGTCACTGGAAGAGGAGCAGTGGGAAAACACTATTGTCTATGGAACAGTACATTGCTGATTTTGAGCATTTGTTCATGCAAAAGCTTTCCGCATTGACTTTCACAAGTCAGTCTCTTTCCAAGCTCACTTCTTACTCGTGGTGTTTCTTTTATGGCTGTGATTTCACAATCTGCATTTGATTCAGGTTTCTTTCTGTTAAGTACTTAGAATATGGTATAAAATTCACAGATCCTTTACACTTTCTTCTGGCTAAAAAGGAGCTGCACTTTTTAGTCCCGTGTTTACTGTGTGTTCAGCGTGTTTACAATTCACTTACGGGATTTGTAATACCAGCTTTAGTGCATCATTGAACCATAGACATAGATTTTAGGTTCTTTTCACTTTCCAAGGTTGTCTTCTGTTTTCAAGCTTCAGTATAAAATGTATACACGCTCCTCTTGGGTTTTTTTAACACCTGTCTAGTTGGGTTTTCAGTAACATTCCTGGTTAGTCCAAAAAGGAATCTCCTCCTCAGCTGTATTTCAGTTATAGAAGCAAGTGGCCTTGAAAAGTGATGACTGTGGAATGATTTCACTTTTTAGCTGGTTTCAGCAATATTTCGCCCAGGCAATGCAATATGGCACTGTTGTAAGGCCTTTTCTTGGGCCAGTATATTTACAGGTCTAATGAAGTAGTTCTGTCCTTGGAAAAAATTAACCTGGCAAAAAGTGACTTGTTTGTTATGTTCTGTTATAGTAGCTATGACAAATGAAGAGCCAGTGAAGTGTTGACAAGTTCTTGGTCATTGCTTGCTGCCTCAATTTGGTGTAATAGTGCAAACCGAATGTCACCCTACACTTTAGCTTCTTGTTTTGCTCTATAAATATATTGCCATAATACTGATACTGGGATTACTACCCATTAAAAAATAATGCTGCAAAGATGGCATCCTAGCCAGTCTTGGCACTGCACACTGAAAAAAATAAATGCACATGCTGAAAAATAGCCAACTCAGTAACAGGGATAAATCACCTGAAGAACAACGTACCAAACAAGTAAAGTAAACAAAGTTTCTTGGCTTATATCCTTCCCTTTCCATATAAATGGTAGGACCTAATCTAGTGCAAATTATTAGCAAGACACAACAGCATTATCTCCGGCTAATAATAATTCTTGTACTGTGTGTTTCTCTTATTTTTTTTTAACTATGTCAATTGAAAATCCTACAGTTCAACTCTTGTGTGGAACAACACAAGCTAAACTGCTAGGATTACACCCACCATGATTACGTACTACAATATCTGCTTCCCATTTATTCAAAATTCAATTAAATAAATATAGATTTCTTTGGAACACTCTCATCAACTGTTGGACAACTCGTCACCCCATAGCTTACCTAGAGCAGATGAGAGATTCTGAGCATAGTTTAGGGATTGGAATATGCTAGGTGGCATATCTAATAGACTTGCTTTATGACTCTGATGTAAAATGTGTGGTGAAGATACTACTACCCAACCACCTTGGTACCCACCCTAATCTTTTTTTGTATTTTTTTCTGTATGACTCTAGCCATAGCAGTAACACTGTTTTCCATTCTGCTTATGCATTTTTAAAAAACTTGTGTATCAATATGTTTTACCTTTTTGTACATTACTGGTACTCCTTGAGCAATACTATCATTCTTTCTCCCAAGCATTTACTCTTTTTGCCATGTCATGGCTCAGTCTTCTGGGATGCTTTGTTTTATTTTTATCTCTCAAAACAACAGTTCCTTTTCCCGACAAACAATAGCGAGGACACAGGCATTTTATAATTCACTCTCTGTAAACCTCACTGTCGAAGACAAAATAAATGTAGAATCTACATACAGAATGTATTCCCCCTCCATGCACCCTAAGAGTTCTTGTACAGTATTGGAAGAGTGATCAATTACTGGTATGCAGCCCCCATAATAATGAGCAAGTACTGGGACACACTCTGGCCATTCACCCAAGATAATGATCGAGTTGTGGTGTAGTAAACACATTCTGCATCCATCCATGGGATGTCATGCATTCTGTATAATATAAAGAGAATGATCAAATATAGAGATATACAAACACTGCAAGTACCACCCAGACTGGAGGTCACTATATACACAGATCCTGCTTAAATAGTCCTTAGCAAATACCTTGGTATATGGTGCAGCTCACTAATGAAATGCTTTCCATAACATGGATCAAATACTATTCTGCATAGGATTAAACTAGATTATGTCTTTGTTTTCTGGGGATGGTTTTCAAATTGGCTTTCTAACTTTGCCTACTTAAACCTTTTTACCCTGTACTTCTCTCAGTGTCTCACAATTTTTATTCTGTGTCTGATCTTCCAGTATCCTGTATATAGTCCTTGCTAGAAATTTCTCTCACTTCAATTGATTGTTCATTTTGAAAGACGAAGGAAGCCTAAGTCACACAAGCATAACATTTCTGGTTCTCCTAATACCTTACGGCTTGCTTTAGTTTTTTAAAAATGTATTTTTCCAACCAAAAATAATCTAATTTTAATGGGTTTGTTTTTCTTTTTGCTAATTTCAATGTATGTCTGCTATTTCTTGTGGGAGATGTGAAAAGAAACTGATAGGTAAATTCTATTTAGTCTTTAAAAGACATGCTGTGTGGGTGTGTGACTTAAACATGAACTAGAAACATCATTGCTTTAGCACTTATTCTAGCTGCATAAAACTGGTGCAAGTATATCGACTGATTTTGACAGAAATCTGATTTGAGCTTTAAATAAAAAGATTGTATGTTCATCAGTTCAATTTATGCTGAAAGCAGTTACAGTGGTTTTCCAAAAAGTCAGCCTGTTGCGATTTCTGGAAGCCCCTTTACTCCACCACTAAGCAGGAATCCTGTTGGGCTAGAAAACAGGCTTTCATTAAGCTCTTTCAGTTCCCTTGTTTATTCATCCTGTCTTGTGCTGAGGCTGCAGTGAATGCAATGCTTCTGAGAATATGCTCAGTATATAAAGCTGGGGGAAGAGGAGGGAAGGAGGGGATGTTTGCAGTGATGGTGTTTGTCCTCCCAAGGTACTGTGTGGTGGAGCCCTGTTGTCCTGGGGACAACTTAAAACCTGCTTGCCCACAGGAAGTAGTGGATAAATGCCTTGTTTGGTTTTGCTGGTGTGTGTGGCTTTTGCTTTACCGACTGAACTGTTTTTACCTCAATGTATGAATTCTCTCACTTTACCCTCCTGATTTTCTGCCCCATCCCACTGGTGGGGGACTGAACAAGGGGCTGTGTGGGGCTGTGTGGGGCTGTGTGCTGGCTGGAATTAAACCACAACAACATGATGGAGACTAAGACCTCAGCAGGATCCTAAGAAAGAAACAGCCTCTTACATGGATATTGAAAAAGTCTATAGTTTCATTGTTTCTTTAAACAAAGTTTATGACTCCTGATGTTTCACAGCATTAGCCAGCTATTCATAATGGGAAGAAACTTCCCCTATGGCCAAGTTATTTTTTAATTATCCACTCTGGGATTTCTCATACTTTTCTCTAAGGCAACTTTTACTAGCCTCTCCCGTCACCAGTGCCACCAAAAGGGTTCTTTCTAACAAGATGGCTTCCTCCAGAGGTAGGTTCTTCAAATGCCAAGTGGGATTATTCTCTTTACTTTCAGGTGCCTTATTTATTTAGATAAGGTCCAATTCAGCGATCTTTATTACAGCTAAACACCCCAACTTTTAAATTTAGACTAAGACATTTGTATCAATGTAAGATAGCAGTTGTTCTGAAATTTCAGTTCTTTGTTTTACATTTAAATGTGTGTGGGGGTTGTTGTTTGGATTTTGTTTGTTTGGTTGGTTTGGTTTTTTTTTCCTGTTTTGGTTTCTTTTGTTTTTTTTGTTTGGGTTTTTTTTTTTTTTTCAGTTCAGAATGCTGACCTGAGCAAAAAAAGGCTGTGGTTCTCTTTTTTTAATGCTGGTAGGTCTGAAGGATATAAAATCTATTTTCTTAGCTCGTCATTTCTTATGTACATATACAAAATCTAGATATTTGTATCCATCCAGTTCTTGAAACAAATAATTCAGTGCTTGTTTTTCACAAGATATCAGAGCAGCTCAGTGCCCATATTCAGACCTTCATGGGCAACCTTTTGGGAGGAAACCCATTTGTGAGATATCTTTCTACAGAAGGAAAGAGATGTTTTAGAAGGAAAATGTTTCCATTTTGAAGCTTTCAGTAGGTTTATTAAAAGCAAGAAAGGGGAAAAAAGTGATTTCTAAATACTTTGTCAGTATATTAACATGTATTCTTAAAAGAAAACTAATGGAAATTTTAAACTAAATGTACATTTAACAAAAATTTAAATGAATGTGTCTAATCTCAAGTGCATTTGATTAAAAATAGGACAATTTTGATGTACCATGTACAATTATTAAGCAAAAATATTCAGTTATCAGATAGTTAATTAAGTGGAACTGACTGTATTCATTAAAATATTTGTTCCAAACAAATGTATTTAACATTCAGATATTATGCAGAATAGGTGACAATTGCATATCTCCATGGAGATCAATAATGGGATTCAGATCATTGTGTAAAGAGTCTGCAAGTTTAATGCAGAGAGAATGTCATTATTATTTCTCTCTTAATGATGGTCATTATGCGCAAACACTGATTGAATTCCATTTGTTACCTGCATTTGAGCTGAGAGGAATAATTACAATTTAAGTGTCTCCATTAAAATTCATAAAAGAATATGAATGCAAAAATTATACTTGAAACTGACAAAATATACTTTGAGGATATAAATTGTGTTTTCTGATAGGCCTCTTAAAAGTATTAAAAATAGCTTCATTTTAATAAGATGGCATATAAAGATCATGCATTATCATCACCTTTATGTTAATTTTCATAATACATGACTAATACTAAAAAGTGAAGAAATTAACTTTTAAAAGTAGAAATTAATGAAACAATAGGCTACTTGTCATACACCCTATTGGAATGGATCCCTCTGTATTTGGGTTATAGTCACCCATCTTCATAATACCCAGTTAACTCATCAGCTGTTGCATATTGTGGAGATTACCCTGCCATGTTTCCTGTGACATGTTTCAATATGTTTTTTTTGCTAATTAAATGGGATATCATTAGTGCAACCATTTATTCAAGAAAACCTTTTACATGTTTTATGTTTTACTGCATCGAACTGACTCACCATGAGAGTGATTCAAGTGCTTACCACAAGTACTGAAGGGCCTGATCCAGGACGGTGCTCAGCCTTTCAATAGTTCTTTGTGCCTCTTGACTTCTCACTGAGGTGCTTAGTTCTTTATAGGATTGGATCCTTAAGCTATAATTTTTAATAGCAGCCATACTCCTGAGGGACTGCCTGATGACATATCTCCTCAAACAGTAAATGACAGAAGACACTTCTTGCCATCTTTATATACTAAGAGATGACAGACTGGATGGTGGGAGTAAGGTTCCTTTGTTAAGGGTATGTTAGTATGAAACATCTCTACCCATTATATATTCCTGAGTAAATATGTAGGGTCCTTCTGACAGGACCTTGAAATGGTTGCTTTCATTTTTGCATCTTTTTTTTTTTTAATTAAAATTTTCAGGTGAGTTGTTCTGGGTGGTCTTTTCATATGTCAGTTCAATTTCTGGGATGACCAAGTTATCTCTGGATATTGGTGTTTGGACTGAATTTTGCCTTCTTTTTCTGGGGGTGATTGTGGTGGAAACTCAACATACTTTTTTTGTCAAAGCACATAGATGTTATCATACTATAACATTGTAATTGTTGTTATTATTATTAAGCTTATTATTTAGGTTGACAGCAAAAATCTGTTACTGAGATTATACAGAGATGTTCTGTCTTCCTGATTATTTGTCCCACTTAAGGGATGAAGTCTTAAAAACAGTTGATAAAGCTTTACAATGACAAAATACTCAACAAGAACAAACAAAAAATAAAACCAAAGAAAAAGTCAGGATATTTACAGCATTTAAACTTGTAATTTTTTCCCTCTAATCTTTATCTGGCACTTCACTATTAAAATTAAAAAGGAGAGTTTAGAATTGCATAACTATTTAACACTTGGTTAAACACTATTCAAGTATTTGTCACCAGGCAAATGTTTCCCTATTAAGCGAAATTTATGCTAAAATGGTTCTGATTAAGCAGTAGTCGTTGCCATTTACAGTTGGTAGACTAAACAGTTTCCCTGGAAGATATCTCAATTAAGTGGCTGTCCAAATGAAACGTGTCACTATTAAATGGTGTTTGCTACACTATTATACTTTACTCTTCTGAATGATGTGATTTAAAATATAATTCAGTTACTAAACAGTAAGAACTGCTTCACATATCTAGCTTTCATTCTTAGAAGAGACATGAAAAAATTGTGAAGAGCACTTGGTTTAAAATAAAATTCAGGCTTTAGCATTAATCAGTAACAACTGAATATGCATGATTATTGGCAGAGCAAGTTTGTAGAATTGGCTTTGCTGAACTGGGATGAGGGACACAGAGGTGACAGTGCACACTGACAGTGCTCACTAAGGAGTGAGCAGTTTCATGTAAATAAGCTTTCTGTGTCCAGCCTAGAATCTGCAACCATGGAAAAATTGGATTCTGCAAACCAGTGAGTTCTTGCTGAATCAGTGGGCAGAGCTTCAGAGATCCATATCCTCTCTGCAGTGCCTCTTCCTCTGAACAGAATCCTAAAATGATTTTACAAGAATTTATTACAGCTCAAAATCCTCACACCTTTGCTGTAACTTTATTAGCTTTTAAAGCACTTGCAATATAGCTAAAAAACATGCTATGAGAGTTACTAGAACCTTGATAGATATAATAAGCAATTATTATGGGACTGACATTCTAAATGGGAAAAAAGACCTCTGTCCTTTTTAAAGAAATGTAGAATACTTACCTTAAAGGAGTATAACTGTGCTTCACAGTCTAATATGTGAATTTGACCTAAGCTTTTGATTCTCTCAGCAGCTACTAATGGTAGTTCAGATCAACTAGTATTAAATCACAAGTATAAAAAAGCATGGAGAAAATAGCCGTCAATTGAATTTCTTAACTAGTTACTCCTGATTGACCTCACATTCTTGTGCTTGAACTGCTGTTTCTCAGGTATGCAAATCTCTCCTTGATTGTATACTTACGGGTAGGCTTCTTCCTAAATCCATAGGGGAGCAAAAATCCTTTTTCACAAATGTTCAAGCTAATCAAACACTACCTTCTCTCATGTCTTATTTCTAGTTACTCTGACATGGGTAGAGAAGTTCAAGGCAACAATAATTGCCCTTATAATGCTTTTGGAACAATTCAATGCATGTAGGTCAGGCAGCGAGAAGTGGATGGTTTCAGAAATGAAAAATCATACTTAATCACTTTTTAAAAAAGCATTGAAAATGACCTTGTTAAAATCAAGTCATACCATACTGCTAGAAGATACTTGCTTTCTGTGGCATTACTTCATTTGATGGTCTTGTGGTTCAGACAATAAAAACTTGAGAAATATAGTGAGTATACCTTATGAGTGAAAGCAGCTAAACACCACCCCCTTCCCAAATTTATAGAATGAACTCATCCTATCCCTAGTCACTGCTCTTTTCTGTGTTGAACAAACTGTAAAGGAGAAAAATGTCTGGTTTACAGACAAAAACCTGAGGCTCCTCCCCTTACCTGAGCATTGTAAAATAACATGGTGGCATATACAAGTAACCAAATGGATTTGTAAAAAACCCAAATAAATACAGTTCTCAATAATTCTGACAGTAGGAAAATCTGAAGTAATGCAAGAAGGAGGTTTCAATACATTCTTTCTATTAAAAGCAAAATATTCTGCTTCAGAGGAAGGATGAGTCCATACATTCCTTTTTCCTTGTTCCCAGTAGTTGTAGGGGCAGTTGAGGCAGAATCCAGAACTCAGACTCAAGTTTTCTCTATTTTACGGCTATGCACACCTAATATTTACCTTTAGATTTCTTAAGTATCATAGAGCAGCTCTGTGTCATATTATATTCCCTGGTTTGCTCATAGTACCTCAGTTATAAGACTACAGGAAAACAGCATATAGAATACAAGAACTACTCTGCTGCTTGGCAGGTCTGTGCTTACACAGTCTCACACTAATGTTTTATCTATATGCATGGAGGATCATGCCCACTATCCACTGAAGTTTTTACATAAGTCAGATGGTACAGTTTGAATTTTCACATACTTTATATTGATACCAGGTAAAGAGAATTTCTTGTCTTCCTATTACCAATAGCCTTTTCTAGATGTGGTATTACTTTGGCTTGTGTTTATTTTTCCCTTTCCAACTGAAAATAAAAGAACTGATCTGAAGCTTTAATACAATACTTCCATACCTTTCCAAATCAGAGCAGATCATTTATATATTGCATTTTCCCCAGACGTATCTAAACATAAAATAAATGACCAAGTATGTCAAACCTTACTGGAGCTTCTTGTGTTAATGCTCCACGCCTTTTCTGCGTAGCTTTGTGGCATTTGTGCACATGTTTAACATTATGTCCAATTTACACAGCATGTTAATGAATGATCCCGCATTTGGCCTTGGAACTCCGTACTTCTGTGGTTAGGAATCCAAGGCTCCGCTCCAGCCATGGCTTTTGTACCTATGCATAAAAAACATTAATTACACTGATTAGGCTTTTAAACCCCAGCATAACCAAGTGGTGAGCGGAAGTTGCACGAGCACCTGCGCCTTTAGGTACCCCGTTGTTAAGATGGGTTGTCTGTCAACAATTTATCAGTTGTAGACATTTAACTTACACTCACTTGAGCAGAATTAAGAGTGTTTACTTTCCTCATAAGAGGGCAGTCAGATATGTACCAATTTTGTTTTAACTGTGGAGAGCAGGGAGCTGGGAGCGGAGCGGGGAAGGGATCCAGGAAGGCCTAATCAATCACTGACAGATTACAGCTAAAGCCACTTCCATACCCATTAAAGCAGGACAAATGCAGAATTGCAACTGAACAACTTCTAGTTTTAAGCCAACAGTGGGACTTCCTAGTTATTTATCAAAGTCATTGCTGGTAAGCAGCATGCCTCACTGCTCGATTGTACTTCACAGCAGACAGAGCTGACTGAAGCTTCAGCCATGAAAGAAGTGTTTATGCCCTCAGCTGTGGTGCTGTCAGCCCTCTGGAATTTACTGTAAATCACACAGCTTTTATTGCAAGATTTAGTAGCTGATCCTCTGTGGGCTCTATTCACTGCAAGCTTGTTACTATTTGGATGTTAGCCTCAGTCCATAAAGGGACTTGCTACACATCATCAAACAGCAGCGGAAAACCAAAGGTTTCATTTTTCAATTTTCTAAACCCTAAACTCCTCAACAGTCATTGAATTTCATTGCAGAAAGTGGAAGTCTACTTTATTATGGTACTCAATTTCCCCAATGGAGTTATACACTTATAACATTACTTTTATTTCCAGTGACAGGATCTGGCCATCTGTCCTGGCTGTAATTTCATAACACACTCACTAGTTTTTATTTTAAGGGATTTTCTAGATATTACATTGAGCTTGTGACAAAATTGTAATGTAGATATAAAGGCCACAAATAATGATAACTACATTCAGTGCTGCCTAACATCTTAACAAAGTAATTTATTTATTTTTTTTTCTATTTCAAGTATAGAGGCATCTGGATAAGCTTCTAACACAATTGAACTGACAAATAAAAAAAAAAAAAAGTTTTGAAAAGCTAGAAAATACAAAAGGATAAGGGCTTTCATGAGCGAGCCTCAGCCAGGACAGCATTATTCCACAGGCAGTGTGTATTTTATCAAAAAATGGTGCTGTGCGTCAGTGTTATCAGAGTCATTCCTACTAAGATCAAACGAGGGAATAAAGGGGAATGCTGAAATGTTTCTTTGTAATCACGGTGGTTATTCCCTGCAAGGCAGAGGGACCTGACAGGGCATTTAATTGTGTTTGTCACGCAGTTTGCAGGGGCCACCAGGCCTGTGCCGTGCCCAGGCGCCCCTCGGGCACTCAGCCCAGGGGCTGCACAGGTCACACCACCTCCGTGGCTCTGCCCCTCAGGTCACTAAGAATGCAGGGCTGCTGCATTTTGGTCACCAGGTGGGCACCCTGCCATCCCAGGGTGGCTTCCCCCTGGGGTCTGCGGGGTGGTGTGAGGGTCCCCATCCCACAGAGCCTGGGCAAAGCCAGCGATGGTCGCGAGAGAGAAGGCGCTGCCTCTGCTGCTTTTCCTCTCTTTGCTGAATGAAACAATTTACAAATAGCTTCTCAAGAGACTGTTTCGGCAAGGTCCAGCTGGCCTAAAGGGGAAGCAAGGTTAGTTATTTTTCTAGCTTTCCATTCACTTTCACAATTGCACCGTTTGTGCTTAATTTCAGCAAAGTTATGCGGAATCACTATTTTAACCATCAGTTAGACCTGCTCTGGTTCCCATGTTAAGAAAAACTTCACCATGGCCTTGCTCAGAGGATAAAACAGCGAGAGACTTATCTCTACCCCAACTTTCTCCAAAAGTGTCTGTATTCATTTACAATTGCTATTTAGATAAAGGAACTGAATAGCAAATGCACGTACTGAAAGCATTTTTTGGCTTTTTCTCAGCTTTGCAGTATTCTTCCTTCATGATTACTTTGCTTTCAGAGAAAAATGCTTGCATAGCTTTTCAATCTTAATACCAGGGAATGAGCCGAAGTCACTGGTTTATTTCTGTTTGATGTAATATGTAGCAGGTGAGTTAAGCGGATGCTGTCCTGCTTTTACAAGCAAAGATCACCTCAGTGTCATTATCAAAAACCTAACAAAGACCACAAAAG
Organism: Sclerurus mexicanus; assembly: GCA_013396755.1. Classification (NCBI taxonomy): domain Eukaryota; kingdom Metazoa; phylum Chordata; class Aves; order Passeriformes; family Furnariidae; genus Sclerurus; species Sclerurus mexicanus. The sequence goes on along the minus strand of VWZF01006833.1, from coordinate 869,001 downwards.
ACCTGTATGGCTGTATATACTATGTGTATGCCGTCCTGTGCAAACATGTAGAGACTATGTTTTACTCTTAGAGCTATAATTGTTTTGCCAAAATAATAATTGCCTTATTTTTCATGGCCACAACCTCTGCTTTTTCTAGAAGATCCTGACCAGTGAAGCAGTGCCTTGGTTTCTCTTTCTTTAGCAAAGTACTATGTTTTTAAACCCTCAGCATTTCTATCTACCTCTCCTGTTACCAGACATCCTCTCCCAGTATATTTTTTTAATTTCAGAAAGTACTTTTGTCATTGCTGAACTTTTGCAGTTAACGCAGTAATATTTACTACAACATTCTTTCAAATGTTATGTTAGTACATTTTAGTAAAAAGTTAAGCTAAAGCTGTTGGCAGAAAAAATGGCCCCGGTAAATCAGTCCCAAGCATGAAAACAGGCGCGTTTCCTACCTGATTGTGTGCAGCTGCAGTGTTAAGGCAGTGTGAGAATTGTTCTCATTACTATGTACAAGGGACCCAGGATATATGTACTGGAGGGGGACTGCCTCTTGGACATGTACCATGATGTGCTGGAGCAAACTGAAGAGCTCTTTTGACCAGAGCTGTGAGTGGGACATTGGGGTAGAAACCTGACCTAGAGAGGAGCAAGCCTCTCCATAACAGTGACACCTCTACCTGAATTAGCAAATCACAGAATATTCTGAGTTGGAAGGGACCCACAAGGATCACTGAGTCCAGCTCTTAAGTACATGGCCCATGCAGGGATTAAACCCACAACCCTGATGTTCTTAGCACTATACTCTAGGTTACTGAGCTAATTCCGGGGTCAAATCTTTGTCAGGATACTCTGAAGGTGTGATACTCAGGATACTCTGAAGTAGTTCTGTCTGTTTAATCTAAGTTCTTGCCCAACATAGAGAGGTGATCTCTCCTACATGTTGCTCATGCAACAAATTGATTTTCTTCCAACAACAGGCCTGAAACTGAGCTGTTCCCCAACAAAAGGACTCCCTAACCTGCACACAATACACATATTGGGAGCAGCTGCACTGTCAAGAGCTCTCTGTTTTTAAAAATAATTAAATTTTCTTCATGGATGTGAAGGGTCTTTTTGTTATTTATATTGCTAAGTTAGTTTTCCTTACACAGAGCTATCTTGTCCTCCTCAATATCCTTCTTTTTTTTTTTTTTTAATATTGGTCCCTATTTTCCCTTCCTTGTGTTCATGGGTCTGCTTTACAGTTTTGGTAACTGCTTTGTCTTTGCTACTATTTTTAGATACTATAGAGAATGCTCCATAGACCTGGGATCTCCTTCACAGGTGGAAAAATTGGTCAGGCTGGAAAAAAACCAATCAGTATAGTAAGGAAAAGCTTTTAACAACAGATTTGTTTAGTCTTTACTGCATAGTTAAGGCCACATCACCTCCTCTGTGAAGGTAGTTCCCAAAGACTGAGGAATTCTGTATCACTATAGCAAATTGTGAATAGGGTCCACTGGAAAGATGTGGGTGTTCAGTGCTTCGATAATTTTGTTATCATAAGGAGAATTAGTCTCGTTGGATCTACAAGTTTAGTGGATGAGGCAGAAGTCAGAAGAGCACGGTTACTGCAGGGAATTCCCATGTGCAGGGTCTTATGTTCTGAAGGTGGCCACTAAAACCCTGGCAAATCCAGAAAACACCAGAGCCAAGAAGAATAAGCAGCTCACGACGAGACCTTGTCCTCTCAGTAGCACTATCCTGTTAGTGCAATTCTGATTCCTTTCCGCTAGCATAATGACACTGATTTCACATAAAATACTACTGATTTACAGAGAAGAATACTGTCAAGTTTGTATATAGGCTATGTCTATTATGACTTGGATATTTTTCACATCCCAGTAACCTTACTTCATAGTTCCTTCTCTCATGACCTCCATCTTATAATAATCAATTATTTCACCTTAAATTCAACCAGACTAATTGTCTTCATGATAATAATTACCTAATAGGTTTCTAAAAGAAATGGCTTACTAGTTTGTTCCAAAATTGTCAAAGACACCAAGTAAATGAAAATTATCGTATCTAAAATTATCAAGCTAATACCCCACAACAGAAGAATAATTTACCAATATTGAAAGAATAAGCAATTTACTTTGACAACTTATTCCAAGCAATTTGGGTGTGTGGGGAGCAACAATGGATACATAGTAATTACGGTATATGAAATTTAGAAAAATATATTCTCATCATTTTTTGTTTCTCTGAGAAAAATCACTGGCATTTTAAAGTGAGTTTATTCTTGGCAGTCCAAATTTATCAATGCTCAAAACTCACATTTCCATAGATTAGACAGACAGCTTTAACTCTTCTCAGTATTTAGGAATTGTATGTGGGAGATCCCTTGGGATTTACTCAGGCTGTAAAGCACATTGTGATCACATTTTGTGAGTTCTCTGTTCTCTGAAGCCCCTCCAGCCTGTTCGCTGCTTTGCTGCATGTTGGTCCTAAGGGATGTAAACTCAAATAAAGGGTAGTCTTGGAATATAAAGGTATTTTTAGCTTAGAGGAGAAATAAAACTGTGTATGTAAGGGCCAAATTCACTGTTGTTCTGAGTAGATCCACAATCATTTATTTCAGTGGATTTGTGCCTGCTTCTGCAAGTGGATCAGTGTGTTTGGCTCTAGATATGTAAAATAAAAAATGGAAGACTTTTTTGGAACAATACCTATATGAGAGGTAGGCATAGAGGAGGGCTCTAATTTAATTTTCCGTTCCATGGGATTTTATACAATTGCCAAAAAATGGATATTCTCAGTGCAACCATTGCTCTCCTTCCCAGGAGAATACTTTTTCTAAGTATATAGAGCAATAAATACTTCAACCAGTTAAGTTTCAGAAAAGGTATTATAAACATCACCCTATTTACCCCTTTAAAATGCCAATTATAGCAATTCAGGCCACTTTCCCAAATAAATCTGGACAAATATGTTATTATAAAAAATTAGGATATTTGCCTTAGAAGTATCAAGTACAGTGCCTGACTGTAATTGACAAGCTTAATATACATAACAAGTTACTGAATAAAGAATGAATATGTAATCATGTAGATAAGATGACAAATAATACAGAGAAGAAGGTACATACATTCATTGCATACAGCAGACCTGAGTTAAGCAAAGAAAAAAAACAATGCAAGAATTTCCTTCTCCTAAATTCAGTTTTCCAGAAATTCTTTTTGTTCCTATGCCAGAAAAGCAGGTTACTCTTCCAGTCAGAAATATCTCCACCAATTTCCATATTATCACTTCTGATTCTGTTTTAGTCTTAGATTTCTCAATTCTTGGCTTCAGGGGAATAATCATTAATCTTACAACCCTTAAAGATGACATTTGTTTTGAAATATGAAGTGGTTGACATCTTTTTTGTCTGCTGTATGTCATTACGTTTTGATCCTTCTGGAAGAAGAAGGCTGTTGTGCAGGCAGTGAGGAAGCCACCACCTCTGGTCTGTCCTGTCCTGTGCTGTCCTATCCTGGCTGCTGCAGAGGGCAGGGGATTTCCTGGAGGGACAGTGGATGCACCTAACTGGAGGGCAGCTTGTGCTTCCTGGGAGAACTTTTGTAATAAGTGGATAATCTGGGAGGAAAACCCAGACACCAGAACTTGATCAGCAGGGGAGACTGAGAAAGGGAGGGAGAGAACATCCAGGCAGTCCTCAGAGCCTAACAAAAAGGAAACTTTACGTGCTCAAACTCCACAGACTTTGCAGCTGAAAACCTTCCGGCCTCAGCCCAAGTCTGGGGGAGAGGCTGCATGTCACTAGGCTCTGGCATACCCATGAGGATACTCCCTCTGTGCGGAGGAGCGTGTGGTTTCAGCTCTTTTGGCCAGTAGAGCTTACTCCGGGCCCGCTCATGTCCTAGGCTGGAGAACCTGCACCTTCCAGGGCTCTGGACACCCTCGTTGTGTGTTCTGGGGTGCTGATTTCTGTAACGAGCTGAGGCAAGTCTGTTATCAGAACTCAGGCTGATTCAAGGGCTTGTCAGAGATGGTACAGGTTTTCACTGTGCTGTGAGTGCGGAGTTGATCAGGTTATTGAGGTATAAGTAAACTACATCCTGGTTTAAGTGTTTATGAAATGACTTGTTTAACTTTTGTTTGTAAATGGGAAGGATTTTTCAACCAGCTTATAAAACTATTTTGTATTGATTTGCCATAAACCCCTTGGTTCGGCTGTAAACTATTTTCTGACCATAAATTGTCTTTAAATCTGTTAGTACAGCATGATAGGTTTCTTAATTAATTTACTGAGTTTTTCTATCTATCTTTCTTAATATGTGAGAATGAATTTCTGTGTCCAAATCCTTGTGCATACAAGTGGTGGCTCAATAAATGGCCTTTAATTCATTCAGTCAACTATTAGCAGACTTCACGTTTCCACTCACTTTGAGATCCTTTTACATTTGCTTAAATGAGGCTTTGGCCACAAGCGCCTGTGTATATACCATCAATAAAAAGAGGCACAATGATTAAATCAAACAACTGAGGACTTGAATGTACTTTGCTTCCTCAGATTTGACCAGATTTTGGTTCTGTGTAAGTGCAAGGGTGTGTTTGCTTGACTGCTGTGAGTCCAGTTTGTCTATTGGACCACTGGTGAATGCCACTTGCTTTAGCATTTCATATCAGTAAAATTGGCAAGCCATTTGCAATCAATGGTAAGCAATCTGACACAACTTCTAATTGAGCAGCCTACTAACTGCAGTATAGGAAAAAAGATTTTTAGATTTATTCTAATAATGATACTCTCAATATTTCCCTATCATGGTATTTTATCCTCTCCAAGATGACAGTTATTCGTGACTATGTAAAGATGTCTATGCAAATCAAAGTCAGTGGGAATACACCACTGAGGATGTAAGTGGAATAATCAATACAATACCAGTGGAAGAGATATGGACAGTACATACATCATCCTCAGTGCTCAGAATGTCTTGAAAATAAATATTTCATTTTTTTTACCTCACAAAAAAACTGAGAACAGTAGTACTTTTTTTCCCAGAAACAAGTTTTTCAATGTTAGTTTCAGTCCTTGCCTTTCTGTAGTCTTTAACAGCTTCTGACATGTCTTGAGACCTACCAAAACCAGTATGTCTTTCTCCTCTCTCCCTCTTGGTGTGTCTCAGGTCATTACTTCCCTGGGACTGGAATCCCTTAATCCACGATCTCTCGGGTCATGTTGAAATCCCATATGTACCAACCAGTGCCTACTTTTGCAGGTCCAGGCATGGGCCCTCCTTTATATTTTGAAGCCTGGAACAGTAGCTCTCATTGAAGGGACCCTCAAGCGACTTTTCAACATACCAAAGTAAAGAGCATGCTGTCTACACCCACATCCACATACCAAAGTTTCCCTGTTTATCCACAGTTCATTCAGCACCACTTTCTTGTTCATATCTGAGCCAGGAGGAACAACTTGCTTTGCTTAAGAGGCTGTTTTCACTGCTTCTGAGTTTTCCAGGCTGACACCTTTTTTCTCATTCTGGACTGCCTTTTCTACTTCACTCCAAAATGCTTTGCTGTGTGTAGGACAGGATCTTTTAACAGATCAGTGTTTTCTGGTCTTTGTCTTCTCAGGCAAGGACACAAGGAGTCCCTCTTTCTAACTGTAAACCAATTTTTTGAGGGATGTTCCTTATCTGGGCCAGTCTTTCATCTTTCCTGCCCAGTTCTTTAACAAATCCTTTGCAGCTTCCTTTGATTGAACTCGGTCCATTCAGTTTAAGCAACAATAGAAAACTGAACAGGAAAAAGCAACATTTAATATTCATAGGAGGATATAAGCATGTTTTTCCAGTTTGTCACCCATTTCCTTCAAAAGTGGCCAACTTGCCAGTTGCTGATGGAACAGGAATGTGTTTGCTTTATACTCTGTTTCAGTTGTTGTCACATGTCACACATAAAAAAAGTGATAATTCAGGCATACTTATTATCTGTTTTGATTACCTGAGGCCTCAGGTGCAACAGGAGACCTGCAGCTATTCCTCGGAAATGTACAATCTAAAGATGTGGATATACAGATGAATACATACAGAGCAGGATGCTGGGAACAGACTTAGTTCAGAACTATCAATTGAAAAGCTGCTTATTGCTGAGATATCAGGAGATGAAATTCACTGAAAAAAAAAAGAATTGTATCAAGTCTCAAAGAAGGTAATTAAAAAAAGTAGTTGAAATGTGTACATACATTTTAGGAGCAATAAAGTGCTCCTAACTGAATTGTGCAGTGATGCTGATGCTGTTGCCTAGGGTTTGTGTAAGTCTTTGTATTTATGTATATTACTAATGCCAATCTTCCCTTTCTTTTGTATAAACTGCTGAATGTCAACATTTTTGGTGTCCTCTCATTGACTGCCTTTCCTGCCCTGTGTGTGCTTCTTTATAGTGTTTGGTTGACATCCAGGAAACACCTGCACCTTGAAGGTTAAGAAATTCATATATGTGGCTCAATTCAAACATTCCTGGTGCTGCTCTTGCATCAGGCTATGTGAGGGTCTGTCCCATGGCCACAGCATTGCTGTGCTCTGTCCCTTTTTGAAAGCTGAGTGACTTCTTGTGTTGCAGGACTTGCTGGGGTGAGTTGTGCTGTTACAGATGATACTGCTCTAACTACTGCTAAGGCCGGGTCATGTTGTGTGTTAGTGGATGCAGCAGACTCCATGGATCGATCTTGACTTAGGGAAGACACAGTGATACCTCTGGGCCATGAGTAAATGGAGAAGGCAAGCAAATGTGGCTGCAGCTAACAGAGGTCTCCACACTCCACATATTTGTCCCCTTTATATTGAAAAAACAAACAAAAAAGAGTTGACCTTGCTAGACTAAGCACATTTATGGCAGGAATAACTATTAACACGTGGCTCAAAATGCTAAATCTTATGTGTGTAAAACAGCCTATTTCAAATGGCTTGAAAGTTACAAGTAGGTTTTTGGTGTTTTGGTGTTTGGTTGTTTGTTTGTTTGGGGGTTTTTTTTGGATGCTTTCTTGAAAGAAAAGTGGATGAGGTGATTTAAAAATAAAATCTCCTTTACTTTACTTTGATTACTGGACTTAGACTGTCATACTGCTTCACTGTGATATTCTCTTTCCTTTTCCCTATTACAATAGCTTGGCAACTGCTGTGAAATGAACCTAAAGTGACAGCTTGAGACAAGGAGGAAAACTAATATACACTGTGGAGAGTGGGGACCAGCCAAGCGGGTGACGTCACTTGGAGGGGCTCTATCTGAGTGTCAGAGCTGTCACGATTCATTCCCCGTATATCAAATCTGCTCTGCTTTTGTGTGGACCAGAAGCTTGTTACCTTAGGTACTTGAATTAAATATCCCTTTCATTTGCTTGTATTTACTCAAGTGTGTTCTGAGGAGACTAAAACCAACTATGTCTGTAGACACCAGTCATCAGCTAGGTTTGTGTGTGCTGGGCTGTGTGACCCAGCAATATGAATGGCTGTCAAATGTTTGATCTTCTAATATGCACTCTTTTTTGCCTCTTCTGGACTGCTAGTCTTTTTGAGCATCCACTCTACTTGTCATCTGAAATAAGAGTACAAAGCCTGTGTCGTGTATACAACAGTCTTTGGTAGTCAGCCACGTCTTCTCCTTTAGGCCATTGTCTTTTCAGCCTGACTGAAGCCCCCTGCTGCCATGTGCATGAGCAGGAGAAACCCTGCTTCTTTCTCTTTTCTCTTCTGCCTATTTTCCTCTTTTGTTGAGTTCACACAGAACACAGTGTTAGATGAGTGATAACATGTAGTGAAATGCTGTTAAATATATGGGATTCCAAACATTAAAATAACTCTCCTTTCTTGAATCGTCTTTCATCGCAGGTTGTCTGAAAGCCCAAAGAATTTAGCAATACAATGTCTGGGCAGGATGCTTCTGTGCACTGGGATATAATAAGAACTCATTAGGGATGATCCACTAAAAGGACAAGGTGGGGGCTGCGGCATCATAACTATGTTAAAAGCTCCTACACAGAGTATTGGCAAGTATCGGAGAGGCAATTTCACCATTACCACTCTCACTGTTTGATTGCTGTCACTTTGAGCTGATGCAGGTGTCCACACTCAACTGCTATGCACAAGGGCACGGCTATGTTGGTGTCCTCAAAATTACCAGGTATAGTGTAGCCTTGTGAACCTGTGTTTTGTCTTGTCCTCTTTCCCTTTTTCTAATAGCTTTGTGTGATCTTTTCTGGAGTTGTGAGCAATCCAGAGTCAGTGATTAGTCATGAGGCAGTCCCAGTTGGTCGCAGAGGTAAAGCTGAACCTTCCTGCTTTAACAGTTAATCTAAAGAAGGCTCTGCCCCTCTCTTCTGACCCAGTTGCTTGTTTGCCCACATGAAGCCATGGAAGTCCAACTGTAGTCATGGGCCAGACCTTTTGGACAGCAGACGCTAATTATTCCTGTGCCCTAAAGGTTGTTGTTCTGAAAAAAGAACTGTCTGTGGGGCACATATTCTTTTAAGTTATTTGGCACCAGCTAAGGGTGGACCAGTGTATTTCTGCTACACACTGTGATATGTTTATCAGGACAGAGTCTTGCTGTGTAAATGGAGCATAGCCTGCCTTCTTATGTGGGACTCTGGAACTTTATCACCTTGTGGCTGTTTTACGGTGTGGCTACTTGCTTGTTAGGAAAGAACAACTCTATCATATAATGAGGTGTCTCACAACTGTAATGCTTTTTTACAAATATTAATGTATTTCTTTGCCAGATTTACCCAAGGGTATCCTATATTCCCTGCTCATATATGCAAGACATTCATGCTCTTCACAGTTATGTAAATTTCCAAGTAAACTGGGAGATGTATTTGCGAGAATAATAAGATATCAACAAAGAACCAGAATTACACCCGTGCCTGTCCTGGCTTCCACAGCACAGTGGAGGCTCCTATAGTTGGAGCTCTAGGCAGGAGCTCAAAAAGTACCACAGCTGCTCTGCCTTTCTGATTTTGCCAAGGGAAGAGGGAGAAAAGGAAAAGGAGAGGAACAGGGCTCAGTACAAACAAGTGTTGTGATGGGGCACAGAAAGGTTTCATTCATTCATCCTCACTGCTGAGAGCCCCTCACTTCTGGGCAGTGCTACAGGCACTCTGATGCAGATTCTCCCAAGAAGTACCCACCCTGAAGCTCATTTTTTCACCAACGCTTTTCTAATTTCTCAATCAGTTTCAGTTCAACCAAATCCAAATATACTAGAATAAGCTTTTTTTAAACTTCATTAACGTGAAATGTGTTGACATTTTAAATTCAATCCTACTGTCATATTTAAGGAACATATGGAAAACAGTCTGTACAGATTAATCTAAGGAACATTTTAATGTGGCTTTCCTTGAGTGAACTGGTTACATTATGGATAGATATGTCCTAACTTGAAAAGTGTTGAAACTGCAGGCAAGTGCTTTCAGACAAATTGATGCCAAATAGCAGAATACAATCATCTATTCTGGATCTTGACCAGAAAGGCAAATGTGACACTGTGACATGGTGCCTAACTAGTCTCTCATATGCTTGTGTGCTTTTAGTGTTTGTACTTATGAAAGAAGTAGCAAGATGAATAATGATGCAATTCAGATCATTTGTATATATGACCCAAAACAGTTGGCAAGATTTCAGAGAAATATTTAGCAGAAGAAATGGAAGAGTTTAAAGGAAGAGGGTAAATGAAGTAATTTAGAGGTTTCCAAAGGTGGGCAACCAAACGCTAAAGAAGAATAATTCAAGAAAAAATGGTAGGAAGTGATTGCTTCACCTCAGTATTGAACCTGATATTTCTAGTTTGTTGCTACTGAAAACCATAGCAGTACCTCTTTATAAAGCTTTTAGGAGTATCTACTTTTTGTTCTTGGTTAGGTAAGAATGAAAAGAACATCTCCCAAAAATTGATATTAGTGTTTGCATTGATATTAGAACAGACTAGGATGAAAATTTGAAAGTCATCTTTAAAGCTGTCAAGCCATGCAGGCAGTGTGGCTGTGTTTTCTGTAAAGACGTGGCTCTGTTGCCCGCCTTAATTCAGACTCTACAGATTAAATTAAAAAGTTTCCTGTTACCAGGAACACTGTATGCGATATGCCAATGGATAAGAAAAGCATGCCAACACTGGAAGAATGAACAAATTAACAGACAGCCTGGAGCAACAAGTAACTTGAACTGTCTTGACAATAAAAAAAAAAGAAAAAACTGTGAAGGGAAGTTAAAGTGCAATTCTTATCTATTGACTAAGCCTGGGAAAGATAATAAATTCATAAATTCTTAAATTCTAGGTGGAAGTCTTAGAAAAACAGATAAGAAGGACACACAGTATACAAATCCTGAGAATCCCAGAGGGTTAAGAAGGTAAGAAGCTACCATATATCCTACATTATGCTACAAAGAACAACTTACTTATACTAACTGTATATTGAAAGCTTATCATGTTGCTGTGAAGAGGGCACCATAGGAGACCAGCAACTGCAGAACTGCTCTTCTAAAGTTAATGGACTTGGGGGGTCAAGGGGAGAGTATTTTTGTCGGCACAAAGCATCAAGGACATTTAGTTTAATAAGTGGCAAATTTTGATTTTTTTTTCTCCCCGTTGCTGGGTCCTGCACTCAGCAAAATTGTGCTCTTCAGTGCCCAGAAAACACGCTTTCCAAGAAAATAAGTGCTATCAGTTAGTGTAGTCTGGCTAAGTTGTGAGTCAAATAGCCCTGGAAAATGTACTTATTCTAGGTGCAGTTGGAGGCAAAATGTATGTGTATGAGAAAGAGAAAATTCTTCAGCTGAAGACTGAATAGCTGTATACACACTATGATTTCAATGGGCTTTATTGTACTTTGATCATGATTTTACATTTCAACTGGTGTCTTGTTATAAATAATAACTGAATTTCATAAGCAAATGTCCCTCCTGAAGCAGGCTATGATGGCAAAGTGAAGGGGATGGATCTCTTTCTAGGATACTAGGAAATCTATTTCAAGTTCTGTTATTAGTTTAGTTTATCTCCCTGCCCCCCCCATTTTTAATAAAATATTTAAACCCAGCAGGTTTTTTGCTGGAAATCACTATTTACCTCAGTTTTTGGAGGGGAGTGTACATTTACATTGGAAAGTACGTTCCAGACTGGGTGATGTGATGGTGTTCCATTTTCTAAACTTATGTGGCACTCATTGAGTCTGTTCTGTTTAGTCAGGTATAGTTTATTTTTGGGTTTATGCTGATGGATTCAGTGGCATTGTACAGTAAACGTTCTGAGTTTCAGCATAGGGATTTTGCTCTAGTTTGATAGTGGTTGAGAAACATGAATCACAATTTGTCTGACAATAAGCATAGACAATAACAGTGGAAATAATGGCAGTGCTGATATAACCTATACTCTTGATTGGGATTCATATCTGCCCCATTCTTTGCTTCTTTCTTGTTCCTTTGCTTATCTAAACTAGAGCACTCATCACTTGGATGCTTTTTAATCATGTCTGCCTGTTTGGTTCTGTGTTATCGAAAATCCCCCAATACTCTCAGCTTACAGTTTCTACTTGACACATTTTCAAATATCCTTTTACCCTGTCCTATGCTATAGAAAGTAAATCCCATGCACATTGGCAAAGCTATCTTTAAGACTTTTAAAGTCTCCTTTAAAACTTTCCTTTGCAAAGAAGCCTGCAAAAAGTAGATCTTTGGGTCACTAAATGAACTGATGTCAGTGATAACTGCCGATGAACATTGTTGTGTCATAATTCTCTGTAAGTCTGTACCCTTCTGTTGCCTTTTACTTAGTCCTTAGACTGAAGGGCATTCAATCAGCAATCATCTTTTTGTTCTGGGTTTGTGCAACCCCTATCACAATGAAATCCTGCTCTGTGACAAACTCTCCTAGGTAATATGGTAATAAAAATAAACTCATAATTGTAAGCATAGCCTTAGTGGGGGTAAACTGTCAGTTATTATATTATTACTTCTAATTTGTTTGTGATGTGATCAATAAACACAAGGCACACCTGAATTTTGTTTGATGAATTATAGAAGGACATCAGTCATCCTCTGCATCATGTGTTTGCCAAGTCACCAGTTTTCTGCCACTGTTTTTCTCCCTTATAGTTAGGAGTCCAAATCAGTGCCACATATTTCTAAATAGGGACATCTGTAATGGGCTTCTTGTCCTTTACATGCCTCCTGCCCAGATTCCATCATCACTCTTCTTCTTTCTATGCTTTTAAATGATTGCATTTCTCATATTAGGCAAATCCTGTCCCTTACCTGGATGATGTCATTAATCTTCTTTTACACCGTGATATATTACTAAGTGACATACTGTGTTGTATATGTATTGTTACACTACTCACACACTTAGTGAAGACATTGCTGGCATGTGGAATACAAATGTCAAGTCAGCTGTGAAAAAGTTCTTTTTAAAAATCATGGAAAGTATGTATGCCAGCAGGACAGACTGCCCTTTTTACTGCAGATTAAGTCACAAAGGGATGAATTTTAAGAGAACCATGAACAGTTGCCAGGGTTATGCTGATCAAATTGCTTGTGTATGATACTTTACAATTCAGCCTGAGAATACAGGTGGAATGTGACTCTTTTGGCTCATTTTCAAATACTAACTGTAGAATTACAAGTTTATTCATGGCAAAAAGTTAAATCTTTGTCCCCCTTGGTATTAAACTGACAATTCTAAAAGACCTGGTCTTGTTTATTGTTTAGGAAGCATAAAAATCACTTGAAAGGCTCAAAGTGTGGTAAAACTCCTTTCTGTAACTAACTGAAGAGTGCAAGCAAAAATAACATCCATAATTTTGGGGACTAGCTAGCATAAAGCATGAGGGAAATTATAAAATATTCAATTCAGTTGAATTTTGCTTGTTGCGAGCCAGATATGACTAGCTCCTGGATGAGCCATGCCATGTCATTCTAAAAAATGGGGACCAGCACTCACGTCTTGTCATTCAAATAGCAAAGAATTTCATAAATTGAAATGCTTTTTGCAAGTGTGCAATCTGACCTCTTAGCGTTGGCTTGGAGACTGTATTCTAAACAGCTCTGTCAACCCAGCATAAACCAAACATAATGTAGTCATCAATCCTCTTTCCAGTTGTGTCTTACACCACCTCTGGCCTCTCTGTCATGCTACATTTTTGCTTAGGATTAAGGTATCCCCAAACCTTGGGGAACATCCATTCCATACCATTCCTCTCTTGGAGACTGTAATTTGAGAACTAGCAAGATGCCAGTTAAGGGATCGAAGCATGTAAATAGTTGGTAGAGAAGATCATAATGGGGACAGAATACAATGGTTTTATCATTAGTTTTCCTCTACTGGATCATGCTTTCATAAACTCTTAGCCCACAACTGGCTCAGTTTTTAAACCATTGCTTATGTTTGATCTTTGTTAGAGCCAAATACTGCATTAACAAACTTGATGACAAGTAAGATGGAAAGTTCCTGCTCTGGAGGCTTTTTCTTATTTGAGTTTGAGAGAGGAATATAAGTCAGTGCAGTGTAATGATGTTCTGGTGAATAGTGAGTGAAAATATTTTCATTGCTTTGAAGAACAGTAGGGTTGGCCTAACTCAAAATACATCTTTCATGTACTAAAATTCCATTTAATTTGTTAAAGCTCCAAATGTGTCTTTGATTACTTTCTTGTTACCTATTGTATTGTAAAATAAATTTCTTATGTATTGTTTTCATGAATATTTAAGCAGATTCTCCCATTTTTTCATAAAAATATTTTTACGTAATTCCTGAATAATAAATTATGAACTACAGTCTTCACTGTGCATAGAAAATGTGAAATGTAGTACTATTTGCAGACATTAAGCCATCAGTGTTATTTGAGATGTTTCAAAATCATGACCCCTTTAGAAGACAGACAGCACTAAAGCATTCCTTCCATAGCAACTATATTCATAGCAGCAACGTACCGGAGTCAGTCAAACTAAATAGACCATCAGAATTTCCATGCTACTGAGGGGTTGTTGGGGTTTCCATTGTCATATTTTTCTGAAATCACAATAGAAGATAAGTGAAGTGTAATTTTTTTACTAGTGTGAGGTTTCTGATCGATACTCCAGTTCAGTTTCTGTAAAGCAGAACCTGTGGGTAGTGGTGCCAAATTTTACTTTAAAATGCTGCTGTGAAAATCAGATTATTCTTTTTATTTATTTTTTTTCAACAGAAGCTGACAAAAGACAGATTTATTTTTTTTCTTATTTCTTTCTTGCCTCAACTGCATATTGTCAGTGAGGAAGTCCAGAATTCTGTATTGAGGTGTGTGACTCCCAGTTTGTCTTCTGTGCTGGGGTCAGACTGGAATGCACAACAAGTCAGCATGGCAGCGTGGCTGATGACATCGTGAATGACAGAGAAGGCCTGCTCCCATGCAAGCATTCTCTGAAGTTGGACATTCAAAAGACAAAACCTTGTTCATTTCTAAAATGTAATTTTTAATGTGTTTTGATAAATATTACTAGAAATTTCTCTTTTAAGCTCCTAGGAAGCTCTGAAAGAAAAAAACATATTCAAACCAGTTCATGAGAATACACTTTTCTTGACTTCTTTGAGGCTTTTTTGGAAGAAGCATAAAACTCCCAAGGAGTGGCAGGAAAATAGAATATAAAGGCAGCACATTAAAAATTCATTTTTGTCTTTCCTTTTCATTATTTTTAAGGGAGGAAAGAAGAACTTCTAAATTTTAATTTTCAAGCTGTAAGTCTGTTGTTACACAGCAAAGAGGTGAAAGCTTTTGTTTACTGCACTCTTATAGTCATGGTACTGAAGTTTAAATGAGCTTTTTATACTACAGCATATAATTCAAGTACCTGACTTTAACTTGTGAAAGATACCATTGGTTTCAAGGTGCCACTGAAGACATGGGTACATGAAAAAGCCAGAGCGCACATTTCCTTTGTCCTAGTGTGCACAATATTGCCTCTCTGTGTGTTCTCATTTCGTTCTAACTGTGTGGTACTTCACTTCGAACAAGGGACAAGATTTTCTGCTTCCTTATGTATAAACATCTTAATATCAGAGATATTTGCTTCCCTCACCAGTTTCCTTTCCTATTTGAAATAACTTACATGACCTTGTGCCTGGTTGGTTACATCCAAAGCAGTACCTATTGATGTAACTGGTGAGGTTAGCATGATGTATTTCCAAAACGAAGAAGTTCTATGCCAACTCTTGCTATATGATGCAAAATCTCCTACTTTGGTAGGTCCACAAAAACGGTGCCTTTTTTTTTTTCTAAATACTTGCCTCTGAAGATTTATATGTCTTTATGTTAATTAATTACCTTTCCTCTTTCATTTAAGCTGCTATTCTCAGATAGGTAGGAGCTAACAGACTGAAACACTCTAAATGAAGGGTGCAAATCACAGAGTTATGAATTAATATAACAAAAGGTGAGGAAAAAGTGGTCCCAATAGAAGACTGGTCACACCAGTCTTCTATTATGGAAGTTTGAAGTGACAAATGCAAATTAGACAATAAAACTCAAATGCTGTAGACCCAACAAAGACAAGGTCCATAATAGGAAAGTATAGGAATTTCCACCTAGAGCTTAATGCAGTAAAATCCCCTGGTGTTATATACTGGTGACTCAGTGTAAAAGATGAGGCATTTTCTTTGTAAACATAAAATGGTAATGATTTTGGTTAGGTTTGTGATCCTAAGGATGACTCTGTTCCTGCTTGTTTGTTTGATGTTATTTTGCACATTGCTCTAGAGAAGCAGAAACTTTGGAAGACGGATTAAACTATCTTGCTTAATTTTTTACTTCTATAGTGTTGCTATTCTAATTTCATAGAGTTCTATTGTATTCTCATGCAGAAAAACATTCTACTGTCTACTTTTCATTCTTTCAAAGGGACAGTTACATAAAAAATAATAATTCTGTTTCCTGCTAACATTAAGGAAAATTGTGGAACTTCTCATTAGCTTATATGTAAAATATAAAGGTTTACCCTTCAACACAGAGAGAGGGGGTAACACCAGAACATCTCTCTCCTGCTCTCACTCAAGGGAATGAAAAACTTCTCTTCTTTGTATTTTAGGATAGTCCTATTTTAAGAACTAGTCCATGGAGCAAGAGTATAATGTCATTGCTTCACTACAATACAAAGGGAAACTGGAACATGAAAATAACCAAAAGCAAAGAAATAACATTCTGGCAGTGAAGCATTTTGGAGTTCATTTTCAACAAGGAAGAAATAATTTTGCTCCCCTCACAAATCTTGTTAAAAAGTAACTACTACTCAGAAGAATAAGCAATAACTCTAATGGGGGAAAAAAACCCAACTCTATTTCCTCCTTTACTAGACCCTGCTTGATGGCCTGGTTATTGAAAAAGCAAAACTCTCACTGAAATGAACCTCGAGAAGCCATACAGCAGACCCCACAAAACAGGACTACTTCCCACTTTTCTTCCTTGTGGAGGAATTGGCAAATTTTTTCAGTCTACACAGTAAGTCGCTGTTTTCCTGGTGTTGTCAGTCTGGAACCATTCACAGACATCCTCTCTCTGTTTATCTGAAGACTCCAAATATATCTTCTAAAAAAGTTGCATCTATTGGCAATTCAGAGGGCCAAGTTACTATGTGTGCCAGTGATCCCAGAAACAAAACTGAATTATCATAATTATATTTGGTCACCAACATCTGCACAATTCACATTATTAAAATATAGGCCAATATCTCATATTGTACACCAAAATGAATGCTTTTATTTTTTGAAAGAAGTTGATTTTTTTTAAAAAAACATACAATATAGATTTATGCCCAGCTGAAGATCTCATTTCCCTGACATAATTTCCCCAAATATATATAATATTCTTCAGAGAGTAGAAAATAAATCCCTGAAAACAGGTAAGAAACCCCTCCAGAGCAAACAATGAAGCCTCTTCATTTCAGAAACAGTTTCTCTTCCCAAAGGCAATGGGGATTTGATGGACCTGGCAGACTTAATTCCCAAGCCAAATTCTTCTTACAGACAAAACCCTGCTGGCTAAGCCATTCTTTCATATTCAACGAGCTCCAACATAGCCTCTGATCCAAAGCTGGCAGTTTGACACAGGAAGAGAAGTGATTTCTCAGGTGAATATATTGCATGTCTCCTTTCTAAACCTCTAGATTTTTTCCTCACATGCTGAGCAAGAGGAGTAACGTCGGTCCCTGTGGTATCTTCTCTGTCCAGGGGAGCAATGACTCATCATTATCTTCTGAGTTTTCACAGAAGAGAAGAAATGGAGCCACTCAAGAGGTACTCTCTGTTCCTGGTAACTACAGATATCTCAATAATGTATAGGATTTGTATGTCCCAAACAATAGTGATTAATAAAAAATAATCTGCATTTTAATTTCCTTTTTTATCTGTAGCTGCATTTCTGCATACCATGGGTTGTAGCAAGACTTGTCAGGCTGACAGAAAGGTAAAGCTTTAAGTTGTTGGAGTGTCTTGCTATGTTTGTTTGATGCATTTTTTGGGAAAAAATGGTTTATTTGTTCACAACTATCAAGGAAATCATCACATACAGCTATTTTTGTTTCTCAGCTCATTGTTTATCTGCACTGATAGAGATATTTTATATCCAGCAGCAGCCCTGTACCTCATCAGCTTTTACTAAAGATGTGTTGGTACCTCACTGATTTTAAACTAATAACTGATAGCATGAAATGTTGTCATGACAGAGCAGTTGAAACTCAGACAAACTGCATTTGCCCTGTGAGATACTATTAGTTTCTGTAAGAAAGCACAGCTTTGAGCTTATATCTAAGCAATCTGATTTCAAATTCCTCACAGCAATCACAAACTAATTCAGCTTTCAAATGAGCAGAAGCAAGTAGGATACATGAAGTTGTCAATTCTCACCAGCTGTACTGCCATTGAGATTTTTCAGACATTAGCACAGAGCCACGGACTACCTTTGACATACAACTTGTCCTTGGATGGATTCTAGGCATTGCCTAGCAATTAATGACCTGCCCATTCATACATGGGGCTTCAGCACAGGGCACATGAACTCCTGCAGTGAGAGGGTCCATGGGTCCATCCTTTCTCTTCACTTGACATTGGTCAGTGTTAACAAGTTCCAAATGTGGCTTAGTAAATCCTCTTTGTCATGCTTTCCATTTTGAATGCCTTTCTCAACTTGGACTTTCCCTCTAACGTTTTTCTTTGTGGTTTGTTCTCTTAGTTATCTTTATGGATATATACTTTGTGTAAATCCACAGTGACATTGCTTTTGCTTTCTTCTTTTCATCTGCCATAAGAGAATATTTTCTAGTGCTTCCAGAAGGTTTCCTCACATCCTTTCTCCTTTCCTCATCTCGGTAAAATTAAGGCCTATTCTAGTCTTCCTAAAGCAACTTTCCTGTCTCTCTATGCTGTGATTGATCATCACGGCTTGTATTTCTCAAAAAGTAATTTCAAGTTCAAATTATGAAATTATGATTTGATGAGGTATGGGTTCCAGGGAAATTGTGATAGTGAATCTGTATTTGTCCACCATGTATTTATCAGAGCAAAGTCAGTCACAGCTTTTTAATATCATTTGGTGCTTTCTGGTTTTATACTTGAAGTTGTTTTGCACGTTTTTTCTTTGTATGTAGAGTTACTTAATATAACCAGAGTTTTTAAACCAAAGACAAATGGAAATAAAAATGTACCACAAAATAGCAACTAGGAAATTGGACAACTTCTCAATCCCTTATGCCTGTAGTTTGCGTAAGAACTGAATGGAGACTTTCAGATTTAGTCCAACATGATAAATTGGTCTACTTCCTAGCCTTTCTCCAGTAACATCTTATTTTTACAAACCAGTAATTTGCCTCCTGAATTATCAGCAGTAATTACCAAGGACTGACAAGTGGCAAATTAATAAGTATCTGTTGTTCAAAGTGCTATTTCTGAGCAAATATGATACTCAAAAAACAAGGACCGATAGCATTGTCTTGAATATAGGCATAATGCAGGCAGTTGCCATGCAGGTTTTCCACACACCCTCCCTGACAAAGAATCTCACTCCTGACTTCACTACCCCCTGCCATTCCAGTTCTGGGCATCTGTTGGATGCAGCCTGTCGACCATGCTGTGCTAACTGCTTTGGTTTTCTGTTGGGAACAGATGGGCACTAGGTAGAAACCATCAAAACCACATTCCTTCACATTAAGAAAGAATAGTTTTGTTTGATGCATTAATTCCAATTGTGGATTAGCTTGATTTTATGGGTATGTTATAGCATGCATCTTTAAAAGCAACTCCTAAACAAAAAGTCCTTTACAAAAAACTGGTTCTACAAAGAAAATATCTTTTGCTTTGGTTTCTTGATATGCTGTAGGTATCTTTTAATCTTCTAAAAGGTATAAATTGAATCAAGAGTTTTAAATTGGATGGGAGGAGAAAAAATTCACCATGAGGACAGCCAGGCACTGGAACAGGTTGCCAGAGAGGCTGTCCAGTCTCCATCATTAGGGTTTTTCAAGACCAGACTGTCAAACGTGCTGAGCAACCCAGTCTGATCCTAAAGCTGACTCTGCTTTGAGCAGGGGCCTGGACTATAGACCTCTTGGGGTCCTTTCATATCTGATTTGTCTTATCATATTTTTGTGACTTTTTTGATGATAAAGAATCATTGATGGAAATATCTGTGATACCTGGATGTTCTGGCCCACATGCTGTTGTGATTGTTAAGAGATACTGCAGTACTATGGGAGAACTTTAAAGGGTGTTTTATTGCAACTAATTCACTCATGTTGCCAATTTCATGTAACTCAATTTCTCATTATTGATGTAAGAAGGACTTAACAAGTCACAGAGTTGTCTGGGAGCTTCTGAAAAAACTTTTTTAGCAAAATATGGAAGTGTGCCTCTTTGAGTTACATTTTTATTGAGCTATTATAGCATTACAATTATATAGAGTTAGAAAATGTCCTAATCATTATTTTCCGAACAAGATCCTAGTTTCACTCTGTAGAAGTACAAAAACAAATGAGGAACCATTTTAAATTTTAATGAAGAGAAATGTCCTTCTTCCCAGGAGTTAATGTGCTTCTATACCTGGTGTCTTAGTTAAGTGGCCAGTTTCATCCTCTCTTACACTTCTGTCATCATCAGAAGATTCATAGGCTTCAGCTGTTCTCATGCAAGTTTCTTGAGGAATTTCCTGCAGCTGATCTACAGAGGTAGTTACTATTGGCTCTAGTTTCTGTGGATGGCCTGTGGTTTACTACAGTGACATCTTGCACTCAATACACTCCATGCACTTTCTTGCAGATTGATAGATATAAAACTTAGACAAAGAACATGTATGACCACAAGACCTTGTACCTGATGTTATGTGGTCATGATCTTTGCCACACAACTTGTCTATCTGTTCTGGAGTGCAGTTTCTTTAACAGTAACTCCACAGTAAAATTATGCTTTTTTTGGTCAATGTTGTGTGCATTGTTCTTACGCTGAAAATGTGAAAGATGGTTTAGTGAATAGCTACTGAGACCAATAATGTGGATCACTAAGGCATTCTGAAGCATGTGTAGGGCATAATTAATTAATCTTACACTTTTTGATAGCATCTGTTTACCGTGTCACAGAAACAAGCTATTTGCTCATAATGAGCAACTCATGAGTTACTAAAATTTAGTTTTGTATCACAAGCACATGTCAGATACCATAAAACTCAAAGTCAACACCATGCAACTGAATTGGGCACCTCTACATCTCTTTTCTTCTTGTTATTATTTCCTGAGGGAACACTTGGTGGTAAAAAGACAACTAATATGTCAAATGAGACAGTAAAGTGATTTGTCATGTCAAGCTCATTTAAACCAACTGTTCTACTGCAATACTCATATGATTTGTGCAAGTTTTTATACCTAAATCATAATAATGCCAAATTTACAGATGTATTAGTGAGCTGTGCATCAGGTTACATACTCATCGAAGTTTAGTTCCCTGTTCTGTGAAATTCAACAAAAGCAAAGTTCAACCCTTAGAATTTTCTTCAAACCTTTTCCAAAACCTAAAAGGTCAAGAGTCTTTGGAAAGTCCATAGAAGTGGATGCTTTTTTTGATAAAAAGTATAATCCATTAAGTTTTGTCAAGATACAGCACATTAGTTGGTTCTGAAATTTGAGCATATCACTTGAGCAAACATTAAATTTTCTGCATGTACATATTATCTCCCCTGACCACAAACAAACTATTGGAAAAAAATGTATGTGTTATGTTTCAAAGCAGGGAGTTGTATATGTTTCCTGATTTTACCCATAGTTGCATCCTAATACAAATATCTATTTTGATTTCATACCCCCAGGCAAATGCATTTAACTGCACTGTACTGGCTGAGAGCTCTGTTTCGCATTCTGTACCAGGATATAAGGTTTTTAAGAATATACAAAGTGTTCACTTGTGGATTCAATCATGGCAGTGTGCCTGGGAGCAGCATTGCAGCCTCTCCAGAGCAAACTTAAATGATTTAGTGTAAAATTTAGACTATAGCACAAATGAAAACTAGGAAAAAAATGTCAATAAAATTGCAAGGGAGAAGTAAAGACCCTTACAGCACTTTGAAACATTAACAATTTTATTCAGAAGAAATTGCAGTATATGCACACTTCCGCAGCGTGAAAGGTCATGAATCTGCCTTCCACACTCAGTTGAGCTATTATATTAAATAAGAAAATTCACTCTGGCTGTGGTCATACTTGTGTACATCCCTCTATGCTTCCCAAGGGAATATTGGGAGAGTGGATGTCTGTAACATAGTGTCCCTCACCCATGTACTCTTGCTAATCACAGCCCTTATTTGCCAAGAAAACAGACAGACAAACAGAGTAGTATTCTTAAGTAATATCAGGAGTATTTGGAGAACATCAAAAGTAATGCCAAACTGAGCTGAAGTTGCAGTTACATGCTCCCTTCAACCAGGATGCATGTTGACGGGAACTCATATCTGGAGAGGTGTCTGGGCCCTAATACTCAACTCAGTGCACGTCCTAGTTCCCTGGCATGCTTACGCCAATGCCCATCTGCTGGAGTGGCATTGTGCCACTCGCAAGGTAATAACACAATTTCAACTGAAGACAGTTGCCAAGTACAAACAGGTTTGGAAGCTGAGCCTGCAAAACACAGTACTGTGAAAGATCTTTCCTTGTAAGATCTTTTTGGGAAAACACCCCCCATGTTATGCCTATATGCATGTGTTTAGGTACTCAGTGTCATGCCTTTTGACATCAAGTATAGGATACACATGATAGAATGCTATTGTCATCCCAAACAGACAGTATTTGTTCTAGGCAGTTGGTGAGACTGAAGAGAAGTCAGAATCTCAGCTGCAATTAAGATGACAGTAATAATAATAATACAGAAATAATAATTAGTGATAGCATTACAACAACAGCATTGCTAGTTGCTCTTGAAAACAGAGAGAGCTACATTGTATGTTAAGCAGTTAAAAATCTGATATTCATTACTCATTCTCAGCTGATCTTGTATCTATTGAATTTTGATTGTAAAAAATCTTAAATGGTAATAAGGGAAATTAAGTAATATCTGGCCAAAGTTATGGACAGGCTGAGGTTGGAAGGCATCTCTGGAGGTTATCTAGTCCAACTTTTTGGTCAGAGGCTGGTCATCTACAGCGAGTTTCTAAGGGCCATATCAAGCTGAGTTTTGAGTATCTCCAAGGATGAAAACTTCACAGCCTCTCTGGACAACTTGCTTCAGTGTTTGACTACTCTCACAGTAAAAAAGTGAGTTTTTATGTTTAAATGAAATTTCCTGTATTTCAGTTTGTGTCCATTGCCTTTTGTCCTTCTACCAGATACCATTGTCTTTGGTTTGGTTTTGCTCCCTCTTAAATTACTTATACACACTGGTAAGGCCCCACTGAGCATTATTCTCAGCCTCTCCTCATAAAAAAGCTTCAGTGCCTTAAATCACCTTCTTGGCCTCTTGTCTGTATCTTTCTTGTACTGGGAATACCAGGAACTGACCCAGCACACCAAATGTTTTTCACCAGGGCTGTGTAGAGGTGAAGGATCACCTCTCTCAGCATCCTTGTAACACACTTCCTAATGCAGCATAGGATGCCATTGGTGTTCTTTTCCAGGAGGGTACATTGCTGGTTTGTGTTCAATTTGTTACTCGCCAGGGCCCCAAATCCTTTTTCTGTGGAGCTGCTTTCCAGTTGGTTAGCTCCTAGCACGTATCAGTGCATGGAATTATACCTCCCCAGATGCAGAACTTTGCATTCCTACTTGTTGAACTTCACAGGGATCATGTTGGTCCATTTCTCCAGCCTGCTGAGGTCCTGCTGAATGGCGCCCCACCATCTGGGATGTCAGAACTCCTAGTTTTTCATCCTCTGCAAACTTGCTGAGGGTGTTGCTCTTCTGTCATCCACTTAGATAGTCACTTCATCATAGAGTGCTATCAAGTTTTTGAGGCATGATATCTCCTTTGCAAATACATTCTGTTTATTCCAAATCACCTTCTTCTACTTAATGTATCTGGAAATGGCTTCTGGGATTGTATGCCACAACATTTTCCCAGGGACCAAAGTCAGGTAGATTGCCCTGTAGTTTCCCAAATACTCCTTCCTGAAGATATATGTTTTGCTTTCTTCTAGTCCTCAGAACTTCTCTTGATCACCATGACTTCCCTAATATAATTGAGACTGGCCTCACAATGACATCAGCCAGGTATTTTGGCACTCATTTGGGCATTCCCTTAGATCCTATGGTCTTACATATGTCCAGTTTGTTTAATGTTCCATAACATGATATTCAGCTATACAGGGCAATTTTTCCAGATGTTCCCACTGATTCTTATCTGGGGGAAGTATAGCTGGCTGAGTTGTATCACAGACCATCATTCTTGGATTAGAGCTTGGTAGTTCAACTTACTGGAAATAAGACGGATGATGAAAGAGTAAAATATCACAATTCAAAAATACTATCAAGCCTGAGATTATCAGAGAGACCTCATTCTCACCTCCAGTTTTAGGGGGTAGGGTTTTTTTCCTCAGAATTCAATTTGAATTACAATCCAGCACATATCTTTTAAAGCATGTCAGGCTTTGGAACAGACTGCCTGGGGAAGTGGTTGAGTTGCTGTTCCTGGAGGTATTTGAAAGACATGTAGATATGGCACTTTGGGACATGGTTTAGTGGTGGACTTGGCAGTGCTGTGTTAATGGCTGGACTGAATGATCTTACAGGTCCTTTCCAACCTAAACAATTCTGTGATTCTATGTTACATTGCAGTGTTCACTGTTTTAGATTTGAAAAAAATTATTGTAAGTGTTTGGAAGATTATATAAAATATTTGTAATATTATAAATATAAACATGTCAAATATTATCTAGCTTGATGATTTTTAAATGCAGTCACACACTTTGCCCTTCATGCATATGTTCCTGTGGTTAATTGTTCCTCCTATAAAGTTAAAGGTTACTAGTAAATATTAAGAGACAAAAAGAGAAGCAGAAGCCGGATTCTCTCTGATGCAGAATGTATAATAACTGCTAAAGACAATGACGTGTAAGGAGTTCCATTTTTTCAGGATCAAGTCCTGTATGCCACAATCTGATCTTTCTCAATCATCCTTATCGCTCATGGTTGTAATATTCTTTTATCCCAAATCTGATCTTTCTCAATCATCCTTATCGCTCATGGTTGTAATATTCTTTTATCCCAAATAAACTTCAGACTTTCAAAACAAACTCAATGAGGCACAGAAGGCTATAATAAAATGAGCTGTGCTATTCATAAAATGATGGGTCAAGGGAATGAACATTCTTGTCTACTCATTTGGGATCTACCCCAGTGGTTTCAAGTTAGTAAACGTTATCCCGTCAAGAAGTCTTCTCCAAAGCTAGCTTTTTTAAAGCTAGGACTTAATTTCTAGTTTGCCTACTTTAGATGAAAATTAAAGAGAAATGTGCATTTAAGCCTTGGTAGCCATGGAATATGAGAGGGTGTTATAAATTCATATATGTGTATGCATCTTCCTCAGGTAACTTGCATCCTTGACTTTTTTCTTCATAAAGACATTTTATGTTTTGTGAGAATAGACAGGATATGCATATCTTCCTTTGTATAACCTTTAATGAAGTTTTTAACCTGCAGGGTTCTTTCACATACTGACAAGCAAAAGCAAATTTCAAGACTTTTCTACAGTTTTGGTGTAGAAAACATTGTTATTTGTTCATGACTCCATCACAGAAACATGGAACAAACTCCCCTCCATTTTAAAGAAAGAAAAACAGAGGGAGGGGGAAGAGAGTTACACAGGCCTGAATTAACTATTGAGCAGGGCTTGGGAGCAGGAGTCACTCATGATATGCAATAACTGGTTCTCCAGAGCTGGAGAAGGCAAGACCTCTGCATTCTTTGTGGGGAACTGGATATAGACCCTTGATCCGGTTACTACGAAAGTAAGCAATTGAACACATTTCTGATAGTGGCAACTTTAGGTCATTGCAAAGAAAGTGTAAAAAAAAATATTTTCAAATAAGTAGTACAGAAAAATATAAAATTATTTTGCTCTGTATGTAATAATGGGTGAAATTACAAGATTTACTTGCATATTAGATTTAATTAAGTAAAGGTGAGCAGATAAATTTGAAGTAAATGATACGCAAAGGATGGGTTTTGTCACATTTCTTGGATCTGTAGATTTGGTCTAACCCAGATGATGACAGCACACATTCCTTTGTCTAACTTGATTAAAAAGGTATTATTTGTATATTCTGTAGCCTATCTAGAAGAAAAACTAGAAAGAGGATTGTCAAGAATTCTGATTAATTCAAACTACCATGTCAAATCATTGAACAGTGGCCAGTTTGGCAAGGGTCCAAAACAAGGAATTCTGAAAAGTTCTTACTAGTGCTTAAAATGGAAGAAAGGCATTAACAGAGAGAGGAAATTAGTCTGGGATAAAAGGAAGGGGGGGGTGTGTGTGGTGTGGTGATGGAAAGGTTAAAAGAAAGGGAAAAATGTGATGGAAAATTATTTTGTTTAAAAGCTGGCATTTGGTATTTTCAAAGGGCAAAATGTATTTTTTGTTTTATGACAAATGAATGTAAAAATGTGCATGCCTTGTGGCCTAGAGGACAAAACAGTAGGATCAATGTTCTTTTTGTACTCTATGAAGCTTGAGATTAAAGTCCCCACTGATAAACTGAACATTCTTTAAAAGTGACCAGAAGCAAACAATGTCTGTTTGCTGCTACTTTATTGGAAAGATACCACTGAGAATAGCTAAGAATACTATTTGATCTTAAACAGGTTGACCAAATTATTGCACTTGGCTCCAGTACATGAGATGCTTTCTGCAAATTATTGTTTCTGGTTATAAACCTTTATAATATCTCAGAATGAATTATGTATGTATTTCATGTTTTCTTTTCTTTTATCAGCCTTGATGTTCTCATTTCAAGTTTCACCCTAGCCTCCTAATAATGCAATATTGAGGCCATTCAGACACTAATTATGCCTCCATGGCTTTTTTGAAATGACTAAATCAGCATCAGTTCTATAATTATCATTAGTAAGTTTGTATCTGTGCCTCACATCACATGAAAAGCACAACTTTAAATGATTTATGAATATATGCATCTGTAACATCAAATGTGCACTTTCTAATACTGTACATGCAAGAGGCATAGAGGTACTTCAGACATATACACACCTGTATGTATGTTCTCTTCTTATCTTCACTGAACTCTGCTGTGTCTTATACAAACACAGCCTGACTGTACAAAAACTAATACAATATTGTTTTCTTAATATATGTATGTGTGAGATACCATCAAAATGTGTATATTTAAGCATTCTGATGATTTAAATAGTACAAAATATAAGCAAGTCTTCATCAAGACTAGCATTCAGACTTGATGATTTCCTAATTTTCTTTATGTTTATGTAGAAGTCTAGCAAGAATGACTGGCAGAACAGAAAAAAGTATACAAATGCAATTCCTCTATATTTTCATTGTTTCTCCCTTTGAATTATTGATGTTGCCAGTAGTCATTTGTCAAGAAAACAAATCAAGATACATGTACTATAGTGTTACACTTCTGTATGTTTGTAAACTGTTTGTGCTGCATAATGCTCATATTTCGAGCAAAAAGAAAAAAGAGAATAATATAAAATAAATAATATTCTCAGATTTTTAATAATAAACTCATGAAGAATAATGAATGTTCAACTTAAAAATAGTACATAAAGAGAGCTTGTAGACAGCTTTGAGTTAATTACACCTTACAGAATTATCTGTACAACTGGGGAGGTAAGAAACATAAGTAGACCTACACAACACAGCAGCTTGTAAGGTGGCACACAACCTCACAGCCCTGTTTGGTCTCCGATTTCTGAATTTCTCTCCTCCCTCCTTTCCTCTCTCCCAATACAGATCCTTTGTTTTGTGTGAAAAGTTGTGCTGATCACTGGTATTTTATGACCTACATTATTACCCTCTAGGTAGCAGAATGATAGTGCCAAACTAATTATTGCATTGTCTAATTTTAAATCCAGGTCTAGCGAGATTAACAACTTGCACATTAATTCTGAGCATCGACAGTGCACCTCCCATAATAGTTTTAAATGAAAGAAGCCTGCTCTGAAAACTTTTATATACTTTCGTCTGGATCATCAGCTAATCTAAATTACTCCAGCACCATTGACTTCAATGGAATTGTGCCAGTCTTCCCAACTGGGTGATTTGGCCTTTTTTTTTTAATTCGGGAAATGTTTCTGGTTTGAGCCATGTGAAAGTCAGAGGGGAAAACACTGATTTCACTTATCTCATCTACGTAAGCCCAGAACGTGTCTGTTAAACTCAGTGGATTAATTCCAGATTTTCATCCCTGTAAATGAGATCAGAACTGGCTTGGAATGTGCTTTTGGTTTCTTGACATCCCCCTCCCCCAACACAAATACTCTCAGTATAGAGGATTTTTCAGTTCTTCCTAATTAAAATTTAAAAGAAAAAAAAAAACAAGATAGAAAAAGAAGGACATTCACAGTCATGGAAAGCGTGAAAACTGCTTTGTAGATAGGTAGAAAACCAGACTTGGCAGTGTGTCCTTACTTGCTGTTTCACCCTGCTAATTTTTGTGAAGAAACTTATGTGTTGGAAAAACATAGAAGCTCCCTATATCTGAATACTGTCAACAGTCAGGCAAATTGGATCTAAAATGTTGCTCCTGATTCTAAAAAAAAATATTAGTTTCAATTATTGAAAAGAAAAACAATCCTAGAGAAGTGCTGAACCGTGTCAATTTTGCCAGAAAATTAAATAATTGTGTAGCAGAGTGGGTAAAAGTTTCATTTCAGATTGAAAAGGTGTGACTGAATTGCTAAGATTCTTATACTATTTTACTTTCATTTCAGGTGCATGGAAAGATGAAATGTCATTAACAATCCCCCTTCCCAATGTATTTGGCTTAATAACTGGCAGAAAACATTTAGTAACATTTAATTTGGAGTACTGTATTCCCGAAATCAGAATCCTAAACACCTAGGTTGTGGTGCTAATGGCACCCTCTGCGTGGCTGCCGAAGGGCTGTGTTGACCCCCATCATAATATTCTGTGCTACTTTGACTCATGTTTAATTCTGATTAAGTTGTGCAATTGTATCAATTTAAGGTCAAGGTCTTGAATAAATTCTTTTGTGAGAACTATTTAAAATTAAAAAGATCCACGTGTCTAATGGTCTTCTGAGAATAGAATTACAAACGATGATCTTTAAAATAAATTGTAATTTTATGGATACTTATTAAGAGAATTTATTGTATTGGTAATTTGCTATATTGTAGGTACTGCTGCCAGTTTAGTGACTTGTAACAGAAGAAAAGAATGCAGCAGCTACTTAATTATTTTATTCCTTGGTTTTGGTACTGTTGATTTGAAGTGGGGAAAAGGTTTCTGCAGGATATTTAAGGTTTGTGATCTCTTACTGTGCAGTGAGGATGAGCCTCAAGTTGTCATGCTCTGGCCCTGATCCAGCAAAGCACTTAAGTGTGTGCTTAACTTTAAGCATTCAAGTTCCATTTACTGTAATGTGATTACTCATGTGCACAAAATTAAGCCCATACTTAAGTGCCTTGTTGATTGCAGTCAGTGCTGTGCATTTAGCAAATCTGAGCTTTCTAAGGAAGTTAGAAGAAAGTACAAGTTAGCAAGATTTAATTGTTACATTATAGGCAGTGGTGAAGAATGCTCCCTCTAATAGCACCAAGCTCAACTGTATTAATTTACTTTCTTAACTTCTTTGTCTCGTAAGTGAGACAATATATTTCTTGTAATGGAAGAATATCATATGTAGAAGAGCTGTATTGCTCAGATTATCTGAATGTTTGAAGTCTGAATAGTTTTTTCTTTTTCTTCTTAAAAAATGAAAGGTATACCTGTCTGAAATGTTGGCGGTTTTGCATGTTGGAAAGGTATTTTGTTTTGGATATTTGATTAAGGTTCATAAACATGACTTTCTTAAAGATGAATCCCTAGCAAGATTTAAAAAATATTTCACTTGTTTGAAAAGCTCTAGAGAATGAAAAGCTTTAGAGATGACTGCACAGATAGATTGATAATGTTATTTCAAGACTTAAATACACCCACATCAACACTAAAGGCAATTTAAAAAACATTAATAGTAAATTATTATGTAAGTCATAAACAATGTTTTAATTTTACTATAAAAATAATTCTATACTGTGAAGATCAATAACATGCCATAGGAGTGTGACTTAGAGGAAAATACTTGTCTAAGAGTAAGGGAACTCTTACATATTAAAAGGAAGAAGTGAGTAAGAGTTTGCTTCTAAAGCAACAACAAATAAAACCCTGTGGGTATTTTATCAGATCCTATAACATGTAATTTATTATAGAAGTTTCTCCATGTGTATAGATTGAGCAAGTAGTGTTCTGCTAAATGTTTTTCTTTCTTTTGATTCCAAAGTTGGTTCCATTCATTTGGAAGGTAAATGAGAGATTTTTTTAATGTGCATTTGAAGATGAGATAAAAAGCATTTTTGATATTAAGTACTTGGAAAAAAGCACGTGGGGAAAAATTGCAGTTTCGTAAGCATGCTACTGTTTGATTTTCATTATTCCACTCCCCCTCTAAAATAAAGTGTTGGGTTTTGTTTTTTTTCTTTCTTTCTAGGCATTGTCTACATTAAGTCATTAAGTATTAAGCATTATGTAAACTATGTTCTGTTATTGGTAATCATTAATTGTAAGCTCTTATAGTGGGATACTTAGAGTCAAAGTTTCAGTGTAAGAACCTTCTTCCAATTACTTGTTAGTTTGTCTAAGATAAATGGCTGGGCAGCAATTTTCATGCCAAATATCTGCCTTGGGCTATTTTTTCAAAACTTTCAGCAAATATGGTCAGCTGTTTCTCGCAATGTACTGAAGGAAAATCTGGTTTGCTCAGGTTAAGAAATTTTTGAAATATTTTGTTGACTACTTGTTTGTAGTGGGACCAAGTTCTTGGGAAGGGATATTCCTCTTTCACTAGCCTATGAAAGTCTTCCTCAGTCTGGAAAAATCTGAGCCTCTGTAAAATTGTTTGCATATTTCATTTACCAGCTTCTTCAAAGATTTTGTCTGCAGTGGTTGTATTCTTTCCTGGGGCTTGCAGATCTGAGCAGGACTTGCTTTTGGTTTTCTCTTTTCAATTGCCAGTGGTGCTAAATACAAAGAGAATAAAGGTGTCCATCAGATGTTCTCAGCCTTCTTCCTGCAAATGACTGGAAAACTTGGAATAAGAAGCAGCTTGATCAGAATTTCGAAAAGGGAGACCATCAAGGAAGGTAGGAAAAAAAACCCCAAAAGTAAATGTGTCCAGGCACAGGAAGAAGGCAGAAGTCAAAGATCACAAAATGTGATAATAGTTTAGGACAAGGACTTGTGAGTGAAACTGGTACTAGACAGGGGTGAGAATGGGAAGGATTGCAATTGAGATATGAAATTGGGGAGAAAGATGCTGGCACTACGGCAAACATAGTACTTGTAAGGCAAAGAAGGAGATAGAGAAAGGAAAAAAAAGAAGTCGTGTTTCTAGCTGTCGTTCCTGTGTCTTGGTCTTGCTGGACTGTCAAATGTCTCTGAATCCTTCTGGCTTCATGTGGGGGCATCTCATCATCTTCTAATTCAAATAAGCAGAAGCTGTTTTAAGTGAGGAGAAAAAGTTATTAATGTATTTGTTAAGGCAAATTACAGGAATCAGTGTGGTTCTTAGCCAGTTAATGAACAACACTGTGAAAAATAAAAGATGGAGAACAAACCCCCTAAAAACATTCAATTCCTTCCTACAGTTCCCCAAGAGGGACTTTCTGTACTAAAGTTTGCTTTAAAAAAATGGAGAAATTGCATTAAATTGCATTTGTGACCAAAGGAAAAAAACATTAAGCACTCAAAATTCAAGAAATGCCAGAAGGCATATGTCTTGTCAGATGTTTATGTGACAAACATCTATATATTCTTCTGTTATACAGGGCACTTGCTAAATGAATATTTTTGTTGGATATTGTGAACAACTTCTCCTCCAGTACTAAAATCAAAAATAGAAGTGACTTCAGAGGATCAAAAGTTTTATGATGCCAAAGCACCAAGTATTTAGAAAGATTGTAGAAAATGGCCAATAAAGGGTTTGGCTAGAAATCTTACTGAAATGAAGGCAATGCAGTCCCAATTCCACAGAAGTGGAAATGTACAAAGAAGAGAACAAAAATACTGGAAACACTATCTCTTTAATACCCCAGGATCTAACCCAAAGCAGTTAAAAGTTATAAAAGTTATCAGTTTTTATGCTGGCACAGCAAAGATGCAAGAAGTGCCTCTATGGACTAGTTGTTCTCTATATAATATTTTTCTTTCTGACACAGTCAGGAATTACATTAAATATGGCCTATGGTCGTAGTATCATAGAATGGTCATAGGATGGTTTGGGTTGGAAGAGAACTCAAAGTTTGTCTATTTCCAATGGAACATTTGTCTGCCATGGGGAAGGACACCTTTCACTAAGACCAGCACATCCTAATAGGCGATTGTAGCTGCAGTTGCCACACATGAGGTCTGAGAGTGGGAGACTGGAGGGATTCCCCAGTGCAGAGGGAAGGAAGACCTCCAGAGGCCCTGCCCTGGAGGTCTGCAGTGCCAGCACACAGGGGGAACGCAGGTGTTGACAAACTGTCAGCATTAGAAGAACACTGACATTGTCTGCTGTTTTGAAAACTTGCTTTCATTTACAAATGAAATCTATATAGTTAATGTAAAGTCACTAAAGAATATTTCACAGAACACTGTTCTTTTTATAACTAACTCTTAAAAATCTTTACTAGACATACCAAGTAGAAACTACCAAGTCCAGATGCATCCCATCAACATCCCACAGTAGCACAGTTAGATGTTCTTCTTCTTTGCTTTTTGTGATTTTTGTTTTGTTTTCACAATTCATTTGGTTTAAATGTTATTAATCTAGATTTGCTGAAAAGGTCTGTGAACCTTTCAAAGAGTCTGGTCTGAGTTCGGAGTTTGTAACAAAACCTGAAACCAGGCAAGTTTCATGTGGTTTAGAATTTCATTGTGAACGTTTCACCTAGATGTTGAAATAGGCTCAAAGTAACATTCCCAGTTTGAAAGTCCGTAAGAATTTCCCATTCAGAAGGACTGGTTGCATTTTAAACAAAGAGTGGAATTCATCCATGTAACAGATGAGCTGAACAAGGCCTTCACTTCAGCCTAATTCAGATCTCAAAATAAGAACTTAATATGGTACATAAGTCTTATGCTGACCTTCTGCCCAGAGATGAATGTCAATCCATACAAACATATACTGCATGCCTACTGTTTCAACTCAGAGTATTTTAATGGGGCAGGAGAAGCCTGAAGGAAAGAAAAATATAGGTATATAAAATGAAAATACTGTGATTAATGCAATACAAAGATTGATAAATATATGCTTTACTGGTCAGGAAGTTTCAAAAGGACTTGTGCTCATCTACTAATGCCATATGGTAATTGCTAGCCATTGTTTTCCTACAGCTACAAGTCACAGAGCTCTGTAACTGTGCAAGAAATTCATCTTTCACTTGAGAGAAAAAGTGCACAGTGCCATGCTTTGGGAAACAAAAATGGGAAAAGAATCCAGATGTATAAAGTATCAAAGAAAGATAGAATCCTTTTTATGTTTAACAGTATGATTTTAGACCAAACTCACGACCTTGGGACCACAATGACTTATTTTCAGTGCTTGGTGCTGGCAGCACTAGCAGAGGCAATATGCTGTGTTGCAGATTTCAGCATCGGAGAGTACTAAATGTAACATATAGTTGGGTCAAATTAGTGAATATCAGAGGCTACTGATGTTACCTGCCTTTGGAGCAGCTGCCTTCTTGCCAAAGCAGCTGCTTACACCCACAAGCTCTTGTGGAAGGGACAATGAGCAGCTATCTGCGCAGGCTGTGGGCCTGTTGCTCGTAGCCACATGATGCAGTGTCAGGGAAAGGGTGTCAAAAGAGCATGGTGCAGACTGGACCACAGTGGGTGCTGTGGTGGGGTGTCTCGCCTACTGGCTACTCTGGGCAGCTGTCTGAAGCTGTTTCTAGAGACTTCTGTTGCTATAGCTATGTTGCAAGTTCTAAAAATAGCTATTTCCCAAAATCTAGTTAAACTATGTTTTCCTGTGTATGTTTTGTTTTACTTAGGACATATCAGGAAGCAAAAGCAGTTTTGCTAGTATGAGCTGTACCTGCTCTAAACTAGCTCCTTCCTTCAGGACACTTTTGTTATTCCACCAGAAGTGCTTTCCTTACATAGCAGGGCTGGTTATCCCCAGATGTCTAATGAGCCAGGAACACCCTCCATGTTCTTACTAAGCAGAAGTCTGCCTAGCCCTTTTGCTCTGTCCTTTAATTTCCAATCTTTGTCACCTGGCATGAGGTGGGGGCTCTGCCCTCCCAAAAGTCTACAGCAGGTGAGAATCATTTTAGGTTAACTGAATCACATCATCAATAAGACAGGCCTTCCTGTCCTCTGTTCTTCTCTTCCATTACCCAGGTAGGATAGGGACTGGCTGACAGCTCACAGCAGCTTCTGCCGGCAACTATTTCAGAGTTTTATTTAGGCCTACTATATTACTAAAAACAGTCAAGAAACCAGCCTATTCCCACTCTTCCAGATGCTAATCCCCTGGGACTGGTCTCCCCTGCCTCCTCCAGAGCCTTAACTGCCTCTGTATCTTCCTTTTTTACTAAGAAAATGTAATCAGTCTCTTCTATATTCAGGATGGACAAACAACCCTCCCAAGCCATCCTTAACTCCTCAGCAGGACGAGGAAGAGAGGAAGTGAAACCACTCCAGGAGGACTCTAAACCAAAACCCAGGAACAGCATCCGGACAGCGTGGCTTCTTCCCCGTTACCAGGTAAACTGCTCAGACAGACCCGTCAGGTGTAAGCCCAGGAACGTGGATGTGTCCCGTGGGACGCTCCCGCTCCCCGCCCGCAGCTGCGGTGCCCGGGGATGTGCGGGCGCAGCCGTGTGCGGGGACGGCGCGCAGAGAGCGGGGTGCCGGAGCTCCGGGCGGGGGTTCGGCCGCGCCGGAGAGCCCCGTCTGCGAGCGGCAGGGCCCGGTCTGTGCCGCCTGGCCACTTCCCGCGGTCCCCGCCGGCACGGGGAGGCTGCAGAGCCCGTCCAGCAGCCCCCCCGGGGAATCCCTCTGATGCAAGGGGAGTCCCCGGCAGCTGTGGGCCGGGGTAGCCGAGCTGGCTCCCTGCCATCCCCCGCCGAGCCGGGCTGGGAAGTGCGGGAAGAGGGAGGTGTGGCTGCCGGGGCCCCTCAGCCATTGCCGGNNCGCCCCCGCCCCCCGCGCCGCTCCCCCTTTGAAAACTGATCTTTGGCTCTTCGCGTGAAAGTGATTTGAATTTGGCTCGGCGGCGCTCTGCGCAGGCGTCCAGCTGCTGGCATGCTGGCTCCTTGCAAAGCAGCTGTTTTGGGTTTGAAATTCCAACATGGCAGAGGCTGCAGTCAGTCTTCCCTTCAAAAACTTGGAATGATTTCAAATCATAGGCACCTTCACTTAACCCGAGCCCCCATTCATCAGCAAACACATCGGATCGATGCTACTCTAACCTATCGGGTTCTTGTACCAAATCTCCAGGTAAGAGGATCTTTTTTTTTTTTTCTCCCCCCACTAGTCTTCCTACCATCGTTTTAAATTTTATTTAATCTTAAAGCTCTCGGAGACAGCCGTGTATTAGTCGCCTGTTCATGCCCTAAATATTTTGCCTAATTTGCAGTCGTTTTCTGATACTAAACACTCCGGTCTGCTTGCCTGATCGTAGTCTGGAAAGTACAGATATACAATCGCGGTGCATGGTTTTTCCTCCTTGATCATTGCCAACAATAGTAGGCAGATTAAGAGTTCGCGATTGCAAGCTCTCTCCCCACCTCCTCCTCCTAATTGGATTTATTTTTAAGTTGCTTTGAAAATAATAAACTGCAGGTAACGTGGGTCTGGACTTTGAGGCAACTAACTTCTGAGCAAATAAGTGCAAATAAGAATCTCGCAAAACAAAAGTTAGGTTAAAATTGCTGTGTCTTGGCTGGGGGGGGCACGAATATGTCAGAGGAGCTGTTGCAGTAAAATGTAAGCACATCATCTTGGAGGGGGTACAGCGTGGTGGGCGTATTGTTGGCTCAGGAGGGAGAGAAAGATGTATAATTTAATGGTATATACAATCCACTGATCCTATTACTATCCTCCCTGGAGCTCTTGTTAGTTTCAATGGGAGTGAGTGAAATTGACATGGACTTGCATTCCTGGTCATGTGCTTTTTTTTTCCCCTTTCTTTCTTCTCTTGTGATCTGAGATCCCCTTTTTGTTGATGTTGCTTTCCCACTTAATTATATGCATGTAGGTTAAATGAATACCTGACGAAAGGGCCCACGTTTCAAGGCAGTGACATTTGATAGCTGAGAGGAAAAGTGGCTTTAATGAAAAGCAACCTTTGGAATTCCTGCTTGTGAAAAATCCAATTCAGCTTTTTGTGCTGCCAGCAAGAAATGATCAGTAGCACCAGTGTTTATGGTATGTCCGTTTTGGGATCTACTTCCTTTGCATCTAAATAGCAAAGACAAATTTAAATAGCATGATAATGCACTGAGGACTCTGCATGCAAATATTTTGTAATAAATACCTAATGTTTAATAGTGTATTTTCACTTGTGTATATATAAGCTTTTTTTTTCTCTTGCTGTCATTTGTTTATCATTTCTGCTTCGATTATAGCATTAGTTTTGTCCATTGTATTGATCTCAGTTGTAAAACCTGAAGTTGCATGTTACTAGCAGTGCACTATATACACCACTGAACTCCAGTGGTATGTAAATTAGTAAAACTCGGTGAGTGGAGAAGGCAAAAATGTGTAGCAATGAACATATACACTTACACATCTATGTGCTCGTATATCCATGCCTAAAATGCATCCTTTCCTTTTGCAAACTAGTATTTTTTGAGCATTTATTTAAACTTCAGCTGCTTTTCCCTCTCTTACTTTCAGCGTAATCATCTGCTAGAGGTTCTAACTGATGTGGGGTGAGGGAATGTTTTGCATGTAAACAAAATTACTGTTGTGGTAGAATGTTTATTACGATTTAATAAGGGTTATTTTATGCTCAGTTTACAAGTGTCTGGTTCACGCTGCTCTGCTCTCAATGTGTAACAGAATGAAATAATCAGGTGCTGAAACTGGCTTGATTTTAACGGTCACTCTCCAGCCCCCCACACCACCCCCTCCTCCAAAAAAGTCAGATAAAATGGAGTGTGGGGAATTTCAATAGATCTCCTTGTGGTGCAGTAGATGCACCTCTAGGTATGCAGCTAAGGCTGAGGAAGTAACAACCAAAGTGACTATTAGTCTGTTTTGTGCAACAAAAAAGGGGGTACATTCACTTTTTAATTGTATGTGGTAACAACAAATAAGGATGGAGAGAGACCCTTGGGGAGAGAGAGTGTGTGTGTGTGTGTTTGGGATAAGGGGGAGGTCTGGCATGTGTGGCTGATGATCTCTAGTAATAACATATCTGAATGCAAGAAAGAAATTGAGAGAGCAGTTGCACAATGTACACTCCTATTTTGGTGTTGTAGGTGACTATATTGCTAAACATATCCTGGGTGTTGTATGATGGGAATGATCTGATTGCATTTTGCATTTAGAACTTGTTGACTTTGAAACGATCAATAAGGCAACTGTTTATTTTAGATGCACATAATTTGCTTTGAGAAATGTTTTAAGGAGAAGAGCAAGCAAGCGAGAGCGGAACATTTTTTTTTTCTTCTTTCTCTCTTTTTTTTTTTTTTTCCTAGAGCTGTTGGAGCAAATGTGATTGCCAGATGGGAGATTTCCCTCTGTGATGTTAAAGCTGTAATATATATTCAGAGCAGATTGGACTGCTGCTTGTGATGAGGAGGATATTACATTTATAAATTTTAAATCGGGAATCGGACAGTATGCTGAGAGCTGAAATTGGATGGTGTGGATGGTTTGGACTGTTAAATGCAATTCCCAGATAATAATAATAATTATAGTAGCAGTAATATATGTATATATAATAAACATGATACTATTAGGGAGCTATATATATTCTATGGCACTGAAGTATCTATTTCCAAATATGACTTCTCTCTTTCCTCCCCTTTCCTAAAATGTTAGGGATTGGAGATGTTTGGGAGGGGGTTTAAGAGCCCACTGTTAGGAGGAATCAAATGTAGTCAGGTTCCTGTTTGAGGAAAAGTTTTGCTGCAATTCTTATTGCGAATGAATCTCTTTCTGAGTTTTTGTTTTGCCCGTGCATGTGGCCTGACAGTGCCACAATCCTGAAAGGCTGGAAAGTGGGAACTAGTCACACTCGAGCAGCTCTGCTGTTGCAAATTAAAAGTGTGTTGTGGTCAGGAAATGAAAGCTACAATGTCTCTTTTGAACAAGTCGTTTATCAAGAGAAACATCTATCAAGCAGTGACTTGTCACATTGATCCTCTAAAAGTTAGGTCCGAAGTGGAAGCTGCTTTGATGTTTTTGATCCCAAATTTATAAAATTGAGAAAGCTGGAGAGAGTAGGACCGATTTGCACTTAAAAATGACGCTGCTCTGGGTGTGACAAAATCATGAAGTATCTGTGATACAGAGCTGGTAAACCAAGGAGAGGTATCAGATCTTCTGCCTAATTTTTATTTTCACATTGAAACTTCAGCTTTGCTACACAGGCAACCTCTTTTCGTACTTCTAAAGACGTTGTCTGTATGAATCTGTGAATTATTTTGTCAGGGGTATTTTCTTGCTTAGGAATACATCTGTTGCTTCCAAATGGAACCTTTTTCTGTTGTTTTTGTGATGGTATTTATAGAGTTCAGCTTGAGAAGGCAATTTTTTTCTCTCATCTCAGTCTTGTTTCTTCTTCTGTATTTGTAATCTCAGTTCCAGCTCTCCTCCCTGTGAAGCAAAGTTTCTTTTACTGCCAAAGTAATGTTTATTGCAAGTAAGGTACATTTGAAGGTATCTGTTTGCACAGCTTAAAACATGGTAAGAGTCCTCTTAAGTGTGTCTTCCCCTTTTCATCCTCTTTTTGTTTCCATTTTTGACATGTGAACTATGCTTTCATTCTCAACAGAAGTGGTATATTTCAAATTGAATATAAAGTGGAGGTTTCAAGTAAAAAAAAATAAATACCTAAACAAAGTCCAAACTGATATTTTATCTTTACCTAGTTTCAACCATCTGAATTGTTTAGCAACTTCACTAAGAAGTTTTTCATTTTGTGTAAAGTTTGTGTTTCGATTATCAAGGAATC
The DNA here is from genome assembly GCA_013396755.1 of Sclerurus mexicanus. NCBI lineage: Eukaryota > Metazoa > Chordata > Aves > Passeriformes > Furnariidae > Sclerurus > Sclerurus mexicanus. The sequence goes on along the minus strand of VWZF01006833.1, from coordinate 830,117 downwards.
CTTTTGATGAAAGGGAGGTTTGGTGTTTGTTTGTTGTTGGGTTTCTGTTTTCCGTGCTTTTCTTTTTGGCTAGGACATGAGTGAAATCTCCCTTAAAGCACAATGCTTTGACTTATTTTCTTCAGTGTCGTAAATGAGACTAACTGCTTATGGTTACTTGCTAGAGACCCTTTTGCAAATAGGCAGCAAACAGCAGCGTGGTGGGAGTTTTGGTGAGTGTTATACTTGCTAATTAATTATGTTTGAAATGAAGGAATTGTAGCATGATAATAAAGGCTCATTGTTGTTTGATGTTTGTAACACTCCTACATGAATCTGGTGGGTTTGGGGGATTTGTTGTTACTTCCCCCGCCCTCCCTAATAAGATACCTTCAGTGCTAGATCAAATTGTTTTTATTTATGGCAACATTGTGAAAGCACAGGGATGTTTGCCTCTCTTATTCTAGCAGTATTTTAGAAATATGAAGATTGTATTGCTATTAATATTTTCATCGTACAGTTCATGGGAAAAAATGATGACTCTTATGTCATTAGCTGTTCTTTAAGATTTTTTTATATTTAAGCAGAGTCAAACGTTCTTTGTGTTTTTTTTTTTCTTCATATAGAAAGACCTACTACTCTTTTTCTTACAATTGAAAAATGGCACTTGATGAACTTTTGTGCCCTACTTGTGTATGCATATGTAGTAAGCGATAGCAACTAAAAATATATTCCAGAACAGTCGTATATTAGCCCTTTAAAAATTAAACTGTAAAACACTTGGATGATGTTCTTGTTTTCTTGTTTTGGTCTTTAATATAGCTCTTATCAGATGTGTCATCTTTAGTCTTTATTTTTCACCTTTCTATTAATAACTGCTCTATACAATGGAGAGAGAAGTCGTAATCTCTTTCAAACTACAAAGCTTTAAATTCAAAATTTAATATATTAAGCCTATTTTGTGCTGTATGAACAAGGCTTGAAATCTGCTTTTTTAAGATATTCTGTTCCTTTTTTAAAATTTAATTCCTAGAGAAAAATGATTCTGTATGGTTCCTGTCAATAAGTTTGTTCAATGAACGCATACAGGAAGCATTGAATATAATGACTGATCTTTCTGTGGTCTTAATCATCAATTAATTGGCTTATCTGCTTGTTAGGAGTGGGTTTAATGGTACAGAATCACCATGAGATCTGTCTATATGAAACATATGTATGTTTATAACAGACTGAGTTTTGATCTTGCATCCCCAGATCTAATAATAGAAATATTTGGCTCTTTGCCCTCAATCAATATATCCCTTAGGAGAACAAACTTCACATAATACTTTCATAAAGTGCCAGATGTATTGATACCAAGTTGATAAATTTAATTACTAGGGTTTTACATTGATTCATTGATCTTACGATTGTAGGAAATTGTTCTGCAGACATTTCTGAAGTATCAAGGAATATCAAATGTTGATAAAGCTTGATTAATTGATCAGTCAGCACTTTTTTTTACTTCTCGGTCATTGATAAGAAAAGGCATAAAAATAATTGTAAAAAGAATTTGTAATAAACTGATCAGAAATTCTCATATGTTATTAACAGAGCAGATGAGAAGCAGAGCACTATGGAGGTGGGGAAAAATGAACTTTGAAGTGGAATTGTGCATATTGGGCCCAATCCTTAGCTAATGTAAAAACTGTTTAGCTTTAAAGAGCTACAATAATTTATAGTTCCCAGAATCTGGACCACTGTGGCTTTTTAATGTTGTTATTGTTTGTTTGGTTTGGTTTTGGTGGCTTTTATTTTTCTTTTTTCTTTCTTTTTTTTTTTCCCTTTTTCTTTTTCTTCTCCCCCAGTATTGTTCTTTGCCTCATTGGAAGCTGTTTTAAATTAGATATTATGCCTACTAAAATGTGTGGAATTTTAGATAAGCATCTGATCCAAAATGAATAATATAGCTATAAAAGCTATTTGAAGAGCTGTAAATTCAGGATTGCGTATCCCTGATATTGTTGCAGAGTATTAAAATCTTGCTAGCTAGAGATGCTATCCTCTAAGTGAAAACTTATCTTCCTTATGGGAAAGATGACTTCAGGGAACTCTGGGCTGGGAAAAGGCCTGAAGTTTCTTTTGTTGCTAAAATAATAATGAAAAACCCCCAATACATAGAATTAGTTATAGGGATATTTTCCAGGTGAAAAACCTTACGGGAGTACTTGGCTCCATTTCGGTGAGGTATGTGACCTTTTCACCCTATGTCAATGATATTTTTATAGAGTGTGTGAGAAATGCAAGCATAAAGAAAATTCCTTAAGATCACTCAATTTTTATTTTCTCTTAAAGGAAAAAGAAAGAAGGAGAAAAATCTCTGAATCTCAAAACAACATATACTTCTCCCTTATTGAAACTGTATTCTTTCAAAGGATGGTAGCTAATAGAGAAAAAGAGAGAAAATACACTTGCAATATGTTCCCATAGGTTCGGCAAATACAATCTTATCCTTCAAGGAGCAGAGAATCCTAGACTGTAATGGAGGTCAAAGGAAACCTAAGGCTTTCAGTCCTTTAAAAATTGTACCTGCCACCCCTCTGATCAGCATGTTAAAGAGAATGCATGTACATGTATTATGTTTCTTAGAAGATAATTTGTATTTGCGGCAACCTACTAAACACAAGTGGACTTCGCTACTATTGCTTCTAAATACCTGTTGAAGTTCACCCCACTGTGTGACAAGTGAGGGAAAATGAAAAGAGAAATAGTTGGTCAATCTTGGTTACCAAAATCTTGAGAAACTGGGGGAGAGATCGGGCTTTGACAGGTCAGTTGGAGAAATGGAAGAATATGAGAAAGTGTAATCTGCAGAAAGCAGCACTGATTAAGAGCATACGGAGACGTCTGCAGTGATGAAAATGTGGAGTCTGTGCTTCCCTCTTGCTGAGCTATGTTGCTGTGAGGTATCGGCACACAGAGTATGGTAATAACAGTATTGTGTGTCTGTTCTGATCGTGCGAGTATCGGTACCTGTCAGACATATCATAATACTGAACTATCTGTTTAATCATATAAGCAACACTCCTTACTACAAAAGCTATTGTATTTGTACAACAGAAAGAACAGCCATACGTTATTTAAATAATAGACTAAACTTTGTTCTTTAAACCATTTTTCTGCATAAGGAAAAAAGTTTCATGTGTCTTGGCTATAATTACAAATAATATAACTACAGATGACTGTCATGCTACTGGCTGATTTTTTTACATTTTTTTTTGTAGTAGTTTATTAAATATGTAGTCTGATGTGCCATATAACACTGAAATAACAATCACCAGTCATATTATTTAACTGTAACTGAGAAACTATTTTTTCAGTTCTGATAAAGTGTAGTGTAACTACTGCTAATGTGATGTTAGTTAAATTTCAAATACCCTGAAAGGGATGTGGACACGGATGCTGAGATTATTTTGATAGCAAAGTTTGGTGATGTAAGTACGTTTTTGCTCCAGATTCCTTAAAAGCGTGTATTGCTTGGACTATTTGTTACCTGTTTTTAACCCTTTTGTATTCTACTTTTAATCTGTCATGTACTTTTTCTTAAAGCATATGGTTCACTTTCTGTGTATGAATTGCTCAATATATGAAGATGTATGCCAGAATTTATTTTGTGTGATATTTTAGAATGTGTGTATGTGTCAAGCTGGTTATAGATTGGTGATGATAAATTAGTTTCAGTAATCTGTATCTTATTTGCATTAATACTTTAGCAGTAAGAGCATAGTGTGGTCAGACTTCATGATCGAAGCTAGCGGTCTCACATCTAATTAAGCAGGATCTGAATGAATGATTCCCTGGTATGGGTCACAATTGAACTTTTTGTTTCTCTTCTTCAGTGTGATAAAATGCTTAAGGGACATATTAATGCATGTTTGTGTAACTCTTGCTAATCTGAAGGGAATTTGAAAATGAATATTGAGAGGAGATGGGAGAAAGGGCTGAACCTGGTAGGTCAGAGGGGTTTGTGGCAGGAATGTATCTTCATGTTTTCATTCAAGTTGTTGCGGTTTTTTTTTTCAATTTTTTTTTCCCTTGATTTAGAACAACTGCTGTTTGCCTTCTAATATGTTGGAAATCATATCCCTGTTTTCCTCTGAGAGTTTTTTTCCTTTCTGTCTCCTCCATTCTAGCATGCAAGCAAGTCATTAATAAAAAAGCATTTATACAGTGGGCTTGAATTATCACTTAATAAAACTGAGAACTCTAGTGCTGCAAAGATATTCCTAGACAGTACAACAGATGTTACTGTGTGTACTTGTCTTCTGGATACACAGTGAGGGGAAGAGCCAACAATTACTTTATATTACTGAGTGACAGTAGAGGATGGATGGGAATGATAAAGTTATATGCAGAAATTTTTAATCCCTGACAATAGTAATAATATTGACATTTGAAGTATTATGAACTGATAGCCCTACTGTACAAACTGCTGTGATAGCTGTGCTTTTACGTGAAAAGTATCTATTTATATACCTTATGGCTCAGTGTGGTCTTGTTGAAAGTATGAACCCACTCATCACAGATTCAGAAAGTGCAGGTTAACATCCTCTGTCTTCTTTAGACCCTATCAGATTACTTCAGCCTCCTGTGTTGACACAGAGAAAGAAACAGCTAGATTCTGTGCTGGAAGAATAAGGTTTGCAAGCACTGACTGATATATGGTATCCCATTGTGATACCTAAACCAAATTTTAAAAAATCAAGCATCCTTTTCAAGTTAAACTTGAGAAACAGAGAAAGGAACAGCAAAGATGTATCTGAACACACTTGAAGGAGCACCATTTACTATCAAAAGACATCTTTCCCATCACTTGTGGATAGCTCCAGCATGAAGAGCAATATCAAAAGATCTCAGAAAAGTAACTATTCTTTTATGTCTTTGGGAACTCAGATGCTTACAAGATTGTTTCTGAGAAGGAAAAGAATTGATCCTATTTTCAGTCCCTTGTTGTTGGCATTTGTGGACCACATGACTATATACAGTATTGTAGAAATACATTCTTGGTATATGGATACAATTCTGTTTCCTCTTGCAGCTCTAGAATAATAGTGCACTGTGGCTGTATGAGAACTCAGTTTGGACAATGTCTTTTTATTAATCCTTTTTTGCACTCTGTAAAACTGTTTTATTAAAAATACAAATGAAGTTTGCTGAAGATCTTTAAACTTAATTGATAGGTCATCTGTGTTTTTAAAGTAGAGAAATTAAAATTGTTTGTATTGTTTTTTCATGAAAATATAGACTTAAAGTCACCTGTGATAGTTTGCAAACTAGATAGCTCCAGTCAGAAAATAGTTGAGTTTAAACCATCAAGATTCACTTATTCTTAATGTACAACTGATTTACAATTAAGTGGGTTTGTGTTTACTAATGTTAGACCTGCAGCTTTATATTAACTCCAAAACTATACTGATACTGTATTGAGCATACTGTAAATTAACAGATATTCCATTTTAAAGATAATTTTTTCATGTGTTTATAGAATTTCTGATATTTTTTTATTTCTTACTCTTTGCCTTTGATAAAAGCTGAAATAAGTATATTTTGGAAACTGTTCATGCAGCAATTAACCTTTTTTAATAATTGATTTTCATTTTGTTCTTTGACTTTCATTCATTGCATTTCATACTCCTATGTTGTGTGGGCATTCTTTATGCTACAACACTGGTTTATTTTTCCACTTTCAGTTTAAAAACTTCAGTGGTGACATTAGTTTAGCTGATACCATGGTCATCCTATCAAGAAATTTAATGTTATTCAGATTAATGTCAGAAAATTCTGTGTAATGAAGGGTATGAGGCACTCCTTATTATTTGGCCCCTGATATTTGTCATTGTAACAGTCATATTGAAGGTTCACCTTAATATACAGAGAGCATATTTGTTGAAACACATAGTTCAGATGATTTGAGAACCTGTTGTTTTATAAAGTTAAACATAGGTAAAATATATCTCATCATGTGCTTATAGAGACTGTGAATAACCACTGTGGAATACCAGTGCCTCAATGAATGACATTTTAAAAGTTTTCACTGCTTAGGAATGTTCAGAGTTATAATGTGATTATCCATACAGTACAGAATAACAAATTGACACTAGTATTCATTTGGAGTAATAAATTTCACCCCTAATTAAGGAAAGATGTTTTGTTACTGATTAATTAGCAAACACCACCACCACCACCCTCCCCACCCTTCCCCCCAAGATGTCAGCTGTTTAGAGATCATAGAATTCGCTACTTTCATTGATGACAGGCAACTCCTTTTTCGCTAAAGTTACTGTTCCTTTCTGTTTCAGAGCTGCTACTGCAGCTGCATTTTGAGCTTGAAGGGTCTGAGTGGCTGAAATAACATCATGAATAGTATTGCATCTCAGCAAGTGCAATTCAGGTTTGCACTTTTGGGTGCTCAGTTGCCAGGCACTGGGTCCCTGCAATTTCTATTGACTTTGGATATGCAGGTGTGCAACAAATCTTAGTAGCTAGGTTTTATAAGGAATTTCCCTAGAAATTGGTAGGTGTTGGCTTTATTTGTACTTCTTAAATGCTGCGATCTCCCTTTTGAGGTATTAATGCTGAATCACAGAAGAAACAGTGCTTTTGATTTTTCCTGGTCATTGTAAAGACACATTTTAAATTCATCAGGACAAAAATATGTGTGTTCTGCAAAGGTATAATGAGGAATGCATTTGTGATTTTGCATGGAAAAAACTTTAAACTCGGTTTGTTACTGTGTAGATGTTCCAAGGAGCAAAATACAGAGATGATGATGCTGTTCTAATTGCAAAATCTCCCTTAGTTATCTTCTCCCTCCTCCTGATCCTTCTCCCTTCCCCCTCCCCTCCATGGCTTTTTTAAACAATTATGAGCATTGTGCTCCTTAATGGTGCATAGTTACTGTAAAGATAGATGTCCTCAAATAATGAGTTTCTAATAATAATCAGAGGGACTTAGATTAAACTGGTTTTGTACAGAAATCTTAGAGTGTGAAAAAGTACACCTAAAATCCTGAGATATATTTACAGGAGCTATTCACAGAGAACTAACCCAATTTTGTATTGGTACATATGTGTGGGGCGGGGGGAGTAGAGGCGTATGTCTCTGTGTTCCTACGCTTTTGTCCACCTGCTTTAAAGACTTCAGAAGATCTATTTTGTTTTTTAGTACATATTTCTATTTTGCTTTCTGATAACAGAATATGTTTTAAAATCGCAACATGCTAATTAGCTTCTGTGTTTATACTGGAAAGCTTGAATCCCTTCAAATGACTTCCACCCGCACTCTTCCTTCTATCTGTTGCTTTCCCCCCTCCCGCTGTCTTCTTCCTGCTCCACCCCCCTTGCAATGAGGTTTATTATGTTGGATTTGTTGCTTTCTTTCTTGTTCCAAAGTTCTGAAGGCAAGTAAATGAAAGTGATAAGTACAGTAACCGATAATTGTTACTTTAAAGAGTTGTCGCTATATTGGGAATAATATCTTTCCTAACAGGAACTGAATCAGCAAGGCTGCACAATAAAAAGAGCAAAATAGTTTAACTTATGGTTTAGAAATACATATGCTATTTAAGTGGAAACAAACCCCCAAATCTCCCACATACCTTTTGGGGTTTGGAGAACAAAAGCTTACTTGTATGCTCCAAATTCCCCTGGGCCTTAATTTGCAATACCATTATTTAAGCCTGGCTGATATAAACCCATTGCAGAGAAATAGAATCTCTCCTTCCTGGCTTTTCAAAGCCTTTCCATGCCCCCCTCTCTCTGCCTCCCCATGTCTCCCAGCACCCCCACCTTGTTCCCACCCCCCC
>VWZF01006833.1:730520-822284 GCA_013396755.1 Sclerurus mexicanus | reverse complement strand
CTCGGCTCCCCCCCCACCCCATTCCCAGCTTCTTGGTCTTACTCTGCCACTGTGAAACTCTTTTGTATTTGAAATATAGTGAACGGAGAAACACTGCACTTCTAAAATGCAGGGAAGTGCTGTTCTGCATGGTTTTACTGACATCTCTACCAAAGCATATGTAATTCTATCTTCTCACTAAAATCAAGACTATAATCACTTTAATATCTGTTATGTCCTCTACCAGGTGACCTGCAGTCTTTTATTGTAAAGATAAGAGACCCTGATATAATAAGCTATTTCTTCTCTAAGTCAGATCTTGTAGAAAATACTAACCATAAAGTGAGGAGAAACTTGTGCCCACTTAATATGCTCCTGGGGTGCCAGGCTCTTTGAATATCAACTTCTGGGTACAGTACCGGTATTGTCAGATGGTCAGCTGGAAGCTGTTCTGGAACAGAACTGGGTTTGAGTGTAATCCCTAACAGATAAGAGTAAATACAGGAATCACTGTAGCTTGATGCAGCATGAAGTACTACAGCTGTATTTATTTTGCTGCTAATAAAATGGCAGTCTAGTTTGTCATTAAGAAGCTTCTCTTTTTGAAATAGCAGTTGAGGTGCCGTTCTAAGCATTTGAGTTAGTGGGAAAAGCTAAGAAATAGCTGAGCTGCATTCCTGAATGTGGGCGGAAGGATGGTGAGTAATACATGCTTTGGCATGGCATCTGCCAGAANCTAGTTTTGAAAGGTGTAAGGTATTCTGATAGGCAGAGGGGAAAAAACAAAAGGGAAAAGTACTTCCAAGCAAATCATTATAGCATATCTCAATGACTGTGCGCCACGCTTAATTTAATTAGAAGGCAACTGCACTGGAAAACTGGTCATTTTAGTCATAGTTAACCACTGGTTCTCTCCTACCCCCAATCAAACTGATTATATGCCATGTTGTATAATGTAATTTCTACAAGAAAATTAAGTATGAATAGGAATGATAGTATTGTGTAGTTGCAATAATGAGATTTTCATTAATGATATTAATTTATCTTTTAACTATCCTTATAGAGGTGAAAATAACTGTTTTCCTTCTGGTGTTTACTTTTACTATATATACCAGCCAGTACCAAATTGGGGTATTTTCTAAACATTTTAAGCAGAAGACAGACTGGATAGCTATTAATATGTTCATTATATGTCAAAAAGACACTGAAAGAAGTGAAACCTTGTACATGCATATTTCTTGTAGGATAACTATTTTCAGGAGGGATTTCTGTTATGTTGTAATATAATTTACCAGTGTATGGTTTCTGAAATGTTATATGTAGTTCAGTGCTGGATTTCAGGCAAGGAAGTTTGTTTCCTAGTTAGCTATAATAAAACTTGCTGTCAGTAGTAAGATAATAAGGATAAAGATCATGTACAGGTTAAGGAAAAAAAAAATCTAAGAATTTGCATTTGTGCACCAAATTCCACTTGGTGATATGCTTGTTGGGCTGAGCTATTAAGTGCTCTGTGGACTGTATTTCAGCTGGTGTATGATTGACTAGATACGTTAGAGCTTTTTACCTACTGCCAATGCAAAATTCAACCCTGGTTTTACCCTGAGATGTTTTTGCTTTTTAAAAGATCCACATCTCATGAGTACACAGGTGGGTAATAAGAAAATTTATTGTTGTTATTTGTAGGGTGTGGCTTCATGTTAGAGTAAGAGTAATCTGAGTCTTAACTGGTGCTAAATAGATTTTACTTTTTTATTGTTGATTCCAAAGCTCAACTATGGGAATTAACGTATCATCTTAAAATTTCACATCTACATTTTATGCACTGTGACAAAGCACCCATGAGCTCATTAAGCAAAGACTTTTTCAATTATATCATGTGTTTATGCATGTATTTATACTTGACAGGAATCCTTTAGAGGTTTGGTTTGCTGTATTAATGCTTACAGTGTATTAGAGTACATAAAATAAGCTAAAAAAAAAGAAAAAAAAGCAAGTACTACTTACAGGTCTAGTGCTGGTAGCTTCCTTTGTATTTTAGTAGCTCCTGAAGAGTTCCTTGGCCAGACATCCATCCTCTAGAGAGCATGCTAGTAATGTCCTCTGCCAGACCCTCACCTGCACAACCATCTGCAGAAAGTTTTAAAGCTGGCACCTACAAAGAGAATCCCACTTGTGTTGCATCAAAAAGATTCTCTATGTTCCTCATTATTCCTGGAATGTTGCTGGAGTAAGTGTTTGCTTTTTTTCCTTTATCTTTTTTTTTTTCTTTTTAAATCTCAGGGATATTTTTGTATTTTTTTTCCCTCTAGTGGTTATCTTTATGAAAGTAGATTCAAATTCACTATGTTGCTCACTTACAGATATTTCTTCAACCTTTTAGAAACATTTTTGTAGCTATACACTGTTCTTTGCTGTAGTACAGAGTACAGAAGCCAGTGCACAGAATTTGTGACTCCAGAATTAGGTACTAAAATTTATTATGTACTAAAATCTGGATAATAAATAATTCAGGTGGGATTAAACCCTGTTAACCCTACTCCAGTTGCCTAGGTTCAATTGCTTGACCCTTTTCTTGTGCGAGATGCCATATTACAGTTTTTTGGACTATTGTTACTAATGTTGATATTTATGTGAAGTCACATTTATTCTCCAGTTCGAATGTTTCACTATGGTTCTCTACTCCAGTATATCACTATTAGCAATCAGAAGGTTTCCAATAATTCCAATTCATCTGGTAGTCTGCTTCAATTTTTCCTTAGATCTACTGATGTAGAATAAAAAAAGCCCAAGTGTTCTCAAATCTCATACTATAAATGAAGACATGCCCCAATTTGTAGTTTAGTTTTGTTCTAAAACTATGAGTATATTTAGGGAGAAGTGAATATTTCAAAAAAAAAAAATTGTTGCACAGAGTGTCATTAACCAAGCGGACAACTTTTCCTATGAGTATAGTGGTATAACTTGGGCACTTTCTGCTTGAGAAATTGCATGAATACAGCATTTTAGCTACACTTTTAATGGTGAGCCATAAAGCTTAACTGCATTGTTGAGTTTCTACCTTTCTGTACAATATAAGAAAAAATTCCAGCAAAAGGAGATTAGTTTTGTTTATTTTGTAGGTGACCTGGCCTATAACCAGGATGTCTAGGCTCGGTTCCCATTTAGCTTTCTAACCTTTTCTTCAAAAGTAATTAAAATGAAAGTTTTTTGGTATATGAAGTGTATGTATCTGCTTTACCGGTGACACTGAACCAAATTTTGTTGGGGGAGTTTGACAACAACCTGTGAACAGTTTACATGATTTACATAGTATGTTTCCATGTTGAAACAATCCCATTTGCACCATTTTTCATTGCTTCAAGATGTCAAAGAGTTTTTGTTGTTCTATACAGTTTATGGAGATGCAGGGCAAAAGAATTTCCAAGATGGAACACAATCTGTGAAAGTGCTGGGTCAAACCTTTATGTCTTCATCACCTGTGACCAACAGATAGTTAACTTACTGGAGAAACAACTGTGACATTGTTTTGTGATTCATCTAATCCACTTTTTCCCAAGGGGCTGAGACAGTCACCAGTGTGTCACTTCAACCTTGGCACACACCCAGGTTTGCAAACCTGGTCCTTCATTCAGTGTTGTGTGGTGGAGCTGTGCAGTGAACTGCCCAACATACTGAAACCTCAATAAAAAAGAGTAACACCTTGAGGGCATCATGGTTAACCCCTTTACAAACCTTATCTCTGCCGGGCTAGGTGTACTCTTAGAATAAGCTTTAGCTATCATGGAAGTAGGTTGGAAATATAGTTAGGATATCTGGTCAGTCTTAAATAACCAAATTTTTCGATGACAGAGTTGTTTACAGTCTGAGACTTTCCCTGCTTTACTACCTGCTCTTTTCTACAGAGCAATCTTTTTTTGCTGTGGTGGAGGAGTGGTATAGTCCAAGTATATCCCTGTTGTCCTCCAAACCCCAATATCCTAGGCCTTTTTCTTGTACCCTGTCAAATTGGTGGCTTTTACAGCTTGTTCTGAAAGCCAAAAGAAGATCAGGCTGTGTTGAAGTGAGTGGGGGGAAGCAAGCAAGTTCTAGACCCAGAAATGTCCCCAGAAGGGACTTAGTGCCAGTGGGGTGCCTGCTGGAGGGCCTCTGCCCACATCACCTGTGGCATCGTGGTGGCAGGCAGAGCTGACTGACTCTTGGATGGTTCAAAATAGCAGGAACAAGTGAATATGCTGTGAATGTATTGATAAGTTTATAGGATGTAAAAAAAAAAAAAAAAAGAGGGAAATAATGCAAAGTAATTTTAATGGGGAATATTAAAGCACCAAGCAACTCCAGTGTAAGCCGAATGACTGGTCACTGATTTTTGTTGCTGGATGGGTATGTGTCATGTCTTTTGTCTGAATTTAGAAAAATGTGAATTTTGACTTTGTGGTGGAACACTGTGCCTATTAAACATAGGACAGGGGAGAAAAACAGCAAAGAAATTTTTTTTTCCTGCCTGAACAAATGAAAGCAAGAGCAAAGCCACCTTGATTTTAGAATTCAGGCTCCAAATTCCTCTTCAAACCATTTTTAATAGAAACACTAAGTTATAAATCATCTAAGCAATTACATGAACAGCAAAGGAGTGGGGCCCAGTCTCTGCTTCGGCCCCAGATGTTTCTGGACTACAGTAATGGCCCAGCCCAGATATTTACAGCTTAATTTCTGTTCATGTGCACTTGTCCATAAATGGTTCCTTTTCCATTTCCAGTTCAACAACTGAACCACTTATAGTAGAGCATGATTTAAATTTGAATGATGGCAAAATGTGAATAGAGACAATTTACCTTTGGAAACTTTCAAGTCCATTTCCCATATTTAAAATGTCAGGTAACTCTTGAACAGGGAATGATTGATCAGTAAGTGTCCCCTTTTATATGTTGTATTTTTTCGGTGGTTTTTGTATATGTGTATATATATATATATGTATGAAATCTGACTTTATCCACCCCCTGCCTTTTTTTTTGTTTTGTTTAGCTTTGCTGCAGTTTTGAGCAGAGACTTTTTTTCTTCTTTTAATGCTATGCCATCTAGCACTTCTTGCATTGCAAGCCAGTGCATCTAACCTCGCTGCTCTCCCCATTCCTGTCCTCCACTCTGCTCCTGCCAAACAGCCCCACTGCTTGAAACTAAACAAATTGAAAATAATGATTGGTAACCATCTGCTGTGCTGAAATTCCACGTACAGCAGTTAACTCCATTTTACAAAACAACTTCAATCTAGTGAATTACAGTGCAGTTCTTGGTGGCAGCAGATAGCAACAAGCAGTTTTGAGTTCCTCTAGACAAAGCAGTTGACATGGGAAGCGTTATGCAGAGTCATTTGGTGGTGTTGGGGTGGTAGGAGGCTACCTGTGCTGTCAGACAGTTCACAGTAATGCATTGGAAACTAGAGAGAATCTAATCATGGCCTAATTGTTTCATCTGATTAAAAAAGAGACTGGTTCATAAAACTGTGCCGACAGGCAATCTTGCAAATCTGTGCCCTTTAGTTTGGTTTTCTGTTTCTGCAGCTGCAGCGCCATGTGATGAGTAGCATGTTCGGGTTTCAATCACTTCCATGTGACTTCTGGAGTGCCCAATGGAAATCTCAACCAAAAATTAGATTGCATTGCTGGTCAAAGTGTATTGAAGAAAAGTAATTATTCATAGATTTTCTATTGGAGAAGATCTTATTGATACATAACTGTAACAAGAAGCACTCTAGATAATGATGGACTGCCAATCAGTTGTATTTAAATAGCAACAGACTGTGATGTAATATTAAAATAGGTACCATTCCCCTCTATGTTTTTAACTCAATTTCAATTATTTGAGTTTAGGTTTTGATTGTGTATAAAGAAAGTTGCTTAAAATGGGCAGTATATTGAGTTCAAAGGACCCATACAGTTCATAAATTCTCCGGTGTCTACTGGATTTTTCATCAGGGAGACTTCCAATAAAAATGATCTATTTTAGAAATAATATTGTTTAGTAGGTTGAAATGTGGTGTAATAAAATTAGACCTTCAGTCTTCTAAAGTTACTACTTAGATGGCACCCTTGGGATGGTAAAATGGCTGTATAAGCAGATGAATCAGACAGTTTCACTGATGGATACATTTGTCAGTCTCTGTTACAGATATAATATATTCTTATATCTGTAATCCTGACACTGTTACATCCAAATGAAATCAACATGAGGTTGTCATCTTTAAGCAAATATGTTAAGTGTTGTCTTTTGTGCTTTGGATTTGAAAGAAAGGGGCCCAAGGGAGCCAGCATCATGCAAATGGAACAAATCCCATTTCTTCTGAGCTGTACTGTTTCCCCCTTCATGGCAGCTGGCTGTGTTATCTTTGTGTGTTTCTCTGAGTGCTGACAATTCTTTCAGTGATCTAAGTTAGGGCACATTAGAAAGTGGAAGCAGCTGTCTGTCGTTATACTGAGAGACGTGTTTGCTCTACTGCAAAGATGAAGGACCATGAATCCTTGACACACTCTCTCCCCCCTCCCCCTTTACTTTCCAACATGATCAACATTCAGACGCACAGATTGTCTGCTTGGACAGTTTTTTGTTCTGACTGACAGCATCTGGCATAGACAAATTTAAAAATACATAGCATGCCATGCTTGGAATTGGAACATCCCTTCTTTATTAATCTTCTCATTTAAACCATTCATTTACATTTCAAGAAAGGTTACAGCTTGATATGATTGAAACATTTATTTTAAATGAATAACCTCCTAATGAAATACCTTGAATGAGCACCAAACAGTCAGTGTTTATTAAAAATTACACCTGATTAGTATGGCCTTGGAACTGTTGCAAAGACATAAGATTTCCCCATTGTCTCAATTCATGATTAAAAAGAAAAAAGAAAAACAAGGTGTTTAGCATGTGTGTGTAATCCTTTTTTTTTTTTTTTTGTTTACCAGAGAGCTAAATGAGAATGGTGTTTTCAACTCTCATAATTTTCAAGAGTACCGTGTTACAAAGCAGTAGCCTTTAAAATACTATTTGCCTAATTAAATTGGGTTTTGCTGGAACAATACATTTGAAGGAAATGCCTAAATAGAGCTTTGTTTTGTTTTATTCTACTAAGGCATTAATGATTTGAGAGACAAGATGCTTTATGATTTGATGTAATCTGAAATCCTATGTATATATTTTTCTACTGGAAAGTATTCACTTATTTGTATACAGTACTTTTCTAGTAAAATAGAACTGAAATGGTGGACCACCCACTAAAATGTTTATGCTCGTGCACATATGCACACGTACATTCTGTGCACTCTCATCTTCATGATCCAGGTTAGCAATGCAGACATGCTTGTCTAGCATTTATGTAAAAATAATATGAAAATTGGCCGTACCACTCAGAATATGGACTTCAGTCCATGAAGGGAGGAGGTAAACCCTCTTCTTGTACTAGGCATTTTAGATGCTTTATTGAATTGCAGCTTTAACTATTCGCGGTTCAAAAAAAAAAAATCTTCCAGAAGGAGTTGGGGCGGGGGACACACACACACACACCAGTATTATAATAAAATAGAGGACTGTTCAAGTGCTTGGCAGTAAATATGTAAAACAAGTATTTGGAGAGGAAAGAGAAGCTGTAGCAGACAGGCTCAATTAACAATTGTAAGCAGGAGAGGACTTGTATTCCTTCGGTAAATGTAGGAAAGGTCATTTGCTTTAGGATAAAATCTGACAAATTTCAGATATAGGCATAAAGGCTGGAATAAATACGACAAAAGATTTTCAGTTGCACATCAAGCATTTTGTATTTGCAATTGCCATTTACATTTTTTCTCAGTGAATGGATTTCTTTTTTATTAATGTTTTCCTGAATAATATGTCCTTAAATTAATTGACTGTGAAACAAGCATTTTGGGACAATAGGAATTTTAATACAAGCTTGAAATATCATTTATGCTTTTTTAAAAATTCTCTTAGTAATGCCTAATCTATTTTTCTTTTTCTGAAGGAAGCACTAAGATGATAAGTTTTCAGCACAGCTTTTACTATCCTAGTTATGTGTAATCATGAAAGTGAAATCAAATTTTATTTTAAATGAAATCACATTTTTCCCCCCACAAACTGTTCCATTTGTATGATAAACTTCTATTTTTCTTTATTTATTTTTTTAATGACTAGTTATAAAGGCTTGTACAGATATGCATCTGTAAGCAAACTGGGAATAGGTTAGAGAACACAATTCCCTGGTGTAAAAAGCAAGGTTTAGCAGTAATGCTTTTAATCTGGACTTGCAGAGGATTCAGGAGCATCCATAGATCTGCTTCAGTAATTACCATACCCCAAGTGGCACTGGAAGAGACATTTGCCTAAAAACTTGATGTCTTCATTACACTGTTTACATTTTAATTAGAAACATGAAAATTAGTGATTCATACGGACAACTGTAGTTTAAGTGGGTTTGCTCACCATCCAATAAATCAGAGGGGAAAAAAAAGGCGGGGGGTGGGAGAAAAAAAGGCAACCCCACAACCTGCATCTGCAAGCAGCAGACCCTCTCCAACCTTACAGTTGTAGTAAACAGTTTACTAGGAATCATTCATGGGAATAATGTGTTGGTATTAGAAGCTGATTAAAATGTGTTTTGTATTTTATCAGAGAGGAAATTTCTATGTAAATTAGAGACCGTTATTTTAAAGGTAATGCTAATTGCATGCAATGTTACTTGTATGTGTGTGTATGGGGTATACGTATGTAGCTTCTGTGTGCACATAAATATGTACATTGTAGCTTTATTAAGGAGAAGAATTGGTGTAGAAATATTTTGGCAGTGCTGAGCACTACCTATGGCTGCAGAAGCCTGTTTAGCCTGTTTCATTATGCCTCCATAAATACATGTAAACATTCGTATAGCTGTATATATACAAATATGGGTATACACATATATACAAATACACCTGTGCACATGCACAGAGACAAGTGCGGAGATGGGGATAATTTCTCCCTGAATTTTGCATGTACCTGTCAGCACCAGTGGCCTAAAACCATTCTGTCCAGGAGTGATGGGGAGAAGCAGCGGTGCCTGTCAGTGTCCCTGCCTGAGTCAGCAGCATGTCCACTGCCTGTGCCGGGCGACAGTCACTCATGCAGCCCTGCCCTCCCCGGGGGCCGTCGGCCTCCTCCGCACCAAGGAGAATGACCCCTCTGTCTGGCACGCTCAAGATCCCGAATTGCACCGCATCGGTGTGCGAGTTCAAATCCCTACTCCTGAAGGCAGAGCTGGGATTCCAGCTAATGACTCAGAGATACAGAGGGTCAATGCACTGGTGATCTGGAGTACTGAGCCATTGCACCAGCTTAGTTTTACTTTTTTTTCCCCCCCCTTCCATAACTTACTGTCTTATCCTTCATATTTCCACCTCCTTATGATAAAAGTGATGATATGCAAAATTGCATTTCTTCTTTTAAGAATACTTTTTGGTCGTATTTCTTTGGATTTCAGTTTGAGCAACTTGATTTAAAAAAAATAATTTTTTGCTTGGGGGGGGCATAGTGGAATTGTTATCTATGCTCTTAACTTTATGCTGTGTTACTTCCTTATAGCCTGTTTTGGGCATTATCCAAATAATACATGGATAGCCAATTTCTTTGAATAGGAGAGCAAGCCTGAGTAGCAATATGTAAAATTTTGTTAGTTTAATATTAATGGGGTTTTTTAAACCAAAAATAAAGAAGTTTCCTTCTCCCTTGCTTTTTTATTGGATTTCTCTTTTTGGAATCCTTAAGATTTGTAGAATAATCTTTTTCTAGAATTGTTATTATGCATTCTGTTATTTTCTTTGTATACATGTATATAAATTTGCGTGTATATATTTATAATTCTTCCTGTGTACCTCAGATTTTTACACATTACATGATACACATCAGAATAAGCATTTTATAAAGTTATTTCACATCTGAATCATATTTTTGTTCTTTCATCATTCAAGTGATATTTCTGAGCAAGAGAATAAGTAAACCCAGGTATACCTTGTGGCTATTTTAGTGCTTTATGTAAGCATTTCCCATGCCAAAAATACACATTAGTGTCTCTTTTTTTGCTTTTGTTTTACTGTTAATGTTTCAGTATATGTCAAAGAGCTTCATTTGATGTAAAGATTTGTTTTTCTTTTTCTTAATTTAAGTTTTTATCACATGTTTTTAGTGTTGTCTCTAATTCCTGGTAATTTGGCAGCCCTGCAATGAAGTAACTTGAGTGCACACTTTGTAGTGTGATTGATTTAGTGACAGTGCTGTGTCTTCATTTGTTCTGGTTTTTCTTTTTTCTTTTTCTTTTTCTTTTTTTTTAAGCCCTTCTCTTTGGGTCTAGGCATGTTACAAATGTGACTAAACAGAACTGTTAACATCTGCAAAGACAGAAACATGCTGCTTGCTTGTACGTACTGCAAAATTCTAATAGTTCTGTGCTATCTGTTAAATTCAGCGTGCTTTTTGCATTGTGGCACGAAACAGTTGTGCTGTGAGGGAAGCTGGCTGCCTGCCAGCCATCGACTATGAAATCCTGGGTACCTGAGAGCTTATCAGTTCTTTTGATTTGTAAAAGAAAAAGTGATGAAAATGTTGGTAAACTGCCATGAAGGTTTAAGGCTGCTGGAATAAGGAGCCGTGTAATCAGATTGGAAAATGGAGCTTGAGATTCTCTGCATGGGAAGCAGTCGCCTGTGGACCTACTGAGATGCTGTGTAAGTGCCCGAGCTGACCACTTTGTTAGCAAATCAGCTTGTTTGCTGCAGCAGCAGGGTAGAATAGGCTAGTCCTTGTGATGGTATGTAACACAGGTAATATCTCTTGCTTTGTACAGTGTAATCAGCTTGCAATTAGCTCACTCTACATTAACCTTCTTGATATTTTTCCCTTTTGTAAGACTGTGCACTTTAAACAATTAACTATAGAAAGTAATCCTTCAAGCAAACCAAAGCAATCCTTTAATTTTATCACCCTGCTGAAAAAGTATCAGGTGGTCAACTGGTCTTCATCAGCTGCTGGAAATTCTCAGGCTCACTGTAGCGTGGAGAGGTTCTTTAACCCATTCACATTTAGAAAAATGTCAAGATTTTATATTTCTCACATAATATAATGCTGCATCATGAAGCTGCAATTGGAATTGTTTTAATGAAAAGCCTTGGGAAAGCCCTTTCATATACAGACAGCTTTTACACTTCTGTTTGTTTAGGCATTTCCATACACTACCTCTCAGAAAGCTTTGATGACACAGCCACTTGTACTGATAATTCCACTGCTTCACCTCCAGTGAACTTGATTCACTAAGGTTGAAGAGAACAAGGCTATCGTTGCTGATCTTCTGCGTTGCTTTTTAATCCTCTGAAATAAAAGCCAGATAACAGGAAAATTTGTGTGGTAGGCAAACTTCCTTTTAGATAGGAGCATGAAAGTTTTAATGCCATTTGTGGAAATGTGGAAACTTGAAGTTTTTAGCTAAGAAAAATAAAACTTAATTCAAATTAAGGGAGTAGAATAGCCTTGTTGCTATTTGAATGGCTTACCTACCCAAAAGTTCCTTTGTCTATTTGATAGTTTCGGATTTTATTATGGGCTTGAATTTTCCAGAGTCCTCCTGTAAAATGTGATTACTGATACCCTTGTAATATAACATAATAGGAATATGCCTGGTATTTCATGTAAAAGTTTGCTCCTATTTAAATAATTATTTCACATGCCTTGCTGATTTCTAAACTTACATCACTCAACAGTTATGCTCATATGAATAAGCGAAGTGAAATTAATGACAAAAATGTTATGCATAATAGTGCCTTATTCATATTGCATTCAT
Source organism: Sclerurus mexicanus (assembly GCA_013396755.1). Classification (NCBI taxonomy): domain Eukaryota; kingdom Metazoa; phylum Chordata; class Aves; order Passeriformes; family Furnariidae; genus Sclerurus; species Sclerurus mexicanus. The sequence goes on along the minus strand of VWZF01006833.1, from coordinate 810,451 downwards.
TATATGAAAATAAATGTTGGGGATGATTTAAGACTATAATAAATAAAGGAATCTGAAACTCCTGTCAATATATTTTGTTTAGAAGATGTTGGAAATGGTCAGTAGCTGCTTTGCCACCCCTTACTAAAAATCATTTCATTGAATTCCAGTAGATCTGAGCAATAAACTGAATTTGTAATATGTGATCTGCTTTTACCAATGATATCTTTGAAAGCAGTATTGACTGACTGTGTTAAAGGAATCTTTTATCTCTCTTCTTAGAATGTGATCATGTTTTGAAAACACAAAGCCAGATCCTACTAATCATACTACATTAACCATATTTTAATGTTGACTTTGGCTTAGTTTTAATAGGTATAAAAAAATCTGGAATTTATGTGCACATCTGTTTTCTGTGTGTCCCAATTAAAAAAAAAAGAAAAGAAATAAATAAAAAAATAACCTGCATACATCATATGCTGCAAAGATCTACTTTATATTCTTTTAGAGGACAAACTCCATTAGATATGCACTTACTGTACATTGGATTGTAAATCTTACAATTTAATGGTAATTCAGTGAGCAGTTATTGCTTCTGTGGCCTTTTTTCTTTCTTTTTTGTCCCATCTCACTTGTGAAATAGGGTTACCCTTTACAAGTGTCACATCCATAGATTCATCTTTTGTACTCTATAGTTGTTCCTAGTGCATCATTCTAAGTGAAAAGAAAAATAGGAAGCCAAAGCTACAGGAGGGGCATTGGGGGAGGGAGGTCTATACATAGAAATACAGCATATAGCAGCAGAAAGACCAAGGTAGTTTAGCATCAATCTAAGAGATTAAAATTTTGCTGTAAAGGTACATTTTCTTTAACCTCATTCTCATTCATTTTCCCATACCACTATAGCTGGCGTTTGAATTCCCAGGAAGCAGAAATGGTGTCTTAATGATACGAGGCTTTTTGCCTTGCTTACACTGTTAATACTCTTATCCCTTTTCTGATATGAAATACTTTTTGCAGAAACAATATACACATTTGTAAAGAAATTATAAAAGGATTCTCCTTTTGAAGATAATGAGTTCTCTTCAGGAACTGCAGGTTACGTGAAACACAAATGAGCTCTAAGTGGAGGGATTTAAAGTCCTGCTACAGCATTTAATTTCTTGAGGAAAGGAGTTCAGTTCAAGGTTACCCTGTTATTGTGGCACTGGCAACTACTTCTCTCATTCCTGTTCTTCTGCCAGCAGTACTGCACAAAAGGCAGTCATTTTTATTTAATACATAGGGAGGTATTAATCACTGCGGTGTTTTCTCACAAAAATTTGTCTTATCAAATTCATTGTTTCACCACTCATGACAATAATAGGTGTTTAATTACTCAATAAGAGCAGTTTATAGATTCCATTTTTCCTGTTTGCTGGACAAATGGTATTGATTTTGTACTTTGATGCAACATGAAACTGTATTAAACACAATTAGAATTCTAAGACTGGCAATGTGTATCAGTTATGGTAACTGAGCTCCTTGATAAAGAAACTGCCTCTTCCAAATTTTCACTACATTTAAATTCCCAGGAGAAAAAAAGATTTTTAAGGACATTTCTTTTATTGCATGAGTTCTTGATGTCTTTTTTCTTGTTTTCTCTTGGCATTTATGATTGCTACAAACTTTATATATTCAAGAGAAATGGTTTATGTAATATTTTTTCAGCTAATAACCCCTTTGCAGTGGTAATAAGTTGTGCAGATTCCAACCTCCTCCTCAATTTTACCATTGTCTCATCCTACCTTCATGCCATACTTATGAGCAAGATTTCTTGTGTGAAAAATAAAAATGATGTACCCCAAGCTTGAGTTTGGACAGTAAAAATTTATGAGGCTAGGGAAAACAGCAGACTTCTATTTTTCCTACAGCTCTCAGTTTTCTTCAAAAAGTGACTATTAAGCCACATGTGGGTTTTTCTCCTGCTTTCTTTTTTAAATTTTATTTCTAGTGATGGTTATTATTATACTGTCATTCATGGCATGTTTTTGATATCTCAGTATCTGCATAGGCTTGGGTCCTTTCTTTGGGTAGGATTTTAGCTGATATACAAAAGTTGCACTGCCAAAATGATTGTACATTTCTTCCTTTGTGGGTCAGTACATTTTTAATTGCAATTCTTCTCTGCTACTGGTGCTTTTGTAACAATTTTCAGTTGGGAGTGTTTAATGTTTACTTATTTTGTGTTTGCTTTTGTTTCCAAAGAATCAGAATTAAAAAGCATGAAGTGAATGTGAGCATACTCATGTATCTGTATCTGAATCAAGAAAAGAAGAATGATTCCTGTCAATGTGTGTTCTATTGTGCGAACTTGTTTTAAGTATATAAATCTTTATGATATTTTATGTTTCTTGGCTTCAAGCTTCTAGGTAAATAAATTAGATAAAATCCTCAGGGTATAATTCTTACTTCTTTACAGTTTGATTTCTACATTCTACTTTTAGCCTATATTTTTCTTCATTTAGCTCAGTTTGGGTATTTCTTAAAAATGCAGACAGAATTTGTGAAAAACGTACCATGCTTCAAAAATATTTTGGAAGAAAACATGTTACAGACGGTAATATCTGTGTTAATTTTTTCCTGCACATGCATGCTTTCAAAATACAGTTGAAAGAGAAAAAAGAAAATGCAAGTATTTGAAATGCACTTTGAGTCACATATGAAGATATGCTTGTTGGGGATCATGGTTAGTATCAAGGAACCTCTTTCATTTAATGACCAGTTTTTAAAGGATGCCATATTTTTGCTCACTTCTTTGGGGATCTGTTCATATTGCATAGTTTCACAATATGCTTATTAACATTTATATTTTTCTTATATTTGTTTCAAGTCTTACAGAATATTCCCTGAACTCTGAATAGCTCCGATTCCTTATTTAGGCTTATTTTAAGAGCTTCAGTGGGACTACTCATGCTTAAACTTAAGGACATGGTTAAGTGCTTTGCTGGGTCAGACTTTATACTGGGTGGACCTTCTTGTTTCTCCTTTCAGACAAATGATTTATTTCCTATGTGTTCTGAATAACTTGGATACCAATGGCTCATTCCATTGTTTGTGTTTTAGGCAGTGAGTTAGGTATTCTTCACTTTATGAAAATCAATACAAATTTCAATTACACGAACAGCAGGTAAGACATTAAAATTAAAAGAATGTGGGATGCACATTCTAATCTGTGGTGATGTCTCAGCTATCCAGATGTTATGGGAAAATTGAATAAATGTAAGTGGGATTCTGAATAATTGAATATATTGTTCTTATTTATTTGGATTACTGTAGCACTTAGAGGTCTCAACCAAGATGGTGACCTTGTTGTGCTGGTATTGTAAAAACATGTAGTGAGAGACTGTTCTGCGTCAGAGGGGTTACATTCTAAATAGCTGAGACGCACAAAGGTTAATAGGGACACAAAGAGGCGCTGAAATGTGAAGAGACTTGCCCAAGGTCATATAGCAGGTCAGTAGCAGAGCCGTGAGTTAAGCCTACATCTCTGGACTCCTATGCACTAGATTGCTTCTCCAATGATTAAACTATCTGCCTTTAATAGCTATTGAGGGAAGTAATTGTCTTTGATTTAGCAGGGAATTTTGGACAGTGATATTTGTCTGCATTTCTACTTGGTTTTTGCATGTCGTAGAAAATCTAGAGATATAATTCAGTAATATGGGAAAGAATGTTAAAGCGTGATTCTTATTTTGCCTCACTTATTGCAAATTTTGTAAATACTTTCAGAGAGCTTGCTGCTGTTTCATAGAATGCTAGCTATGACAGCTGGTGTTTGTTGCGGGCTTACACACCTAGTTTTGCTTTTCAGGTGCAGCATGTAAAATCAGAGGTAGGGCTAGCCATCTTGATTGGCTCTCAGGGAATCAAGTTCTAATTACTTTGGCCAAGCCATCCTGAAGCCTGTATCCTCCTTATGACAGTTCACTTCAGAAGCTACACTGCTTCATTTCAGTAACTTTATTACCATTTGGCTCAGAGATTGCTATTTCGCCTTGGCCACAGATTTCATCAGTTGCCCGGTTCACCTTTGTCCACACTATACTTGTGAAATGACCTGCTCCTTTAGTGCTTGTCAATAGTAAATTGCTGCATCCTCAGTGTCCAGGCTGAAGCACAGTAAAGAACACAACTCTTTATTAAATTACTGGATTTTACACTAAATTTTTTTGGATTAAACCTGAATGTGAAAAGTCTTAATTACCATTTAATACCAAGTAATTAAAGCACTGGCCAGGGTCAACTATATAAAGCGCATCAGTTTGAACTGCCACCTGATTAATAGGCTTGGTGATATAAAAAGTTCAGCACAAAAGCATGCTCTGCCAGGGTCACTGCTTTAACAGCTGTAGAAAGTGCAGTTTTTGCTGTAATTCTGTTCTAACAATTGGATCAAAATAATAATTTGTGAGGTGTTCATAGTTGGTTTCTCCTGCGTGACGTCAGGTGAATTATTTGAATTTGACATCAGTTAAATTGGTTTTGTGGGATATATTGATGAGCAAACTGGTTTGGCTCAGATCTTTTCTTAATTTCATTTACGTTCTTCAAAGTGAACAATCAAGTATATTTTTTTTCCAGTCTTCCAGATGAGAGTTAAGTTCAGGGAAGGATATAAAGTAGTAATATGCATCAGTTCTGTGTCTGTATTTTCATCTGTTTGCATACAATCATTGATTTATTGTAGCTGAGGTGCTGTATGCACTTAGGTTTGTGTTTGCCTGTGAGTGTGTGTTTGGGAGTGTGTGCGCACAGTCATACCAAATAGCTGGCTTAATAGCTGTGTTTTTATATCCATGTATATATATATATATACCTATATATATATACATACATGTCCCAGTATTGTGTTCTGTTATGAATGTTTTTCCTGTGCCATGCTTAGCCCCAGAGGCTCTGGTTTACAGGATCATTTGAAAATTGTGCTGTGTTCACATTTAGTATAGTGGGGTTTTGTTTTGTTTTTTAAACTCTTAACAGTTTATTGATGGAGCCTGAGCAAACTGCTGCACCTTTAGAGGACTCAATTAGCTTTTGCCAGGCTGAGTGTGTGTGCAGCAGGCAGCCCATGCATTAACAATTGCAGGATGGGAACTATAATGATTTTCACCTACTGACAACTCTGTGAGCATTAGTTTTGACAACACCCTACAAAGTAGGTAAGCGTGGTTATCCCCACTTTATTACTGAGCCCTCAGGAGGAAGGATTAAAGCCTCGATCCCACTGATAAGTGTGCATGTGCTTAGCTCTAAACATGTAGGCAGACCTGTGTGTTTAAGTGGAAGACCCTTTTTCAGTAAAGTTAGGGACATATGTTTTGTGCAAATTTTTGAAGTGAGCAGGTTTCCACGTCAGAGCAAGGTTTTGGGTCTGGGGTAGTTGATTCTGGCTTTGTTCTTCATACTTCAGCCCCACTTTTAAGTAAACTTTCACATACTTGTTTTTATTATGCACTACAATGATTACTTAATATGTAATAGCAAGATTCTTAACTCATATTTTTAGTGAAGATTGCTGACAGTCATGTGAGTTTTGCTGTGAATTCACTTCAATTTTGATGTCAATGTGGATCAGATGTTTTACTTAGCTTTTTTGTTACTGTTTTTGAATGCAAATTTTGGGTTCACCTGGGTTCTTTAGCACATAAAGTCCTTAGCTGAGATTTGGGTCTCTGCACTGGATGCCCCACTTCTCTGTAAGAGCACATGTGAAGAGGATGCAGTTAAAGCCAACAGAGATGTAATCGGGAGAAACAGTTATCTTGATGGGTTTTTACAACCTTCTTTGAAAACTACAGCTGTGGCAGGTCACCAAGCCATGACAGGGGCCAATGTGTTTTTCCTTCAGCCTGGCTGGAGGTGAATCCCCCACCCCTCTAGGCAAGCCAAAATTTCCTTAAGGGCACTTCTTGGCAGAGCAGCTCATGGGCTCCCTCACAGGCTCCTGCTCCAGTACTGTCTTGCACAGACTGCTGGCTCTGGGGACTACCTACAGGTTTTGCAGGGAGCTGGGATTCGTTTTATTCCATCCTCTGTCCTAAGCTGCAGGAGTTGGTTTTTGTCCAGCTCTACAAATGGAGCGCTGCATGGGCAGCACAGGACCATATTGCAAATGGTGCCGTATGGGGCTGGCACAGTTGTTGCTGAGCTCCCGTTCCTTTCTCTCCGGATGCTTGTAAAGCTCTCCTTTAATTTATCAGTTGCAGAGTGCACATTTTAAATAATAAATGGGAAATCCAAATTCCTTTCTGCTTTTTTTAGGATTTTCTCATGTTTCTGATATGGATGAACGTCTCCTTCTAGATGGGAATGAACATGCTCATGTATGTTCACAGGCTCTGAGATAGTGCTCAAAGCAGTTACAGGTTGTTTTTCAACTATATGCCTTTTAGTTTTGCTCTTAACACAGGACCAGCACAGCAATAAATTGAAACTTCAATATTCACAGTATTTCAGATTCTGATAAATAGACACAGCAAGCCTAGTTATTTTTTAATGTTCCCACTATGATGAAATAAGTATAGCTGAATGATTCTGTAGAGATGAACAATTTTGGCATACTGAGCAAGGAGAAGGGAATCGTGTGAGGCTAAGTAAGTGATTCACTGATTAAACTATAGAAATTATGCCTCAGGCTGTGCTGTTCTTTTCATGATACAGCTGATAGATACAAGGCAATATACAAATGTCAGTCATTCAAATTCAGGCATTTATACCTACATTTCCAAAAGTCTTGCCCTACTTTTCAGGTGCCAGAGTAGACGCTGAGAAAATTTGCTTGAGTAACACTGTGATCTAGCAGACAGTGACTCTTGTGGTAGTCAGATAGGATTACTGAAGCTCCAAGGTGAACTTGTAAAAGGGTTAAATTTTGAAAAGGTAATGGGGACAAAACAAAAAGGATATATTATTGTGTTTGAAATTGTTTTCTGTTCAGACAGTAGCAGTGTGATGACAATAATACCAGGTTTCTTTTTTAAACTGAATCTGGGCTTCTGAAGCATTTTCATATCCTCTGGTAGAATCCGTTGAAAATCTGTCCACAGGAATCCAGATCATTGCAGCTGAAAAACTTAGACTGGAAAAATCAGTGTCTTGATAAGAAGAACCCATTGTTTTCCAAGCCCTTTGTTCCAAGACTTAGTTTGACAAGTTCAAAATATCCCTCCTGTTAAGACATGACAAGACTGAAGAATTAGAGCTCAAGTTCTCTGTCTTTAACTGTGCTGGTTCTTTACTCTCACATTTAAAATACTAGCTGCTAGTTTAAAATTGTTCATAGAGAACACTTTTGATAGGAGCATATACATGAAAATGCTCTGAAGTGACTCCTTTCCCTGTATACAAACAGAACTAAACACCATGAGAGTGGGTTTTGGTTTTGATTTTTTATGTTCTGGAAAACTCTCCCATGGACAGACTAACTACATGACATTTCAGACTACTCTGAGGAGCTAAAGACTAGTAACTGGGAGAAAAAAAAATTAATACCCTATCTAAATAAATATTTGAAGACTCTTTAAGAATTGCAGCTTGTTGCTTTTTTTCAATGTGCAAAACTATTCCATACAAAGTAAGATGCTGAACAGACATATTTCTGTTGATGAAATGAGTCCATCTCAATTCTCATACCTGCTTGAAACAGTTTAAGGAAAAAAAAAAGAAGAAAGAGTTGACTGAACAAAACAGAATTGTTTAGTTCTATTAAGAAATGTCACCATTTGTCTAAGTAAAACCGTTAAGCTGTAACCTGTATCTTTTCTCTCACCTTGGTGTATGTCAAGGGTAAAGGTTCAAACCAATCCTTTTCATGTACATAATCATGGACTGCAATTAATTACAATCTAGTTCTTTTAAAAAGAATCCATTGAGAAATCATACTAGATGAACAACCACTAAAGTAGAAAATTTGATGCATTAAGAATTACAGGCTTGCTGTGTAACTTTGTGTAGCATTTACCAACACTTAGAAGAACATTAAGAGTAACTTATGTCTTATGGCAGTATTCACAGAAATGAAAATTAGAGGAAAAAATTAACATACATCTAAACCAAGCCTGTATCCTCTCATTAAGAGAGAGCATTCACTGTCACTGTGCAGCAAGGAAAGTCTTTTCATGATCTTATGACAAAATGGATGATGTTAAATAATGGTTTACAAACTAGTAAGTGACCACAAAATACTGCAAACCAGTTTTTAATGTGGAAAAATTGTTTGTCTGCCATTAAAAGAATACAAAATAAAAAGAAAAAAAGTAATTTATTGGCCTGGAGGGAGATAAACTGGGTGTAAATAAGTTTTCTGAGTTGTTGCATAGCACTGCAGCTGCCACAAAGGAGCCCTGGCAGGCTCCTCACTAAAGTATTGGGTGCTTGAGGCCCATCAGCCATTTCAGGTACCTAAACAGGGTGTACCGGCCAGGACTCTGGAAGAGCTCAGTGAGGTAGGAAGACGTATCTGAAATAAAAAAGTAGGTTTGCAAGAATGACGGTGGTAACAAGAACCTTGAGAGCTTAGATTGAAGACCCGTCTGCCTGTCTCTTGGCAGAGGTCCGCAGTGGCTGGCAGAGCGTGGATGCCGCAGGTGTGGAGCTGTGCAGGAGCTGCAGGCACTGAGGCAGATGCCGTGTGCACCCACACTGCACTGCGGCACTAGTTTCTGAAGGGAGGTAACTCTGGTACTCCCTTCTCACTGTGTGAAGCCATTGAATGAGAAATAAGAATGTTTTAACTGATTGCCATAATGTCTACCCATTGAAACAGATTTAGGGAGTGCCTTTTTTTTTTTTAATTCAGTGTACAGTTGTTAGCTATTAGCTGGAAATATGTTAATGTATCTAATAGGAATAAAATAAGAAAGGATTCCATAGAAATGGCTCAAACTATCATACTTAATAGGCAGTGATAATCCTTCTGTAGTTTTTTTAATCACTGTCAACTTCTAGAGAAGTAATATTTTTCCCCTGTCAAATTTCATAGATTGGAAATGTCTTAAAATTGTAATTTCCAGTAAATTCATATAGACTTTTTCATAGGAATAGGTATAGTGCTGTGGGTGCTGAATTAGAAAGTTTTTAAAAGGAAATAATTATAAAAGTAGAACATTCCAAGACACAGTCTTCATGGAATCAGTCAGTGGGAAGATTCTTGCTTATGGGACCTCAAAAAATGTTCTGCCAGAAGAAAATACTCTATTTAAGACAGAGATAAGAGAATGGTAGACTTTTTTCCCTGGGGAAAGAAAAGTGTGGGGTGTTGTTTTTTGGGGTTTTTTTGGGTTTTTTTTTGACAAGCTCACAAAATACAACTGGTGTGGTGGAAAGAAAGAGAACTATATCTGAGCAAGATTTGATGATGGTTGGGAAGGGCTGAGGAACATAGGCAAAGGTTTTGCGATGGTTGCTCCTTGTCTGAAAGGCCCCATGGTTCTGCTGGTTGGGTGCTTGACAGAGAGCCACGTTCTGGGGTTGTGGTTCTGGGCCTGCAGGAGGGTGATTGTGGGACGCTGTGGTTGTCTGCATCTTTTGAGGTTCACCTCTGCATTGTCCTCGCTCTGTCATCAGACTGCTCTGTGGCTTCTGCTCTCTAATGGTGGCAGGCGATTGTGGTTGATGTCGATAGGCAGAGAGGCAGCGAGTGCAGGTTTATTATAAGAGTTGTACCTCTGCTAAGTCAATAGTTTTTGCAGAGAGAACTAGAACGAATGTATGACTGGAAGAAACTACCATAAGTTTAAGCTGCTTTTGTATAATTTTAAGTTGCTTTTATCATTTGCAGGATAGCTTTTTAGTAACAATCTTTGTTTTATACAATAAAAACCTCATTCAGGAAAGCCATGTTTAAGTATGGTTTTAATTAAGTACATACATGAAGGAATTTCAACTTTTTTAAAGTGAGATGCTCCCCTCGATGGAGTGCAGCCATGTTAATAATTCCCTTTTAGCCTCCCTGATGTAGAGTACTTAAGGAGCCTTTTTTGGTTGGTTGGGGGATTTTTGTGTATGTGTTTTGGTTTTGTGGGTTTTTTTCCTTGTGTTTTTTTTTTTTTTTGGTGGGTTTTTGTGTGTGTGTGTGTGTTGGGGTTTTTTTTGTTTTGGTTTTTTTTGGTTTTTTTTTTGTGGTTTGTTGTTTGTTGTTTTGTTTTTTTTCACTTGTTAGGCCAGGTCATGTAGTGAGGAAAAAGCAGCCAAGTTTCAGCACTGCAAACCTTTCTTTTAGTCAAGTTATTTGAAATCTCTCTTCTTAAAATGGAAGTTTTTGTGTTGTGTGAAGTCTGATGCTTTGAAAGTCCTCAGAATGTGAAATAATGAATTTATGTGTAAAACTACTAATGTGAAACAAAACATTTTCAGTAGCCCTTAAATGTGTTGTGAAAATTTTGAAGAATATTCCCTAATATCACATTGCTGTGATTTACATTTCCAGGTACACTGCAATCATTAAATATTGAGAACTGGCTTCAAAAGTTAGGAACAGCTTGCTCAACTTTTATGCTTCACTCTTCTTATAAATTGGTAACTGGAGTATTTAATCTTACCCTCCCTCTGTTTATTAGAAAATGCTGTTTTTAAAACAATTAAAAAATACTAAAGCATATCAAGCAGTTATTTTGACAAAGAGATTGAAACATTGTTGCCTAAATTCCACACATAAAAAAGCCAACTAAATAATCACCCGGAGCACCCTGAGGACCTCAGTCAACCTTTATAAAGGATAATTACACTGGCATTTTAACATGGGGCAAAGGAAATGATAAAATTAGGGCATAAGAGGCACTATTCCTATTTTGAGAACACAGTAGAATAATTGGCAAGAGATTTTTAGTGCTGTTTTATTGTACTAAAATTATTACTTACACCCTTAAGCCTTGTGTTTAGTGGCTGAATCTGTGAAAGATCTCCTAATGTATTAATAGTGCATTTTTGAAGTTGTGGATGTTTGTGTTTGTTTTCACCCTTTTTTTCCTCTTTTATATGTCTATAAATACAGGACAAAACTAAATTTTTCAGGTTTGTTCAGCCTTAATTTGACTGTTACTATTGAGTAAAATTCTAGAATTCAAACAGTGGCACTGCAAACATCTTGCAATCTTGAAATTCTTTTCCAGTGTTGCTGTAATACCTGTGTTCTGTCCTACACCATCGTTTCAGGAGATCTGAAGATTGGGTTTCAGCAAGGGCAAGCAGAACTACACTTGGTACAGAACTAGAATTTTGAAACAAAGTAACAAGCATTCATTACATTTTGGTACATCTATTTGTCAGTTTTAATTTTTTCAAAAGAAAGGGTTTTTTAAAACTTGATTTCAATTGGTTTTATTTCCTTGGCTTTGTTGTTCATTTTTTTGCAGACAGATGAAAAAGGAACTTAGTCCTGGTAATGTAAATTTATGTGCTAAAGAAGAGTTTCACTGTTAGGGAATAACTCTATAAACAATAAATTGCAAGTCATTGAGTAGCTCTGTTGGACATTTAGCTATTGCCTTGTCTTCTTTGCAAAAGGATATTTAAAAATTAAAAATAAAAAAATATAAATTTTTCATTTAATCTTGCTTGCAATTTTTCAGGTCCCCTGTGATAAATTTAAAAAACTTTGAAATTATTTTGAAGAAAGTTGTTCCATGCTAAATACAGGCATGAATTAATAGTTTTGTTTTGGTTTATTTTTCAGGATTTGTTTGACAGAATTTCACCTAATGCTCTGTCCAAATCAGCAAGCTTCACTTAGTTTCAGCCCCAAATTACATCTTTTGACCCTAGTAGAAGTTTCCTCCATTTCAACAAATGGAGCCCAAGTTTGTGTGACAGTGGATAGATGAGGTGAGCTGATGAGGGCCTGGGAGGCATTGCAATCAGAGTGGCAGGTGAGGCAGCTCTCAGTGAGTGGATTTGAAGGACTAAATGTGAGGGTTTAGAAACGGAGGAATTGCCATAGTGGATTACAGCTGAAGTCCATCATGAAAATATCTCAAGTTTGGCAGTAGCTATCAGAAAACACATTAGAGAAGGGCGTACAAAAATCATGGTAACAATCGAAAACAAGCTGAGTGAGAGGAGTCCTATCAATTAAGTCTAAACCTGTTTTACAAAATCTGTGCTTCCTAAAGTTTTCTAATGGTGATCTTAACCCAAGGCAGTTCATTGTGGTATAATTGAATTGCATGCACATCATCAGCGTGGTATGAGTTTTCTTTTCCTATTTTTTCCCCAGCTGTAGATTAATGCAGTTAGACAATGCATTCCCTGTGAACTATGCGTTATCTGACAGCAGATACTGAGACTAAGATGAAGAGCAAGGACTATTTTTGGTGTAATCAAACAGCTTAATTGAGTTTGGGACATTTGCCTTGAGTTAGATATAGTGGCAGGAAAAAATTGTAGGGAAAGCTGAACCTGCCTGTACTAAAATTTGCTCTTAATGGGGAGGCTCTTGCAAGGGCTGGGTAGCTGCAGAGGACTCACTTACATGGTGCAAATATACATGATTCATTTCAATTGGTCTTTTAAGTTTTTAAAATCACATTTGTCCTCTTGCTGCACTGTTTTTGCCAGTGTAAAGATCATAGGTTTTATTTGATTATATTTTGGTAATCTGTTAAATGAGACTGGGTCACCTTGCACCATGCAACATTTCACTTCACTGCTAAAACTTAATGCCATCTTTTTATTTTTCACTGAGTGGATGTCAGAGGACACAACATTAATATAAGACAGGCATCTCTAATATTTCATGAATGGCCTTTAAAAAAAAAGCCAAACCTCAAAAAACAAACCTAGGAAGTAAAAATTGACACTAGGCCAGTGAATTTAGTCACCTTTCTCAATTGTTGAATGGCTTTCCATTTATGTATCTCATCTATTATAAGACCTATCCTTTGTCAGGCAAGGCTATTAACAAGCACAGGTAGTTTCCTTGGCTGAATATATTGTTTTTTCTGCTGGGTTGGAAGGATGGAGAGATTTCCATGAAAAAGTGGTCAAGAACTGAAGATAATACCCGAAAACAAGACTAGTACCTTTCAATGGATTAGAGTTCCCTATTGAAAACTGGGAGGCCTGGGATTTTGTGTTGGTTTTTTTTTTTTAATTTTTTTTCTTCACTTTCTGTGCCTTAAAAATTAGCCTATGATTTCCAGCTCTATATCAGGACTTTATAAAGTGTTCTAAAAGAAATGCGTACTATTAGTAAATTCTGGAGCCTTTGCCTCCCTTTTTCGTATACTGCATTTATCAAATGTACTATTCCAAAGTCACATGGCAATATATATAGATGTGAATAACTATGTGTACATTTATACTTTTTTATGTTATATGTCTACAGATTTATTTAGCTATATCAGAATGTTGGGTTAGATAAAACTTTTTGTAGCAATATCTCTGCATGCTAACTTTTATATATGATAGAAAATATATAGTGCTTACCTGCCGAGACATGTGGGGGTGATGTATTTTTTTGCATTCTCTGATTCTTAAGAAGACCTCTAGTAAAATTCTGGACATTATGCCTAATCCTTCATGGAACTAATTGTGCCACTAGAATAAAGCCTAACAGAGAGAGGGATAGCTGTGGTGGTGTGCAGGACTTGAGCAGAAATAATCATTTAATAGTCTGGATGATGTAGTGAGAGAATGCATTAATGTTTCAACTCCGAATATTCATGACCAAAACTTGATAAAGGTACTAGTGAAATTTGGTATCTAAATTATATGTAGTAATTTTGGAAAACTGAGTGGAAGAGACCTTTCAGATCATCAGTCCAGTCATTTGTTACTGCAATGCCATGTCATATAATCTCTTCCTTAAATTTGTTGTGTTCTATGAATTTATGCAGTTTTATGCTTAGCATTGATCATCTCCATGAGATTGATATTTTATTTGGCAAAAATCAGTGTTAATAAGCTCACTTATATTATCATAGTAGAAATTTAGAATTTAATAGTTAGACATACTGGTAAGGTAAACAATTTGATGGAGTTAATTAATTCCTTGTTTCTAAAATAGGTGTGCAAAGAACTGTCACCAGTTTTTTTCCCTCCACACAATTCTGTCATCTTTTATGTACAGAATAAATGCAGATCTACTTTCAGTATTAGCATCCCTCTCCTAGAATTAGTTGGTTTTAACAGATTCCTCGATATCTTCATAAAATGTTGGCAGAGGTAGGTGACTTTCGAGGCAGATTTTGTGAACTAATAGGTGACCTTTACCACAACTAAATGTCACTGTTAAATTTCCTCAGCCCTTTAGACTCAATAACTATGTTTTGTTTGTTTTGGTTATTAATGTGGGCTCTTTTTAATTCCCATATGCAAATGTAAGAATCTATCACATATGACAATGTGTAGATTTGTGGCAGTCCCAAGAGGACCTTGGGTCCATAAACCAGTGGCTTTATTATGTAATGCTGCATAAATGCTGTATTTTCATCTGTGACAGATATAATCTTGAACCTGTATTTTTCATGTTACTCAACTGTTTCAGAACATCATGTGTGAGAGAACGCATCAAAATGGAAATTGCTTCTACAGAGGCAGCAATAAATATTGGTTTGGTATATTGCATTGTTGGGCTCCATGTGTTTTAGGATGTTCTCAATTCTCTTGCCCTAATCAACACTGTAAATACATGCTGCATTTTCTGGTCATCCATTTGTTGGATTAACAATTCGGTCCTTGCAGTTTCTACCATACATTTTGATTCTTTACTGTATATAGTCATAGTTACATAAGAACATCCCCTGACAAAATTTCTCTGAAACCTCCTGTCTTTTCCATCTATTCAAAGAAGGGAAAATCATGCAAATTCTGATTATTATATGCACAGTTAACTTGTAGTTACTTGAAGATTATTTAGTTAAACTGAGAAAAATATTTACGTTCATGCAAAAGTCTCTATCCCTGTGACACAGAAATTTGCTATCTTCTCATTTAAACATTGGGAGGGGTTGTGTTTTGTTTCATAAAAGGTGCTTCCTGTGTAACCTTCAGCAGAGAATAAAATAGTTTATACCATTTTATTGAATTGCAAAAATATTTGCAGTGATATATGATACAAAAAAAAAACAAAAACAACTACATAGAGCAAATATGTCTGATTTTGACAATTTTGTGCATGAGGTTTTAGACAAAGTTGTTGGCATATTGCTTTTAGTGAATACTCCCTTAAAGGATTGTGCTTAAGTAATTTCTCTTTTAAAGTCTTTATAAACATGTAGTTCATGTTCCTTTTTTTATCTACTGTCTCCTTTCTGCTGTTGAGTTAGAATAGTATCATAGTTCCCCACCTTGTCTTTCAAGTGAACATAGTACTGTGATCACCATGTACTTTATTTAGTTTTAGGGCCCTTTATTGTGTCAGTGATACCACTGTGTTTCCTGTGGAGCCTGAGTACTCTTATGAATGACTTTCCAGCACCAGACATAGTATATACCAATCTTCTATTGTATACTTTCCTCTGTGGATCAATAGAGATTTTAATTAGCATCCTAACAAAACTATAGTTATGCTCAAAGGTCTCTCTCCCCATGTATCTTGCCAGAGACTTGGTCTTCAGCAAGTTCCTATCACACCAGACATTGTCAAGAACAACCATAATTGAAATAGCTTTTCATTTATCCTGAGGCAAAGGCACTTTTCTTTTCTTTCTTTCTTCTTCAGTAGATATGCACAGAAGTTGGCTAACTGGAGGGATAGAGCTGCAAGCCTACTAAAAATATCAAAGGTGACTTGATAGAGATTCTTGGAAGAAATTTCCACCATACTGGAATGCAGTGACACTGTTTCATTCAACTGCTTTTCCACATTGATTACGTTAATGACCGCCTTGAAGGTTTCTTGGCAGATGAGGAGAAAGGGGAAGTTGGATGATGATTTTGAATGAATGAGGATAAAGATGAACTGTTAGCCTTAAAGCTTGTATGAGGTAGTCGGAACATGAAGAGCCGTGAAGTAGGTCAGCACTTTTGTCTTCTTTTTACATCAGTTGCTCTGCAGAGTGCTTTTACAAATGTTTAGCTTATATTCACACATAGCACTGATATTTCGGTGTCTCCTCCTTGACTGTACACTATCTGAGATTATTTTCAGCTGTTTTATCCCTTCTGTCATGTAGCTTTTGAAATCTCTTGCGCTAATAAGCATCTGATAGATCTCACCAGGAGTCTTGGCTTTATCTTTAGTCTTCCCTCATTCTAACAATTCTGCCTACAGTACATACTGTTCACAGGGTAGATCTCGCATATTGCTGTTCAGCTGCCAGGCTCTTGAGTAATAAACCCTGCATTTCATTTCTGAATGAGTGTAAATTACAATTTTAGAAGTGTTCTTCCTCTGACAGGAGACAGAATCCAATGCCACATCCTTGACCATGGATGAAGAGTTCACAGCTGTCTGGAAAATGAGTTTATCACTGATCAGTTGGTTTCTTAGGGTGCTTTCAAAAATTACACTTTATCTGACAGTTCCTTCTTGAAGTGGAATAGATTTTATAGTGCTCCTGGTTCTTTCAAATAGGATTTAGGAACTTGGATGTTCAGTCCACAATGCCATTTCTTTCAAAGGTTCTGTAACCATTCTGCTAAAAAAGCGAGTTAGCATTCAACATAATTTCAAGTTGTAAACAACCAGCCTAATAATGAATTTTATTCCTTAATCCAGTTAGACTTTGAGGCGTTTTGTGCTTTTACTTAGACTTGAGAAGTTGAATTCAGTATTAATCAAAGCCAGAAAGCCCATTTTCTTTTACTGGATTGTGTTTTGATGTTCACTTGTCTCAATATTGCATTATTGTTATTTGCCCAAGGTCTCTTTGGGTAGAAAATTTGATGTCTCCTCTCTTTTTCCTTTCTGAAACTGGAATCTGTTGTCCTATTCCTCCCATGTTACAGTACCAGCAATTCCAGGATGATCTCTTACATTCTTTAAGACTTGCAACTAATGTTTCCCACTGTGAACCCACAGACAGCATTATATGCAGTGGCAATGGGAAGGAACCCCAAATGTTATAGTATCATATATCTGTTATTTATTACTTTCTTTCTATGTGTGTTTTCTGGTAGCACTTTAAAATTGCCACCAGTTACCTGCATTGATTACAGAAAGTAGTGATACTGCTGTATTATAACATGGATTGGAATCTAACTATGTGCCCTTTTCAGTATCTGCATTATTATTGCCATTACATTCATTAGTCTTGAGGATAAAACTTTTAAATTGCTCCATTACTTTGAGCAACTTACACTTTTGCTTTGTAAGTTTTCCTTTATCAGATATTACTGTCAGCTGTGCTGTATCCAGTACAAATACTGCTTATACACCATCACAAGCTTAGATGTCATTTTATTAGGAGCTGCTGTCTCAGCAGAATGAGAATATTAATCTAAAAGAAGTGTATTTTTTTTTCCAAGCAGTGTAAACAAATCTATCCTACTTAGAGCTGCAGTGTCAATATTTTATGCTGCCTGTGTTGACTTATTCATTGTGGTTTTTGGCATATGGGACAACTCTGAAGATTCCATTTCTGGCCGTTCATTTTAGGCCAGTTCAGGGTATTTTTGGCCCTTTAATGAGATATTTTTTCAGACCCTGAATAATTTTCATATATACTTAAATGTATATTTTGAAATACTTTAGACATTCTGTATATTTAAGCACAGCCCATCTTGCACTAAACATTCTCTCCTTGGTGACATGGAGAGTGTGTAGTCCGGTAAGTTTGTCTCATTCTGAACAAAAGCTTTGGCAATCAAATTTTGTCCAATGTTCTAGAGAGTCTCTACACTGCTAAAGCTTTTTGAGCTTTGATCTCAGCTTGCAGGTATTCCACTGATTGCCGGAAGAGAAAAAAAACATATGTCTACCTTGGAAGGGAGGAAAGTTTGCTGAGCAGTGTTAGCAGAAGACAGAGATAGCTTAGGATTCAGTTTTGGCAATGCTGGGTTCCTTTCAATACCAAAATATTGTACAAGCTTACTCAGTAGGTAAGTTTTAGCTTTATTACTTCTATGTTTAGATAATACCACTGTAGGATCATTATGTGAGTAATATTCTCACTCACACACCCATAGAAAATAGAAAGAGTTTCTGATGGAAATACTAGCAAAGAGATGAAACGCTGATTGCCCTGTCAAAGATTTTCATTAGGAACATTTTGCTCGGGTGTAAATCATCAGTTCTTTACATATGTTCCTCATTCCAGAGCTCATTCCATAGCATCATTATACTGTTCTATGTCTGATGGAGCCAGTCAGTGATAGCCTCACCATGAAATCAGTGTTTGTAGTTAACATCTTGCTTAGGCTTGTTGTTTCTGCTCACTAAAATGTAGCATGTTTGCTTAGATTTAGCCTTTGAAAGTACTGGTTCTTGCTCAGAACCTTCTGGCAACGCTTTCTGGATTTAACCCCACTCCAGTTCAAAACATTAGTACCCCCCAAAAATTTTTTATCTTTTAGATCATCAAAATTGTCTGGTTGAAAATAGTGCCTAAAAGAAGTTATTATTTTCCGAAGGTGTTTGCTGCTTCTGTGAATAATTCTTCCTTGCTAGTGGTACTATGGTAATTTATTTCTTTGTCCCTACCATACTTGCTCTGTGGGTTTTTGCTGATTGTCTTCAAAATGACGCAGTTGTTACTTTTCTCCCCTCTCTCAGTGTCAAAGCGGGCACAATTCTAAGAGGTGTTTTTGTTAAATTCCAGCTTGAAATTTCTATACTGCTCTGGTCAATTCTCCTTGTAACATTTCCTGTAATATTTTGAATTCTTTCTAATGTTAAAATTCTATTAGCTTCTGTGAGTATCCATCCTTTCCATCGGACAATTCTTGCCTTCAGTAATGTCCACTAAACTGTGCTGGTTGCCTCTTTCAATCCAAGAACAATTCTAAATCTACTTCTCTCTGGTTTCGATATGAACAGTTATGTCAGTTGTTTTTCTTTGTCACACAAGTGTAGAGAACAGCGTTCTTCAAATTCTGGAATAACTTCATAGCCACCTTCAACTGAATTTATTGAAAGGTGATATGTGTATCCTGTGCTTCAGAGACAGTTGATATCTAAAGCACCTGACTACCTTTCTCTTTTGCTGGCACCTTTGTCCTGCAGATATAGAATTTCATGCTCTTTTTTTTTATTTGGGACCATATTTGCTCTGCTTATTTTTGGGAGGTGTTTTATTTATCTTCCTCTCACTCCTGTATGACTGTGTACGCAGAGAGACTTCATCACCTGACATGCACATGAGATCTCCACTTTATTTTGTATCTTTCTCCAAAATGAGAGCTCCTCATCACTCCTGCAGATAACCTGTTTGAAGGGACATATTAAAGACACAAGGAAGAAGAGCACAAAGGTGAATGCCATGATATCACCATTTGTCTGTAGTCTTGTCTCCTCTTGTAAGCCTGTTATCATTGTGTCAGTAGTCCAGTGACAATCTTGGTATATGAGGGAAAGTTTTCATTGCTTTATGTCTTTCCCTAATGGTAGCCCACTGCAGTAGCAGCAAAAGTTATTTTGCTGCCTGAGCTTCACCCAAATATCTTTGCTTTAATTAGATGATCTATATCCGTCACTGATTCTGTAGACCTTAAGCCAGAATTATCTGGCAAAATGTGAGCATGAGGAATTCCTAGGTCTAGGTCCAAGTATGTGCACATGCTAGATTTAATTCAAGTTACTTCAGAGATATTTTGGGTTTTTTTACAGTTTTTTCTCAAAAGATCTCCCCTCTGTCCTACTCACAGTACTTCTGATACCCATTTTCCTTGCCAGTCTAAAGTGAACTAGGAGGGCTTGAATGGTGCACAAATGGCCGGAGTCCTGTTGACCTAGCGACTAAAGTGTTTTGGAATGGGGCATCCATCACAAAGAAATAGCAGGTAAAAGGTATATCAAGGTTGTCCTGTCTGAATCTACTTTGCTCAAACAGGCTGCAATCTTTTTTTTTTTTTAAGGATCTCAGTTACGACATAAGAATTACTCTAATTTTTTTTGCAAATACCTTAATGAATAGAGAAATGTGTATAGGTGTTTCCCAAAGAAGATACTAATACTTAAGAAAATATATGTTGCAATGGAGGGATGTATTACTTACGGGGAAGAGCAGCTTAATCTCACAATGCAGTAGCTGTAGCAGTTGATTCTTGTAACCTCTGGAAATTAAGAGTGGGATCTGTTGAAGAGAGTAAGTCCGGGCAGCTCTCTAGTATAGTTCTAAGATATTCCAGAATTTTAGAATAGTAATTTTAGGAAGAACACTTCTATTTCTCAGGTTAATAGAAAAGCAGAGAGAAAACCTAAAATAACACACAAATGTGTGATGACCTTGATAATTAGCATTTATAAATCCAAGTGCAAAAGCAGCTAGTTCTCAAATGAGTGCCACTAAGGCAGACTCTTCACAGGATTAGTTTTAGTTCTTGAATTTTCTCTCTTTTGTACTGATTGCTTCAAATGATGGGAGAAATTGGAAACATCTTTGTTCTTCAGTAGCCAAGTATTTTATCCTTTTTAGAAGAAATAGAAATGGTAACAATATTTATGTTACCATAAGTAACATAAACTACCTTAAGTAACATAACTATATTGTGGTCCTTTACTGTGGTCCATCCCAACCTTACCCATTCTGTGATTCCATGATTTACCAGGACAGTTACCAAAATTAAATTATTAATGTAGTTGTCTTTGGTGTAGTGGGGGTTAGAGTGAAGGGACAAACATTCCTGTTCATGAAATAAATTAAACTTAAGACTCTGTCATGTGTATCATTTATGAAAACTCATGTTCATATATTTGTGTAGTTCATACTTGGTAGTGAAATAACAAAAACTCTCTTATTTCAACTCACCAAAATATTACCGATGGAAGAGACTGAAGCAAACTTAAACATGCCTGCCTTCCTCTCTCACATCTGATGTCTATCATGCCTTTCTCTTGGAGTCAGGTGGCTTTTTGTGGCACTCTTTTCTAGGAATTCTGGAGCTGACCTCACTCTTTAATGTAAATATTTAAGAAAAAAATTCTTAGCCTGTATTTAAAGAAAATAGTGCCATATGGACTGTGGAGAAGATGTATTTAATATTAAATGCTAAGGCTAGAGAGAGTTTAAACATTCCTTGTCCATACTAGAATTAAAACACGTTATTCAAAAGGTTTACAGAACCTGATTTTATAATACAGCGCTTGTTTATTGCAAAAGTCCAGTTACCTCTTGTGGACTGAGTTAGGGCTATCTTTGAAGGTCCAGTCTTCATCTTATCTCATCTAGAAGTTAACCTAAGGTATTTTGCTTCGTACTGAAGCAGAGCAAAATTGTTCCTACCTCAGGTGGGAATGGTTGGCTCCAACGGATGGACAGATATTAGGAGTTAAGTGTGGTGCATTTTTGAAAAAGTTGAATTGGCAGCTCTGCTTATGTCCCTAGTTTTACACAAGTGCTCTTAGTACAGGTCTATATTTGCAATAGGAGTTCATAATTTTTAGGAGTTAGTTATCCTGGCGTTACTGATGTGAAGTTCCCAAAGATCACAGACTGGGAGCAATGTTATTAGTCGTTCCCTGTTAACACATGCAATTTGTTTAAGTGTTGTTTATGTGTCTTCGGCAGGGTTCTACTCAGCTTAGTTATTGCATCTTATCAATCTCATAAGAATGTATTTTATTTCACAGTGGTGACTTTCCACTGTAATTTTTTGTTTGTTATTGTTTAACCAGACAGAGAAGATTAACAGCAATGGCTTATATGCATGTGTATATGTACCAGTATCATATATATGCACTTATATATTTACATACATGTATGCATGTGCATTTGTATGTCAAAGCATCAAATGTATAAAAATCATACACATCATACACATTTGTATGTCAAAGCATCAAATGTATAAAAATCCATACAGTAGGTTATGCATGAAGTCTGTAAATTGCAATGTATTTCTTATTTTAAAAAAGCTTTACTAGTGTTAAAACCAAAATTGACTATCAACAGTATCATTAGTCCTTCCCCCTTCCTCAGGAATTTAGTGCTTAATGTGATTCTTTTGGCTTTAAAATTGAAGAATTTTATTAGTTGCTAGAGCTATTCAGTAAGAAGATATTTCAAAAAGGAATGTAAATTGTAAAATGCAGCAGGACACTTACTAAACTGTTGGTATTGTTTTGTCAAAAACTGATTTAAAATGAACTAGAAAATTGCCGAACCATCAAAGTATGGGATGTGGGAAAGTTAATATATTAAAGAAACACTATCATGAGAAGAAGAAGTGCCATTTTAAAAATGATATTTTAAGAAATTCACTTATATAGAGAATAGGCCAAAATCATAATCTTTTATGAGCCCAATAAAGACTACCTAGCTAGTGCTGCTTGATACAATACTTTTCTTATTGAACTTATAAAAAAAAGTCTGCTACAGAGGACTTTTTTGTGCAATATAGGTTTAGTTAGGTTTTTAACTTAAATGGAAGAATGATGATATTGAATGATTTGGACTGAGCAGACTGATGCACAGTGCCCTGGACCAGCATGTAAATGCAGTCATGTATGCAGGGGCAGGGCTGGTAGCCCTCCAGCCAGGATGCTCTGATTTGACATGCTGCTATTGCACTGGCTATACTGACTAGCTGTGTGGTTTGGTAGTGGACTTGTAGTGGTGCCTGCTTTAATGGCAGAAATATGCTTTTCTCTCTTCAGCAAGACTTGGGGGTGTTATTTTTGCTTTTGAGACAGGCTGCACAAGTACCTGAACAGGAAATTAATCCTTCCTATTTTATTTGATGTGGCTGCTTGTGACTGGTCCGCTGCATAGGATGGTCATGTGGCATTTTGAAAGACCATTTTACATAAGATCACTTGTTCATGTTTGTTTAACTAGTTATCTCAGGCATGTAGAGTACAGACAAAAGAACAATTAGTATTTGTACTATGGTTTGTATTTGTGTAATTTGTGGTTCTTCTGAAAATAACCTGCTGGTAGTAAGACAAGGTAAAATATTTGCATTTCCTAGTTCTCTTACTGTGTGACTCCTTTCTACTCCAGTCTATTCTTACATGTCCTTGTTTGTGGTGTGTAAGTCATGGCAAGGGTGTGGACTGTTTAATTCCTATTAACCTACTGAGCTGTGAAATACTTATTATGGTGTGTTGGAAATACGGATTTTCATGCAAAGTTTAAATGCAAGAGAATACTTTTTAAGGAAACCTGCCCTTGATGGAAAACCAACTTGACAGGATCTCTACCTGAAATTGGAATTTAAAATGATTTCAACCCCTACCTAGGATTGTTGCATCTGAGGCATTAACGATGAGGCTTTTTGAAGTCAACTGGCTTTGCTTATTTGACACTGTTTTAGAGACAATCTAAATCTTATCCATGTTGGTGACAAAATTCCCCTCGATTTCAGTGGACTCTGAGTTTAACTCCTGGTGAACAACTGCTCTCGGTGGTCTGTGGCTGCTCAGAGGTGCTTCCTTTCCCATGTACTGCCACATGTTTCCACTTCTCATGTTGGAGTTTGTAAGCAAATCACATACAGCACAGAAGGGCATTTGTTGGAAACACCTGGATTGAGTCTGAGCCTGCCACAGAGAGGTTGGCACAGCTAGGAGTGGAAAGACCAGATGTTTGACAATATCCTCTACATATCTACAGTACTGAAAAAGCATCCCTCTGAAACTAGTTTAAGGGGAAATTATTACATGTCAAAATATATTGCTTACATTTTTAATTGAATTTTGCCTATCCTGTCATCTTCAGCAAGCATTAATTAACTTGAAAAATCTTGCAGTCTGTGCTTGTTTATGACATAGTGGCTGTAGTTAGAAATTAGTTAGAGTACCATTCCTAAAGCACAGCCTGTCTCCCGATCAAGAAAGACTTTGTTTTCTTATAAACAGCCTGTAGTGGCTATAACATTGTTAAAAAAAAATACTCCCTTATGAGCTATTTAAGAATCAACAAAGGGCTCAGACATGTTTTCTTCCTTAGGAGCCCAAGTCTACCTTTCACCCATCTCTGCTCTCTGCTCTCTTCTCCCCACCACTTGGAAAAGAATGTCTGAAACCAGTTGTCTTCTTACCATTTCCTGCCACCTGCTCTACTCCTCTGTACCCAAGTGCCTCCCAGAAGCAGTTGAAGGCTTCTCCTAGGGAAGGTGAGTCCAACTGTTTTGGCAGCCTGCTGCTCTAGCAGCTGAGACCCAGCTCCCTCCTTTGGCACAGACAAAGCAGATGTCGCTCATCAAAATACATTCACTGTGGTAAACATGGGAAAATGAGCCGATGGGAATGCGATATGAATACCTTGAAAAACTGCAATTATGATTAATGTTTCAAGTGCTGTTTACTTTAACATTTGACCAAGACAACACTGCTAATTTCTTTTAGCTTAATGTGAAATTTAGAGTCTAATTGTTCTAATTGGTAGAAAAAGGGAAAGCTGCCAAAAACACACACTGATTCACCTCCCCCTTGATTCTGTTGACATCACTGAAGTTGTACAGGATTTTAATTGTTAAAGAAAGTTACTTTTGGGCTTTGACTTCTTTCTGCAAACATCTGTCTCTAATGTAAAAGCTCAGAATTTAAGATCCTTGAAGTTAGTGCTATGAAGCAGATGAGATGAAAAAAATCCATAACTCATCTTTTGCAGCTCTGCAGTGTCATGCAACTTTGGGGATAGTGGCTTAATTGATCTTTACAAATTAAAATCACAAATGAGCCAGCCACTAGAAAATAGCAGTAATGGCTAAAGGAAAAAACATCTCTGAGTTTGATATGGACCATTTAAGTGTCGTAGCCTATAGAAATAACATCTGAAGCATTTGGAGAAAGTAGTTTAGCTCTACCACTGAACATCTTCAGACTTAAGCACTTATTGAAGATTATATACTGACATGAGAGTGGACTGGTCTAATCTAAAAACCATTAGGTTACCAGATCTGTCATTAAATCAGAAAATCCACCTCTTCGGTCCATAGATTGGTGTGATGCATGGATGGCAGAGTGATGTGGGGGAACCTCTCACTGCCATGAGGATATTTATCATTGTCATAGAGAACAATCTGAAGACCCTCATGTAACATGCAACAGAAACAACAGCCTTGATGATCCTGTCCCCTAAATCTTTTTCAATAAAAAGAAATTGCAACTACTTTCGGAAGCAGCAGGAACAAGGGGAATGGCCTTTTTCCCCCTTTGTCCCTCCCAAGAATATACGAACCTCTTTTTAAAGAATTTTATTATGTCTCCTTTCACTGAAACCCTCACTGTCTTTAGTTTGCGAAGTTCCTCTCTGTTTCAAATTGTACTTTTGTAAGAAGCGATATTAGGTTATACATGACATGTTTTGTTCCTTTGCCATGGAGGAGGCTTCAAAGATATTTCCATTTGTCATACTTTATTTCTAGATCTTTTCCTGAGTAGACATTAATAAAAAGAGTGACATTTTAGAAAGAAGAAAGACCCTCCTGATGTTAGAAAGGGTGTAAAAATACCTGGAGAATGTTTGGGGAGGGGAGGGGGAAATAAAAAAATAAAAACCAAAATACCACACCCACACATGCACCTTCCATTTGGACAAGTTTTCACAGTATTTCGTGCATGATCACCTGATTCAAAATTCTAGAGCAGACTTTAATTATGTGATTTAGCAGTGGGATTGCAAGATCCAGGAAGACATTCAACAATAACCTTTCAAAAAGTAGAATAATGTTTGAGTCACGCAGCTTTCTAATGTCAGTATTTTGTATAGCTGAGTCTGATGCAATGGTGCTGGTGATACTGGTGACACTGGCCGGGGTTATGGGCTGCTGAGTGCAGGTAAAGGGACAGGAGTCATGGTAAGAGAGGAGCATTTTCTATCAGTTAATGCCTAACTGCATTTTTCAAATGCTTTTAAAGGAAAAGAATTTTTGATTCATGTTTAGTCAATGCAAAGCTCAAGACCTCTTAAAATTGATGAATTTAGAGTTAGCCAGCTGCCTATTAACACTATTTCCTTTGTGCTACCCGACATAATAGGGTATTGGAGAGCTGAAGCAATGAAACATTTTGTGATTGTTTATGGCATACGTGATGCTTAACATGACATGACCTCTGTTCAGTAAGGTTGAATTGTAGTGAGCCCTTACTTGCATATGCATACATACCTTTTACATTTTTAAATATGGAAGTTTCGACATAATTTTCACTTTTAAGTTTATTAGAAGTGGCCCATATGAAATCTTTATGGCTTATGGATCTGCTAAGGAGTGATATCCACTGTGTACTATTATAGCCCAACAGTCATGTGAGGTAATATGGCTTAGTCCTTTTTCATTTCAATTTGTGTTGTCTTGCTTGGTGTACTAGTTGAGCTTGGCTCCCTGCCAAACCCAACCACCAGCTGGGTAGGCTCCCCCTTCCCCTGCTGAAAGGGAAAAAAAAGTACCAAAAGAAAATTGTAGCAAATATATTTATATATATATATATTAACATATATTTACATTTATATACAATTTAACCCTATGTACATACAGAACGAGAATCCCAGCCAATCCCAAAAGGGAAAGGGGAGAAAGGGTAAAAAACCAAAACAAAACAGATATACACAGTTAAAAACTCAGGGAATAGCTCAATAAAATAAACTACACCATAAAATCTCACCAACTTCCCTCTCACCAAAAGCAAATCCTTCACCTCTGCATGTCTCAGACAGCAGCTCCAGATAGGACTCAACTCACATAGATAAGAGAGACCAACCTACGGAGACCTGCTGTCTCTGAGTACCTGAAAGAAAGAGAGCAAGGAAATCTCCCTTCTCCTCTTTTAAATCTTTGCTTACATAAAGAATAGTTTGTAATACTTCCTTAGTTATGACCTGGTTGCCAGGAAAGGCCTAAACCAAACCACTAAGGCTCTGGGTGAAGAGGGGACACGTGGACAATGACTCTGGTTTAACTCGTTAAGTCAAGATAATTTGATTGTGTGGCTGAGTCTTAACAAGACCAATCAGTGCAATAGTTTTGGAGAGAGGATCTATCAAAGGACAGACATTCTTGAAGTAACTCTTCAAGCTTTTTTTTTTTTTAATTGTATTTCTTAGTTTTGCATATTTTAGGACATGCATGACAGTGCGTTGGTAGATCATAAATCTGCCTTTTGGGGAAAATGAAGGAAGAGGTTAGAGGATGTCTCTTCATTCCTCTGGCTCCTTTTTCTATGCCAGTCTAAAACCTTCTTTGCCTCCTTTAGGTGTTTTTGTCAACCTATACAGAACTCACTGCCAGTGCTATCACACACCACACAGCAAAAAGAGCTCATTTTATTCTTTCCTAGCACTATGGATTCACACCCTACAAGAGTTCTAGTTGAAATCTGACCTTGGAGAGCTGGCCTTCTCAGTTGGGGTGGCAGGGAAGGCTAACAGTTTCCTTGGTTGGAAGGCATCAAATTGAATAAACAGAAAACAGGGGCCTGGAGAGTGGGAAAGCTCTTGATGGTGATTAGTTGTCATCTTGCTTGTCAGAACAAATGAAGAAGAGGAGCACAATGTTTGCACTGTTTGAACAAGCCTCAGAGAGCAAATTAGATGGTAAATGTGATCATAATTTGCCTGCCTTTCTTGAAACTCCCATGGTGCTATTAGGGTTTTTCTTTTTTCAGGTAAAAAAGCTTTAACAAATACATACTTCTGTGGAAACTGGAGTGCACAGACGTTGTTTACAGAGGTGGTGTGCAAAGATTTATGTGCTTTAAGTGGCAGTGCTTACTATATCTACATATTGCAGGCTGGGGCAAGGTGTGTAATGCCAATGGAAAACCTAATATATTTCAATATTGCACATGTGGAATAAAAGCTATAGCTAGGTATCTATACATGTATATATTTGATAGGTATGCATGTATAAAATAAGCTTGTGCCTGAGCTTTATGTTGCGCTTGGTTGAGTACTGTTGATAAGCCAATTATGGTGTTTTTTTGAAGGGTATCTGGAATGTAAATTCTTCTGTCCTATTATCCTGTGATAATGTGCAGTGGCAGCCTGTGCCCCTTGCTGAACTGCTGGCACACCTAAGGTGACCACAACTGTTACTAAGTAAGAACATCAGCACTTCTGAGTTTTGTGTATATAGAAACTTGTAGCATTTAGATAATGAGTTTGGGGTGGAGATGGAGAAATTCTACTTACAGTTTATTTTACACATGAAAGTATTTCACAGATAGCAGAAATCGTTAGTGTAAACAAGTATCAATTAAGAGAACAAGTATGAGCATTGTTCGAGAATAAGGTAAAAGCCATGATGTGAAAGGCTCTCTTAGGCAAAGACAGATGATTGACAGTGAAAAGATTTAAAGTATTTTGATTGCCTTGCAATGAAATCTGAACCTGTGGAAACTAATAAAAATTGATTGAGCTTAATTAGAGACCTATAGATAGCAAAAAAACTTGTTTAAAAACCAAGTGCTTGAACTGTCATGTCTCTGATTTGTAGTTACCCAGGTAGATAGAGGAACATCAGACTGCACTCTAAGCCTAAGAATTTTCCTCAATATATTGCAAAAATAAATAAAATAGTAGCAATAATTGTGGGTTCACTGTATCACTGTGACATGAAAGGTAGTGACAGGAGAATGTAAAGAGGAGCATATTTATTTTTATCTGTTTATAAAATCATTATAGTATACTGGACAGCTCAGACTGGTCTTGCTGCTCTCTATCAAATTACATTTGCCTAGGCATCTCTCTTCTTCATCTTTTATCCAGCTTGGTGGAGATCCACTGGTAAGGTACCCTTCCCCAGAGTGTCAACATTACCCAACACAAAACAGAGAAACTCGGTTGTAAAGCAGAGAAGTGAAGTTCTTGCATTCTGGCTCTGTCTGGCCATGGTGCACAGAGCTTTAGGAATTACAGTGACTCTTGGAGTTTCCAGTAGGAATGCACCTTGTTCCACATCGTGTCCTGCAAAGCTCTGTGATGGACATAGATATTCTTTATCGATCTGCTGGGCCTACTTCAGGCAGAAACATGTACTTTTTTAGTTCCTGTATATTTTGGATGAGCTCAGAGCAGAACAGTAGAATAAATGAAGTGTTTTGCATCAGTCACTGAACAGTGCCAGCTATTGTATTGTGCAAATATGAGTTGGTAAGTATATACTTTGGTGGGTAATGCAGTTTTTACCAATATTTTAATATACTGAAGTTCCAGTGAATCAAATGATGTATATAGTACAGCTGGCAACTAGTGTATTCCATATCAGTAATGCATCGTGACAAACAATTACCTTTCATTTTTTTTATTGACTATTTGAAGTTTTAAATATTTATTCGGCAAGTTAATGTCTCCCTTTTGTTATTTTTAAAGATATGGCTACTTAGCAGGCTCATACACTAATGATTTTTTTAAGCTGTAGTAGAAATCACGTAGGATATGAAGTGTGATGTGAAATAGATTAATTAAAATCAATGTTATTTCAATGAATACTAATTGAATTATTAATGCTTGGATCAGGGTTTTCCCCCATTTTGTGATTATTCAGCTTGTTGGCTGATTGTATGCATTTCTGTTGATGAAAGCCATTTCTCCATCTTCCTGCGTTTTGTGTTGTTGTTTGTTTTTTTTTTCCTTCTCTTCTGTCCCTCATTAAAGGAGTATATTATTTGTATCAGGTAGGAGATAGGGACTTACTCACAGCCCATTTACTTTTTTCAGTGTTGACTCTGTTGTCTTTTCCAGTCCTGAGCACAATAACACACAGTCTGTTACAGAGGTAGCCTAAAAGCTCTTCAAACATGCTGTGATCCAAAGTGGGGTCAGCTGGCACTGGGAGGGATGTGATGTGAGTCCATAGCTGTAGCTGGGGTGGGCAGTCAGAAATGGCCGAGCCCTGTGCCCAGTACTACCTCTGCAAGCCCACTGCCACTGGGCTTCCCATCCCACTTTTCCTCATGGCCTTGGGTGGATGGAGTGGAAGAGTTGCCTAGCTCTGGGCAAAGCAAAGTTGCTCTCTTCTCCTCTTTGCTCTGACTGCTATTAATAGCCCTTCCCCCGGGATACTGGATCATATGATATCAGCTGAAATAGATTAAAAGTTCCTCTGTTTTCCTGCCAACAGTAATGTGGTAAAATTATTTTGCCAGTTCTCTGGGATTTTTGTTTTTGTAACGTGAAGAGGTAAACTCAGAGTCCAAGGGAAAGATTATTATTCTGTTGAATTTAGAATGGGTTCCCCCACCTCCCCATTTTAACAATTACATTATTAGAAAATAGTCTATTAAAAATATGAAATTCACCTCTTGTTATTTACTTCAAACAGAACTGGTTTTTGTGTATGTTCGAGCAGAGGAGACAGCATCTCTTGGGTTTTTTGGTATGTTCTCAGGAAGTTCAGTGTTTTAACAGGCAAAGAGAGCTGTTTCTGCAACAACAGTGCAGGTAAAAGAAAACTTTTTTTTTTTTTTTAACTCTATAACTAACTTATGTTGTTCAGAAAGTGCAAAAGAGTTTGAAAGGGTTCCTGGAGTGGAGGATTGTCAACAGGGCAAATAAGTAGTAATATTTCGGACTGCTATGGAGGAGCTGTAATTCATACTATTGAGACCTTTGGGGACAACATCTGTGGCAGGAGCTTCCAGTACAGAGCTGTTGCAACACCTGTAGGACATAAATAAGGAAGGACAACAACTTGGTATATTATGGATGTTCAGAGAAGCTAAAGCTTTTGAATAACATGCTTTGATATATTCTTTGCTGGATTACAGTATATGATCCTGGATTCTCAGATACGTCAGAGCTTTAATTCTGTTCTAGCTAGCGAGGATTTGGTCTTCAGTTGAAGGCATTATGAAGTCTCAGTAGTAACGTGTAATGTTCCTGTCTTCAGCAGTATCTGTAGTTCTATCAGCCAGGTGCAGTACAGCTTTTTCCCTTCACTGTGAATCAGCAGTACATATTATTTCAATTATTTATTACAACTGCTACTTATAGACACTGCATTAACCAGTGCTGTGATTTGCATTTCTGAAATGCTTTCTGTTGCACTCTAAAACTTTACAGATTTGTTATAAAACATGGCTTAAATTGGAAAACATTTTGGACATTTGCTAACAGGTCCACATCTTTCTTGTGTTGTGGGCCCCAAAACTGAATTCAGTACTCCAAGTGGACCTCAGAAGAGCAGAGTAGAGGGGCAGAATCACTTCCCTCTACCTGCTGGCCATGCTGCTTTTGGTGCAGCACAGTTGGCTTTATGAGCTGCAAGAGTACATTGCCACATTGAGGTTGAACTTGGAGGTCTTTTCCAACCTAAATGATTCTATGATTCTCATCAACCAACACTCCCAAGGCTTCCTCCTCTATTTGCTCTCAATCCATTCTCCACCCAGTCTGTATTTGTGCTTGTGATTGCCGCAACCCTCATGTAGGTCCTTGCAGTCAGCCTTTTTGAACTCCATGAGGTTCGTGTGGTCCCACCTCTCAAGCCTGCCAAAGTCTCTCTGGGTGGCATCCCCTCCCTCCTGCATTTCAACTGCACCATACAGCTTGGTGCTGGCAAACTTGCAGAGGGTGCATTCAGTCTCACTGTCCTTGTCACTGATAAAGATGTTAAACCCTGATGGTCCTAATACCAACCCCTGAGGAACACCACTTGTCACTGTATCCACTTGGACATTGAGCCCTTGACCACAAATCTTTGAGTGCAACTATCCAACTGCTTCCATATCCACTTAGTGGTCCACCTGTCAAATTCATGCCTCTGCAGTTTAGAGTCAACAGTGTTGTGCAGGAGAGTACCAAATGCCTTGCACAAGTCAGGTAGATAAAGTCAATTGCTCTTCCCTTATCCGTCAGTGCTGTAACCCCGTTGAAGGCCACCGGAATGGTCAGGCATGATTTGCCTTTAGTGAAGCCATGCTGACTCCTTATTTTTCATATGCCTTAACCTTGTTTCCAGGAGGATCTGCTTCAAGATCTTGCCAGGAACAGAGGTGAGAATGACTGGCCTATAAATCCCTGAGTTTTCCTTTTCCCCTTTTTAAAAATGGGGATTATGTTCCCCCTTTTCCAGACAGTAGGAGCTTCATCAGAATGCCACAGCTTGTAAAATATGATGAATAGTGGCTTAGCAACTTAATCTACCTCTTTCCTGAGGACCTGCAGATGTTCTGCATCAGTTCCCATGGACTTGTGTACCTCCAGTTTTTTAGATGTTCTTGAACCTGATCATCTCCTTCAGCAGGTGGTTCTTCATTCTCACAGCATCTGCCTTTGCTTTCTGTGACTTGGGCAGTGGGGCTGGAGCACTTGCTGGTGAAGACTGAGGCAAAGAAATTGTTGAGTACCTCAAGCTCTGGCATGTCTCAGAAAATCAAGTCTCCCATTTCCTTCCAGACAGGCCCCACATTTTTTTCTAGTCTTCCTTTTATCACCAACATACCTATAGAAGCTTTTCTTGTTGCCCTTGATATTGCTGCTCAGACTTAATTCTGTTGGGCTTTAGCTTTCCTAACATGATCCTTGGTTGATTAGACAATTTCTCTCTATTTCTCCCAGGCTCCCTGTTCTTGCTTCTGTAGGCTCTGTAGGCTTCCTTTCTGTGTTTAACTTTGTCCAGGAACTCCTTGTTCATCCACACAGGCCTCCTGACATTTTTGCCTGACTTCCTCTTTGTTGAGATGCATTGCTCCTGAGCTTGCAAGAAGTGATCCTTGAATATTAACGAGCTTTGTTCAGCACATCTTCCCTTCAGGGCTTTATTCTGTGGTACTCTTCATGAAGATGCCTGAAGAAGCCAAAGTCTGCTCTCCTCAAGTCCAGGTTAGTGAGCTTGCTGTGTGCCCTCTGCACTTCCCTAAGGGTCTTGAACTCCACCATTTCATAGATGCTACAGTGAAGGCTGCCCTTGAACTTCACATTCCTGGTCAACCCCTGCTTGCTGGTGAAAACAAGGTCCAGTGTAGCATGTCTCCTTGTTGAATCCTCTATCTCTTGGGGAAGGAAGTTATCATCAATGCATTCCAGGGACATCCTGGCTCACTTATACCCTTCTGTGTTGTGTGTCCAACAGATATCAGGGTGGTTGAAGTTCCCCATGAGGGCCAGGGCTTGGGAACATGAGGCTCCTTCTATGTGTCTGTAGAGGGCCTCATCTGCTTGGTCTTCCTTGTTGGGCAGCCTGTAGCAGACCCCCACTATGTCATCTGTCCTTGTTCTCTTTAATCCTGACCCGTAAGCTGTCAGTTGGCTCTTCATCAATCCCCAGGCAGACCTTCACATTCTCCAGCTGGTCACTGGCATAGAGGGTGACATCCTCTCCTCATCTTCCCTGTCTGTCCTTGCTAAAGAGTCTGTATCCTTCCACTCCAACATTCCAGTCGCAGGAGCAATCCCACCACGTCTCTGTGCTAACAATATGATCATAGCCCTGCAGCTGTGTGCATGTCTCTACCTCCTCTCATTTATTCCCCATTCTACATGCATTTGGATAGGGGCATTTAAGCTGGGTGCCCTATGAAGCTGACTTATTGGCTGGAGTGGCTGTAATTCCTTTGTGCTGTTCTGCTGCTCTCCTGCTGACCTGAAATCCCTCTCCAGGCTCTGAGCGTCTCTTGCTGGCACTGACATAAAAATGCTAGGAGTGGCATGGATTGAAGTTCTCCCCTTATTGCTGTATTTCACTTTTCTTTTTAATTTTTCCTTGATTTCTGCCCCTGCTGATTTCCACATCTCTGTCACTTGGTCTGAATGAGATTTCTGATATGTTGTGTGATTTTAGTGATATCTAGCCATTCACCTAAGTACTTACTTCATCACAAAGGTAATATTCTTGCAGTGTTTGGCAATAGCACTGGGAACAGCTTGGTGCACCTATAAAGTATCCTACAACTTGCTGGTGCTGTAGTGGAATGGCACTAATCAGTTGTCCAGAGGACAGCTTGAGATGACTCATATGTGGGACTTGGACACATATAGTGTCCAAGTCCTAAATGTTTCCTGCTATAAACTTCAGTTTCCCCCAGCCATTTCATATAACTTCTTTGTAGATGTTAGCTAAATACTGTCATTCTAGACTTTTATCCAACCCTAAGGATCCCAAAGAACTTGGTCAAAAGCTTTCCATATTTGAATATGACCACTTTACAAATCCTTAGGCAAAGTACATGAGTTACTACAAAAGATTTACTCTACTGCTTCTCAGTTAGATAAAACAAATTGTTTAGGCATAGCAAGGGTTCAGAATTCCCTTAAGTCCCAGATTTATAATATTCCTCAGATTATGTTTTGATAAAAGTGAGAGAGAAGAGGTTGTTTAGATTCAACTTTTTGATCAACTGCTATAAAACTAACTTTCCTCTCAATCTCAAACCTTTTTTACTCTTTCCTTTAACTCTCTTGCTGAAAGATAAGTTTTAATTGATTGGAGTAACTTCTATCCATCTAACTATGGATTCTTCTTCCAAGCTTCATCTTAAGAAGGATGGAATTGAGGAAGAGAGACTAAAGGATTCATCTTGGGGTAAGGGAACTTACTTTTTTCCTCCTTCAGAATTGTTTCTCTCAACTTAGAAGCTTTTTTTCCCATTCTACCACCTATGAGATTCTCATGATTTTAATTTGATGTGTTTGATAGAATTCCCCTCTAGGGAGGAAGAAGAACGCATCCTAGATTTTCTTCATTTGACATTAACAATAGACAGGAACCATTTCATGTGAAATGTATGGTTTATATTTCAAGACATATCTTTGTAATACTTTTGCTCATTATGCCAAAGGAAGATCTTATTTTCATTGTCCTTTGTGGCTGGGATGATAACTGTTTCAGACAGTAATTGGTGGCCTGTTCAGTGTCCTGTCCTGTGCTGAGCCTCCACAAAAAAGCAAGTCTTTCAGACTTGTTGGCTCATTGGTAGAATAATTAATCATTCAGGTCTATAGATTGTCCAGTAAAAACTCTTGGACTTGGGACTTATTCCATCAGGTACATGCTTTCATCACACAAGCATAGAACGATTGAACAGTATATAGCAAAGTAGTTCTCAGTGCATTCTTTTATCATGCTCTGCCAAGAGAAAAGCTTTGAGATCAACCAACATGCTATTGGGATTGCTTGCCTTTGCATCTTTTTTGCTCTTCTGTAACTTAAATAATTTCTCTTTGAAGTATTTTATTAAATGTTCTCTCTCTGATGATGATTCCTTTTCCTCTCTGTTGAAAATACTGGTTTTACTTCTTCCTCTCTGTATTGGGTTGACAAGACATGGGATAGCCATGCAAGAGAGGATAAAACTGATTTCTTTACCTGTATTCCTGTCATTTCCAAGCTTGAGGATTGGCTCCATCAGAATTCACCTTTTATTTATCCAAAAGATTCTTTATGACTTGTAGGCTTGTAGATGCTATTTTTATCACTAATGCAAGAGTAAATAAATGAGAAAAAAGAAGTTTTGGAATAACTGCTGATGGGGTTGATAAATGTAGAGAGGAGACTTATGAATTCTTCCTAGACTTTTTCTGAGAAATAACTTTTCTAAAGTAACTTTTAATCTTTTATGTCTGCCTGAGCTTTAAATTGCCTGTGGTAATGAAAGGTGACATCAGGTGAAACTGGAATTCGTCAGTGGGGATATTTTCATGGGAGTCTGGTGTCTGTATACAGACATCAGAAGGAGTAGGAAACAACTCTGTTATGAAAGATTAAGAGAATGGCATGTATACCCATTTGAAAATTATAGGTAAAGATATTAAATCTGTCTTTCAATGAAGGATATTAAAGGGGTGCATACTATTATTTTGCAGAGGGGAACATGATGAAAAGCATGATCTTACCATGCTCCAAAAGGCCTATTTGAACTTAATTTTTTTTTTTAACTTTTTCTGGCAGGATATGGCTACTGTGTAGTTGATGAAAGAAATTGAAATTGTTTAGTCATAGTCTGTGAGTGAATGAATGAAACTGGGTAATTTTAGGGCTTGGTTACTGATTATAACTGAATGGCATCTGTCACAACATTGAATCGATAGTCTGGGTCAGAGACTGCAAAATGATTGACTCCCAGTGTGATTCCAGAACCGAGCTGGCCAATAGAACAGGGAAAAAGTGTGTGATGCACAGAGGAAAATTAAGTGAATGAGTAAAAGAAAAGATGCTCAAAAGATGCTTCCTTTGGTGGCCTGGTTTCTTTTTAGAAATTCTACACATATGCAGCTGCCAAGTGGAGACTAGCTCATTAAGAAAGGATAGGTTTCTGTTTAGCTCAGTAGGAAATAACTGTCTTTTTAGAAGACAGAAACTGTGCGAGCATTTCCTACATCAGGAATCTGGGCAGATGAAATTATGACTCCTGATGATTCAACATCAGCAGCTTTTCTGAACTCTGTCACTGGGATAATTTTGTCTTTTCTTGGAATATTTTGATATGTTAAATTTTTGTTCCAGTTTCTCCATTTCAGTTTGTTCATAATTTATTGTCTATTCCCTTTGTCTCGTATTTTGTCTGTGAAATTCTTAAGAATAGATTGTCCTTGACAATAACTGGCATTTGTTTTAGTTTTTACCCATAGGTGTCAGTCCAAATACTTGTAAGTGGTTACTGATACCATAGACATTTTTGCTCAGCCACCAAAATCCTTACTGGAGGTTGGCAGATAATGTTGTCTCTGCCATCATGCTTTCTCCAGCATCTCAGTTTTAGATAGCTTTAATAAGTTTTCTCTTAGGGACCAGAAGCGAAAGATAAATGTGTTTATCCTCTTTGAAAGAGTGGTCAGGGAATTTTCTCTGAAATACAGTGAAATCCCATTTCCTCTGAAACCTAGTGGTTCCAAACATTCAGATATCCAGCAGAAGACAAAAGTTTTAAGGCGTACTAATGTAGCACACCTGCTTTAATGTAGCAAAAGGCTGACAGTAACTGTATGATTGGTGATGATCATATTTATTCGATAGATTTTCTTCTCTGATTGTCAAAATCCTCTGCTGCTTCCATAGCAGGAAGGCAACTTCTGACACACCTTGTTACCAGAATATATTTTAATTTTATATCAGAATTGGCTTCCATAATAGCTCTAGTATTGTATCATTGCAGACTATTCCTCTCTAGTGCTTCAGTCCCTACTGAATGTGACCATCAGGTCAAGGGAGGTGGTTGTGCCTCTCTACTCTGGGGCTCATGATGCCCCACCTGGAGACGTGTTTTCAGCTCTGGGGCCTCCTGTGGACCTGTTGGAGTGAGTCCAGAAGAGAGCTGCGAAGGTGATCAGGAGCTAAAGCACCTCTCCTATGGAGACAGGCTAAGAGGCATCCTGAAGAAGACAGGGTTCCACGGAGACCTTAGAGTATCTTCCAGATAGACCTTAGAGTATCTTCTTGGGGCCTACAAGAAAGCAATAGAAGGACTTTTTACAAGGGTCTGTAGTGATAGGACAAGGGGGAATGGTTTCAAAGTGAAAGAGAGCAAGTTTAGATTAGGTATTAGGAAGAAATTCTTTACTGTGAGGGTGCTATGACACTGGAACAGGTTGTCTAGAGAAGTTGTGGATGCCCCATCCTTGGAAGTGTTCAAGGGCAACTTGGATGAGGCTTTGAGCATCTGCTCTAGTGGAAAGGCATGGCATGTCTATGGCAGAGGAGTCGGAACTAGATGATCTTTATGGCCTCTTCCAACCCAAGCCTTTCTGTGACTCTGTTATTAATGTTGCCAATGACACTATGGTTCTGGTGAAAGCATTACAAAATTTTCAGCAAAGATAACATCTAGTGGGTCTGGAGAAGTATCCAGCTTCTTTCTCCAGTTCAGGGAAAATAAGAAGCACTGCTGTTGCCTTGTACAGACCTATATCCTTCTGGAGAAGGGGCCAGAAAGATGACACCAGGTTCATTCGCCAACTCATCACACTGCCCTGAGGAACTCTTACAGCTCAACAGATTAATCAGATAGATTAGTACTCATGCTCTCTGGTGATTACCAGAGGTCTGTTTTGATGGTTCTTATTCTGGCACTTTTCCCACTGAAACCCTTTTCCATGTTAAAGTGGAACTAATTAATTCTAGGGCAATACCGAATGGTTACTTTCAGGTTAACAGTTCAGTCAGTTTATGTCTAGATGCTCTAAGTCCCACTGAGCTATCTTAAACCAATTCTCCAGACAGTGTAGTAAGGTTACCTTGCTACTCCATATATAAGCTTTTAAATATGTGAGATCATAAGTAGTTATAGTTTTAAACATTCATAGTTCGGAGTTAGAGAGTTCGTTTATTTCTGTCATGAAGATGCCAGGTTTGTCTTTTACTGAAGATCACCTGTATTTCTTCAGTAGTACTTTTAGATAAGACAGCACTCTTCTGCACAGGGGTCATAATCTGCCATGTGTTAATAGCACATGTCACTACTCCAGAAGTGGCATCATTGTGGTGACCACCTTTAAGACAGAGTATCTATCATTTGATAGCAGCTGAGAGGCATAATGGTTGATATACAACATTGTACAACAATGAATATGATACTGTGAGAA
Source organism: Sclerurus mexicanus (assembly GCA_013396755.1). Lineage (NCBI taxonomy): Eukaryota > Metazoa > Chordata > Aves > Passeriformes > Furnariidae > Sclerurus > Sclerurus mexicanus. Next base: position 771,938 of record VWZF01006833.1, on the reverse strand, counting down.
TTATGTGTAATCTTTAGTCAGGAGCTTTTGTAGCAGAGACAGTAATATATATATCACATTTGTAGCAAACTAAAAAATAAACCTGCCTACTTCTGCAATTGTCAAATAATCAAAACCTGTGATTATCAGATAATCAAAATAATCACTGCATTCTCAACCATAAAACTTTACATTACTTTTTTTTCTTCCTGAGTGGATAATATTCAAGAGTTGAATGACATATGACAGTGTTTCCTTTATAAATAATTTTTATTTTAAAAATTAATTCCTTGTCTAGAAATATTAAAAAATTTCAAGCAATGGTAGAATGTTGGCCTCCTTTTGAGGCCTGTTATCAGTTCATTTTTTAGTGTATTTTCAACACAAGTTGAAATTTCCAGTGTTGTATTATTCTGACAGCCTGGCCTAAAGTTCTAAAAACTAATTGTATCTCTGCAATTTTTGAATATCAGCTTTTAAAAACATGATTATGAAAAATATTCTCCTTTAATTAGTTCCAGAGAAAATGCCATGGTGGAAGACTCTACCAATATGAATCTTTTCTAAGGAAAAGCATTTTAAAAGAGTCAGGTTGGCAAGCTGATGTCTTGATTGCTAAACCCAAATTCAAGAAATTCCAATTTAACTTCAGGGTAGGCATTTTCCTACTGGAAAACAAACAAGGTTTTGCAGTGATTTATATACTTATTTTGCCAAGTCAGTGCTGTGATGTTCAATATCTTGAAGAGTGAACTCTCTAGGATTAGGCACTTGGTAGCCTTGAGCACCTCTTCGTTCTCTCAGATTTTGTGCTTAATTGATTTACTAGTTATTTTTGAGAGGGTTTTTTGTTTTCATTGTGCTGCCATTAATAGATTTATTTCTTATTCTTTTTCTTTTTATTCAAACATACTACACTTGGAGCTCTTAGCATTTTTATTGTGTATTAGATACCAGGCTGGTGAAAGCCAGCCCCAAAGGGACCCTGCCATTTCCAGTTGTGTCTAAAATCATCTTTATACTGCTGTGAGCAGGGACTGTCCCCAAAAGCACTGACTTGCTCCTTGTCACTAGGAAACAGTATTAGAGTGGTTTGATGATTTGTCGTAACTGAGCAGAAAAAGGACATGGAGGTCTTGAAGAAGATGAAGTGTATGATCTTCCAATTCAGTCAGCAGAAATAAGGGTATTTTTGAGAAAATTTAGCAGAAGTAGGGAAAATTCAGTCATTTCTAGACTGACAGCAGTATTTCTAGGTTGTGTATTGACTGGGACAAGGGAGGGTCCATTTTGCCTGCAGTGCTGAAAGGGAGTGCTGGGAGGTATTCTGGTATTCTAAGGTATCTAATACCCTCTCTAAACCTACCAAAACCTGTGTTCCAGAAAAACCTTGGATCATTTGGCAAAGGTGGTGACATTATATTTGGCTTTGTTGACTGTTATCCTTCTGGAATTATCCAAAACAATGGATATTTTCATGTTTTATCCCATTTCAGGTAATAGCCACTGTAATGATGATAGTCTTATATGTTGCCTTGAGGTAGTCTTCTTGTTTCAGTGTGATCCAGCCCTCTTCTCTGTTCTCACAATTTGTAAAAATGGCTACAGTCTAAGAGAAGCTGAATAGTCCCCTTAATCTCCTGACAATACTGCTGGGAGAAGAGATCCAGTCTTTGTACATCTCGCATCTGGTATCAAACTGTAAGGGGGAAAAAAGCACAGCACAAGATCTAATGGCGAATTCAGCACACAGCTGATTTGAGGTACTATACTGCATTTCTGGAATGAACAATTATTCTTAAGTGATTCACAGAGAGCAAGATAGGTCAGAAGGGACCCCAAACTTTTGCTCAGAGCATGACTAATTCTAAATTACAGCAGGTCAGTGAGGGTCTTGTCCTGTTGAGAGTCCTGTCTCCAGGAATGGAGGTTCCCTGGCCTCCCTGGGCAGCCTCTCCCAGGAACCAGCAGTTTTGAGAGCGGAATCTGTACTGTGTCCTTTCCTTCAGCATGGCCACCAAAACACGCTCTGATTTTTCAATCTGTAGATTTGCAACATGGTGCATTTCACCTTTTATTGTCATAGAGGAACAATAGGCAGGTAATATATGATTGACAAGGTACAGTTTTCAAAAGTACTCTCTTGGCTTGGGGTGAGGAAGCATGTGTATGTAATGATCATAGCACATAGGAGTGAAAGTCAGACACCTCTGCCTCTGCAGGGATCACTTTGTTTGTTCCTTCTGGAATTGTCACTAACGCGAAGGTGGAGAAAAACTGATACATAATCACGAGTTAGTTTCTGAAGGGAAATGATGGTAGAGAAACATATTTAGTATAGCAAAGAGATTGTCCAGGGAGAACATTGTTTATTTGGGGTTCTTCAAAAGTATAGCCATCAAGAAAGGAGAGAAATTCTTCAGAGGGGGACATGGGAATGTTACTAATGGATTCAGAGAATTAATGGGATAATAAAATAATTAAGAAAGGAGAAATTTCACCTGAGGCTGTCAAATTTGACATAACTGATAGGAGATGGAATTTCCTAGGTTATACTTGAAGAAGAATTAATTCAAGAAGTGTCAGTTGGCCAATAAATCATTTCAGTTGAAAATGCAGAAGAGGTTTGTAGCTTCCACAAGAAAAATCTGTTTGTTTTTGTATGTGAAAAGATCACCACATAGTATGCCAAAATCTGTTTAAATGTTGGCAGCCTGGACTCTCTGAACAAATACTGTTTCATCACTTTAAGCACAGGCATCTTGCGGTTTACTGTGCAGTAAGAGTTTTATTTATTTGTATTTCAGTTGTTTTGTCTCTAATTTTAAAATTAGTTTTCCAAATGTTCTTTTTCTCTTTTTTAATTTGTATTTTATTTTCTCAGCTTCTTCAAGCTAAAATCATCAATACGGCTGGCTAAGAGCTTTAAGTGAGTCTGTCTTATTTCTGGACATCTTTGTTGCTTCCCCCTGCATTTAATCTTTCTTTTTTTTCCCCTTTCCTGTTTTATTTCTGTCAAACAAAAAAGGAGTTAAACTAGATAGACTATGGAGTGACTCTTGCCCTCTGATTTTTTTTCCCGATGTTTTCTCTCTTCAGAAGGGTTGCAGTTGTTTTCATTTTGTTTCTGGTTTTTCAGATGAGAAACTACCACAGAACATATCTGCAAGAGCAATCGCTGGCTTTTCGCGGTGTCTGTGTGATATTCTGCAGCACAGATAATACTGTAAATGCAATGCTACTTCTACCCTTGAACTAAGATCTTTGTTATTTTAGCTTCTTGTGTGTACATTTTTCTGCAGTTTCTGTTGTGTGCCAGACTTGTGACAAGGCCTGAGTTTGCCATTAAGGGGGATCAAATCACTGGTTTGGTTGAGGAAAGGTAATTTCCAGGCTGTTTTTACTTGGTTTTTTTACTCTCTGTGTCAATTTGTAGCAACTCAGAGAGCCTGCTGGATTTTGTGGAGTCTGCTGTATTTACAGTTGGTGTTACCAGTAAGTAGCCAACAAGGCCAGTGTGAAATGGGAGTGACATTATCACTCATCTTTCCTCCTGTCTAGATGTGCAGGCAAGGGAAGTACATTCACTTGTCTGAGCTAGTGTTGGAGGTTGTATGTGTACATAGATAAGAAGGAATTACCTTTATTTATGGGAAGAAAACCTTCCATTTTGAACTGGCAAGCTGAGCAAAACAGTTGCAGTTCTCTTTTAAGTAAATGACAGATTGATGCCAGTCTTGCCTCACTCAAACCTTCAAACAGTTATTGCAAGACAGGACCATTTCTGTTCCACTGGCTGGTTGGCCCTCTTGGCCATGGCTTCAGCTGTTCCTTTGAAATTCCCACTGAAAATTTTTGAATTTAAAATGAGGCAGTATTTTAAGAAAACTGACTTTTGCAATTGGCCATTGTATTGCTAAGGTAGTGCAAGTATGGGTCAAGTGTGTTGTAGCAATAGTTTACTTTTCATTTCCTTGCTGTGCAGTACGATCTGTGCTCTTCTGTGGCATTCTCTTCTACTTGAAAAGCTTGACACTAAGTGGATATATATTTTTAAATATAGACAGGAAAGCTATTATTTTTTATTTAGCTTTTACTGTGTAATGGAATTTGTGACAAGGTTATTTGCTTCAATATAATTTTGTGTACTGATTAGTGTTCTTTGGAAAGGGCCTTGAGGCGTGTTGCACGAAGGATGCTATGTAAGTAGGGAATGGAAGGGTAAACGACCTTCATTTAAATGCAGTCAAGTAATCATTATCAAAGTTTTAAGCAATTTGGACTGCCTAACAGGAGGTATGATGACAATAATTGCCAATGTCCTTAAAGGACAGCTGTACCCATTTGATCACTGCCACATGTTTGAAGTTCGTAAAAGGAAAACCACTTTTCACAGTCTCTATTTTCACAATGTACTATTTGAAGGTAACTATTCTAAAAACAAACAAACCAACAAAAAATTTCAAAAAAAACAAACCTCAAAAATCTAACCAACAGAAAAACACGTCACAAAATTAATGTTTTGAAGGTCTTTGTATGTAGCCCAGCAGAATTCTATCATACATTAGTGTAGGTGCCAATACCAGAAGGCACAGGTGGAATATTATTAGTTAAAATAAAGAAAAAAAAAAAAAGAAAAAAGTGCATTAGTATTTAAATACGAGTGAAGTAGGCAGTTTATATCTAAAAAGTAATGGTTTTACCATGAACTTGGTAGGAATGCAGGGCTCTGCAATGTTGTTCTGAGCTTAACCTTTAGGTAACTTGGGCCAAGGAAGTGAGTTATGCTGAATGACTGAGCAGAAATGTATTTGTATTTCTATTTACTCCTTTCCCTACCCAGAATCATCTTGAAATATACCTCCATATAGACATGCACAATCAGAAATGGACTTTGCCCATTCTCTGAGGTGCATATAGAGGAGCTGGGCCCAGTTTGGAAGCATTAGTTCATTCCTTAGTGTAGCTGTGTGCCAAGTTAATATTTCCTGTCCTTCTCTTAATGTTCTTATCGCTGGCCTGATCCCACAAGTTTTCAACAGGCTAAGAAGAGCTCTGTAACCCTTCTGAGATGGGTATATAAAACATATAAAGGCCTAGGGAATCTTGAAGTCCAGTCTGCTACTGTCACTATGTATTATAATATAAAATGATAAAGCTGTGTCTTAACATGAGCTAATTATTTTTGTCCTTCAGGACTCTGGTTGGCTGTTCAATAATGTTACTGCCCTGGGAGTTACAAATCTTCTAATTTGCAGCATAAAAATATTTATGGCTGCTTTATACTTATTTGTTCTTGTGCCAATGTTGTCTTTTTGACTTCAGTAGTTCATCTCCCGTGTATATGCTTTGCTGATTATATTTTTACAGAAGAGTCATTCTCCTATTCAGTCTTGGCAGGATAGAACAAGTCAATGTCTTTTATTCTCCATGAATATACACTCTTCATTCCCAGTGTCCTCCCTATAGCCCTTCCCTGTTCTTTTTCCGGTTTAAATTACTCTTCCCTGAAGAAAATCAAAATTGCAGTTCTGGTGAGTTTTCACTGTGCAATGACAGTAATATTTTCTGAAGAAAAAGAGAATCTGTTTATATTTTGCAACTGCATAGCTTGCTTCCATATTTACATCAAATTAGTTGGTGAAAATACATCTTCCAATCAGCTTATACATTTCAAGTTTTTTTCTTTCCTTTTCCTTTGTGATTAAATTTCAACTTGTAGCAATTCTTCTCACTGTTAGCTTATGCATGATAGTACTACTTTCTGCTCATTACCTTTGTTACATGGAGCATAATATTTTACCCATGTGATATTTTGATTTTTCTTTCTACTGGTGCTGCCTCCTAATTTTGTGTGATCTGAAAGCTTCCATTGTGTGTTTCTACTTATGTCATATTCAGTAATGAATTTATGGAAGTTTTGCAAACTGATCTCTGAGGAATTTTGTTACCAAGCTTCCTTCAGTTCAGTAGGTGCCCATTCAATACTGTCTGTCATTATATCCCTTTAGTATTTTCCTAACTAATTTACAGTCTGTTTACAAATTCCTGTTTTTTCCAGCTGTTAATACATAAGGTAACATATATATGCTGATGTGCAGTTAGATGATTCAGCAATTTCCTTTGCTTAAAATCAGCCATATTATCAAAGAAATTAGCTTGGCCTAAATTGCTTTTCATCAACCCCTTGTGAACTGCACCCCATTTTTCTGCTATCTAGATAGGTATTTAATCCTTGAGATTATAGAAGAACTATTGTCTGGACCAATTTACCTCTTCTGCCTCCTTAAATGCCATTGACTCCCTCTTAATTCCCACAAAGTCCAGATGAAATCATGGAGTTGTAAGGCATAACTTCTACAACTGCTCCAGCACACTTCAGTTTTTTTCTACGTCTATTATTTTGACATGCCCAGAGTATTTTAGCCAACCTATCCCATTTTTATGTCTTCAGAGTCTATAACGTCATCAGACACCCCTTTCCATCTACTTTTGTTTTTCCTAAAGAACATGTGCATTTTGGTATCGTGTTCCAGGCCCGTCTGCTGTTTTAATGTGTTTTGCTTTCTTGCAATATCTTATGCTACACTGTGCACACTCCAAACTTTGCCATTTTGTTTAAAAACACAAGTAGTCAGAGCAACAAACCTTAAAAGTATTTCTTGCTGATTGGATCCAGTTCCCTAATGAGTCTATTCATGAACAATGCCATCTAATTCAAGATTATTTGCATCAAAATTAGTATTTTCTTCTAGATGTCCATCATATTCCCCCTCCTCTGTTCTTTAAGCCATTATCGTGTTCCTGTTTTTTTGATTTCCCCCTTCAATTGAATCAAATCCTGGTGGTGAAAATATGTGCCTCTCCCAACAGTCTTCCTTTCCTAGTTTACCACTAACGTACGCATAGATGTGTGCTCATTAATGAAGAGAGAAAGGACATCTCAATAGAAATTTGGGGAAACAGTGTGTAGATGCAAATTGTATTGCAGAAGGTAAAACTCAAAAGTTGCCTTTCTGAAAAGGGGTCATCCTCTGGGTTTTTTGATAGATTTTTCTGTCTCTTTTGGATTTTGTTTTGTTTTTGTTTGTTTGTTTGTTTGTTTTTGTTGTTGTTGTTGGGTTTTTTTTTAATTATAAGAATTTCCAGTGAAGACTTCTGGAAAACTTGGAATATGCTTCACTGTTTTAAATTGACCTGCCATGTATCTTATGCCTGAAAAAGAAGAATGTGTAATACATAGGAAGTTGGCATAGATATTTCACTGTCATTACTAAGTTACTTAATGTCAGTGACATTCATCAAAGTTTTGCTGTTCCTCTGAATTCTCCCAGGCTATACCACATAAACTGAACAGAGCCAGGACATGCACTCAAGTGTGGACTCAAGATGACTAACCTCCGTATTGTGCCACTTGTCCTCAAGGCTGGAGACTGGCACCTGGCCCACTTTATTTGTTAGTATAAGAAGTTATTTCTGGAGAGAAATAGTATTTGCTGAGGAAGTTCTCATCTGTATGTCTCACAGGAAATATTTTTCCCCCACAGCTAGAAATAAGAAATGTTTTTATTCTTCTTTATTAGTAAGAATGACCAACAGTAATCATGGCAGGTGGGAAGAGTTTGGGGATGAACATTTATGTCTGAGCTGTTAAGTTTCCTAGCCTTTGAAATCAATTGCTCTGAGTTACTTTGTAAAATGGAGAGGAAGAAGGAAAGTACTTTGCTTTTTCTGAAGTGTATCACTGTCCCAGGCTCTGTGTGAGAAATGGGTCCTTTAGAACAGGGAGTGTTGTTCCTGCATACCTGATGAAAACACACTGTCCTAGTTTTTGTTTGTTCTGCATGTTCACAATTATTCTCCACAAATGGTTCATACCAAAGTCATCCTCTTTGTACCTTACAGTCTTTACTATGAGAAAAAATGCTACTGTTCTCTCTGCACCTTCAGAATGCCCTCTTCTCTGTCCTCTTGAGGTGTAAAACCAGCCTGTTCTAAATGAACAACTTTTGCATGGAGAGGGACTAAAAAGGGGAATAGTTTTTAGCAGAAAAAAAAAAAAAATTTTTAGGATACGTCTCTGAACCAAACAGATTTTGCTTGAGCCTCCTGAGATTTTCTTACCACTGTTTCTCGATGAATCTGTATTTACAAGATTATTTTAGCATCCAAACACAACTGTATTTAATTCCAGTGGATTACACTCTTGTTACTTTGAGCAGACATTGATGTGTATGTCAGCTCTGCAGAGTTCTGAAAGAGATTTAAGAAACAAATATCGTAAACATATAAAAATAAAAATTCAATTATAAGTCAAAATGTCTTGTGGTTTATGTTGAAGGAAAAGAGGGAAAGCTAAGAAAAGCAGAACATATGTATATTTTTAGCCACAAAATGGTTTTATTCATTTTTCTGTGCCACAGCACTACATTATCTCATAGAACAGGTGAAAACAGAAATACTGCAGAGAGTAATTTGTATAAGGAAATTTTTTGCATATAACTCATTAACAAAGAGGGTTCATATACTGTTGGTGCTAATACAGGTATTTCTAATAAGGAAATTGCAGAAAAACAACAAATAACTAGAGTAATAATGAAATTCCTTAACTACACCAGGAGTATCTTTTTCAAAGAGAAAATAACCTAATCCCAAAGGCTGAAAATTGTAGAAATGGAAGCAGAATTTTAAAATTGCAATCTGTGCAATGCCATGACAACTTGCTTTTACGGTCAGATAGATTTGGAGTCTCCTTCACTGGAGATAATTCAAGAACTGTCTGGACACAATCCTGTGCCATGTGCTCTGGGATGACCCTGCTTAAGCAGGGAGGTTGGACCAGATGATCCATTGTGGTTCCTTCCAACTCGACCTATTCTGTGATTCTTTTTCTTTTGATTTGGTGTATTTGAGGAGATTTATTTTATACTGAGGAACTTTCTGCTGTTTTATTTACTAGTTTTGCATCTTGTGATATGTTTAGCAACATTGCAGATAGAGGTCAGATAAATACAATTAGAAGGTTTTCATCATTCTCTATTATGTTATGTATGGTTACAACATGACAATTATCTTTGCTTCACTGTGTGCTATCTCTGAGAATGACCTTGTTCAAAGCTAAAACTTATGATTTCAAGCTGATTAACAGTCAGTGTTTTCAGTGGGAATCTGGTGATGATGATGATCCTGAAGAGAACTGACCACAACAGAAATTGCAAATGTTCCTTAGTTTGAAAGTATCTGCTGTATTTGTATTGTCATGCTTAGGTTTGTTGGCATTAGGTGTAATTTTGACTTTATAGGTGGCACCAAAAATGTTGAACACATAAGTATGCTTAATTTAAATCATAAGTTACTTTGTTGAAGCTGAGAGTGTATCTATTTCTGGCGGTACAGCTGTGTAATAAGAGTGCAAAGAAATCTGATCCTTAATTTCCATGTTGGCAAAATCCTTTCAAAGACTCAGTTGTAGAGTGAATAAGGTAAGCGGTGCTTTGAATTGATGTAGTTTTTCCTCACTAGCGAGGTGAAAGTGAAATTAAGCACAGTACTTTTCCTGTATAAATCTCCTAATGCTACAGTTATGAGCTAGATGTCATGAATCAGCAGACAAATAAGTCTGTAGAGTTGCTATGTATGAAACAAGTTATCTTATTTAGTCACATGTTGAGACTAACTCAATTTCTTCCTTGCATGCGATATTTTAGCTAAGCAGTAACTTAATTTGAATACACAAAGTAGTAAACTGCTATCCCTTGGAATCAATTTTACAGAGACATTTAGTCAATGCTGTTTGGAAAGAATAAGTTCAATATATGCTGTCATACATTACTAACATCTAAATTATTTTCTGAACTAAATGTATTGAAGTACTGGTAGTGTATGCTTCTTTTCCTGAAGTATCTGTGAATGTTTTGCTTTGGACTCTATCTGATCATTTCTGTGATAGGCTGGCTAGTGCATGGATGCCTTTTAGGTGTGAGTGGGTACATTATATTACCTAGAATAAACAAGGTTACATCTTAATAATGCTTTAATAGGAGTTTCATTGATTATGTGTCACTCCTGTTAGTTCATAGGAGTTTCTATTAAGCATTTACCTGGCTGCATTTTCTGTGATTATGGCAAGCTTTCAATGGTCACACCTCATTCGTTGGCTGTATTTAGCATTATCTCCTTTTTTGTCTTCATACATCTGTAAGGTTCAGTGTTAGTTCTCATGGAAGTTTACAACAGTGATGGGAATACTGCATTAAAAAAAAATCTGAAGGAAATTTGTGTCCTGTTAAAGATCATACTAATAGATATTAATGCCTGTTTATTTGAATTATTTTCTTAGGTATCCATAGTAATTTCAAACACAGCATGCAGTGCATCATTTCTATCAGATACTGTGTGTAATGTGTTCACATCACACATGTGATGTAAGCCTCTCAAGGCATAAATCTTCAGTGCGCAGGAGTTGTTTATATCCCAGGCTTTCTAAACGCTGTACTTACTGTACAGACTGTACCAATCTGAGAGTTTGGAACCAGAATTATAGAACACAGAATTGCAGGGCTGTGTGAAAGGTGAGATCTTTGTATTTGAATTTTACTTGAATTGATCCATAAAGTTATTTTTAGAAGTTACATTCTCATAACATCTACATAACCTGGTTTACTCTAATCTGATTTTTCCAAGCTTTTTAAGCAGTGCTGAAAATTACTTTAGGGAATAGATTTGCTTTCAAACTGAGTTTTCAGAATAAAGTTCAGGTCATTGTGTTCCTTAAGAGATTGGCTGAATGCCACTAATAGTATGTTGTGACTGTTTTTAAACCTGACAGTTGGCTACAATACACTTGAGTAACTTCCAGCTTTATTGTCAAGCCAAGGTATGGTTTCAGTAGAGATGCTATCTGGCATCCACAGAAGATATTATCAGCTAGAAGTAAGATGCGCTTCATCGTTTCTTTGCAGGTTTGCTCATTATGTTGTGCCCTGCATTTGAATTAAGTTTGCAAAAAAACTATTTTATTTTAAAATGTATGTTTGCCGTTTAGTAGCCTTTGAGGTGTGACATGAATATCAATAAATAAACAAAGCTCATGGAGCGCATTTAGTTTCTAGGTTTAGAAGATGCTTTAAAATATGTTTTTAAATTAAAGTAATTAAATTTCAGAAGTGGTCTCATTGATCTGAGAAAAGCCAGATTTGTAGACATAGGCAATATCCTTTATTGACTGTGGATGGAAGGTTGAAGAAGGGTTTGCTTAACTGTCCCATCCGGTTTATGAAAAGCATATTCATTACTATCATTACTTTTTGTGTAATATGGATGGAGTCAACATGAAATTCTGCAGCAGCACATTCTTGGTTGCTGAGAGATGCTAAGTGACGAACAGTACTGATACAGAAAGTGTCACTTCCCAATCTATTTTTTTAAACACCTCTAGGGAATCATGCTAGTGCACAGACAAGAAGCCTTTGAGATCGCACCTTCTCAGGCAGTTCTGTTTCTTCCCAGTTGATGTTATATTAACAGAATTAATGGGATGACTTTTTTATGATGCTTTACTTCCCAAATGTTAACACTTGCTTAACTGTGGGTAGTTCATATACTTTTTTCCTCTGTTTTTTATAGCTCTTGATTAATTTGCCATTTTCAACTACAAAAACCAACATTGCTTAAAGCATATACTTTTTTCCCCCCTACAAAGTTTAGAGTTATTGTAGAATAAGGTGTAATACATATGTACATGAAACCTGATTCTCCCCTGACATGTTCATTCATTTAAAGAAAATAGTGCTGAAAGACAACTGGATGTATAGTTAGGTCTAAAAGCAAACTACCATGCTCTATGCTATGTTTATAATCTTATGAATTTGAGCTGTACCATGGAGGTCTTCAAAACGTTAAGCATTTGTGAACCAGTTTATTCAAGCTCATGAACATGACAAGTCAAGAAGACTTAAAGCTACTCAGAAAGAAAGAATGCAGGTTTAGATCCCTAGTGAGGTTTTGAAAATCACTAGTTTGTGTCTTGATGTCACATGTGTGATCTTGAGTCTTCAGCAGCTGCGAGCCAGTCCTTGGGTGGAGGGTGCATATGTATAACAACCCTGATGACTTGCCAAATGAGATCTTTTATTCTAAAGGGCAGCTGATGTGCAGCTGGAGTTAAGGAAGAGGAGCAGAATTCTGGGGCTGGCCAATTCCATGTCTTGAGTTTTATTCTGCCCAACTTATGACATTGACACAGGTAGGACTTGCAGGTCTGCAGGCTGAGGGGGGTGACCTCAGGGTGACAGGGGCAGTGTGGCTGACTGAAGAATTATGTGAAATAATATGCAAGTCTGACTTGCTTTTCTGGCAGAGTGAAAGTTGTTGGGATGCAGTTTCTGATGTGAAGTGAGTTAACAGTAGAGGTGGGTGTTTGTGCGCAAATCCAGATACGGCTCTGCGAGCCCATCTCTGGCTGCCATGTGCAGCAGCAACAGCAAAGATGGTCATGCCTCCCATGTAACAGAAATATATTAAAATTTATAGTATTTATTTGTAAACTCACAGATCATGTGCCATACTGTGTAAAGTGTGATTTTTCTTTTTTTTTCTTTTTCCCTTCTGATATAATGTTCAGAGTTAGTGTCATCCTAATTAGTTTCCACTGACAGAATAAATATGGTTCCATCTGTGCACTATTACAGTCAGCGACTGAAGGTTTGAAACACTTGAGCAGTTGATGTCAAGTAGTCTGTAAAGGGACTGGAAAGCAACTCATTTTGGATTATTTTGCATATATCACCATTCAGAAGGAGGTTATGGGAGCAATTCTCATCTGTACTGCTATCATCCCAAAATTATGCCAAAATTTTGTTCCCTTTTTTTCAACAGAATTTACTTGATAACAATCATGAATAATAAAATGAAAGGATTTAATGCATTATGACAATATAAAAGCATTAAGCTTTTTTTTTTTACAAGTTTGCAAATGTGTTTTAGAAGGGAAGCATTTATTACTGTATACTGAGAGTAGGCCAGACGAACTAATATCCCTTTTTATTAGACATTCCTGAGACAAGAGGCAGAGCAACTTGTCAGGGATCTCCTTTCCTTTTCCTGTCCATTTAACCATATAAAAAGAAAATACATATTTGTAAAAGGTAATTCTATTTATTTAAGCCTTATTCCTGGAAATTTCTTTGGCCGTGATTAAAGCAAAATTAAAAATCAAGTGTATTTAGAGTTCATTTTGGTGTTGTTCTGAAGAGCTTTCAAAAAACTGGTCAGGCAGGAGAAAAAGATGCATAGACTTCTCTGTAAGATGTATAGTTAGTTTCTGGCTGCAAGTCTGCCTGACATTGAAAATATTTCCTGTGAGTAATAATCCTTTACTTAATGTGATGGAATTTTTCCAGTTCAACTTCTTGTCTTTCTTGTAGCTTGATTAAACAAATTAATTTTTACATAATTGGATATCAGCGCAGCTCTTCATGAAGATGTTGCTTAGTATTTAAAAAATAGTCTTAAAAGAATATTGACATCTAAACTGTTTAAAAAGACGCAAATCCCAGGCAGCATCCTTAGGAAATGCTATAGACTATATATATCCGATTACTCAAATTCTTTTTGAGCTGAAACGGAGCAATATCTCACGCTATCTATAAAATGTACAGTTAATACCCCCGAGTATCCAAAAATATTCAGTATCTGCGTATTAATGACTAAAGTTGTCCTGTCCCTTTAGATTTCCCTTTTTTTAAATTCTCAGCTACATTAGGGGTAAATGTAAATATTTTGTTAGGAATTATATAAGGAGAAACTTTAATTTGCATATGATTGTTATATTTAAAAAGCATGCATTCAGCTTTAGAAGTAATTGACTGCCAGCCTTATTGTCAAAGCTACAGAAACCTGTGCAGAGTTTCTGAGGGAGGGTGTTTGGGGTTTGGTTGATTGGTTGGTTGGGGTTGAGGGGTTTTGTTTTTGTTGTTTGGAGTTTGGGTGGGTCTTCTTGATTTGATTGGTTGGGTTTTCCTACCTGTTAAAGTTATGAAAAAAAACCCCATGCACTTGCTCTTCTGTAGTTCTTAACAGTGTTGAGGAATTGTACATTTCACTTTGAATATATTGGGTTTGCTGTAAGAGAAAAAGAAAAGTATTGTAAACCTAACAAAGGAAAAAGCAACATTTACTGGGAATTTAACAATTCAACCTTCTTTACTGGAAGCTTATGATATTCTTTTATATAAATTTTGCTATACAGATTCAATTATGTGGCAGTTTTAAAGAACTAGAACTCATAAAAGAAATGGACTTAGGGAAATGTTTTTCTAAATCATGTTTAAATAATTAGACTTCTGTCTTATTGAAATATGTGTTCTTTGGATTTAAAAAGTGCTATAACTGTGAGTATTGACACAATTAGGAAATTATATTGTGTCATAGTGAGATTGATTGATTGGTAGTTAAATGAAAACGAAGTAAAAGGCTTGTAGAAGTAAATGTGTATTCTACTACTGCTTAGACAAACATTCTTGTGTTTACCTGAGCTATAGGAGAGTTATGCAGGTGAGAAGAGGCATCTTTCCTTTCCATGTTTAGTTTGTGCATGTCGTTGTTTTTGCTGTAAAATCAGTCATAAATAGAACAAAGTCACCCTGAAAGAGAGAGCAGTTTAAAAATTTCACAACTTTTTACATCATCTTTACACCAGAAACAAATAAGTGAACAAATGGAAACCCATCAAAATTAAATATGTGCTTTAATGTTGACAGTCTGGCAAGGACCCCTTATTTATTTAAGCTTTTTTGAAAGCAATTTCTGTAACCAGCTATGCCAAGGAAATTTGCATCTCTGAGATCTAAGAAACAATGTAAAGGTTGTAGTTAGAGAAATACCTTTTTATTAGTCTTAAATCATTTTATTGATTCCTCACCACCCCCACCCTCTTTTTTTCCCCCCATTTATTATCTGTCCCCTAAAGGCCTCCTACACATTGAAGTCCACAGTGGAACTCACTAGTGGGGATGAAGCAGAGAAACCACTGCAGGATTCCCTCTTTCAAAGCTGAACCAATATTCAGCATTGACACATTCATTCATCTGTGCAGGGTCATTGGAAATCCTCTTTCTCTAGTTTTGCCTTCCCTTCAGGGAGCAATGCTTAAAAGAGCAAACCCCTGGTGTGAAGAGATAGAAGAATTCTCAGCGTGGCCAGTGGTGCCAGGAATCGAATTAAAGTTGTCCATTTGCAGATGACTGTATACTCAGCTCCCAGCATATTCAGCTGTGGGGCTTGCTGCTGACATTTTATTTGAAATGCTGCTGGTGGCACTTGGTTATATTTAAAAAAAAAAAAAAAAAGAAAAAAAATTAGGGCAAAAAGTATTTTCTCAAAAAAAAAAAAAAGAGAGAAAAAAAAAATGCTGAATTTCAAAATGTGCATGGTTCCTGCACTTCCTTTTAGGTCTGGAGGTTGTTAAGGATCATGTGCCAGAGAGGTAAATAATTACAGAATGTACTTCTTTGGGTAATTTAACACTTGTCACTTATTCTGCTATTGTTGACATCTCTATTTTGGCATAAATCGGATTTTGACATTACTAAACCTACAATTTTGTTTTTCTTCACACACATTATCTCTTCCATGTGAAAGGCACTGGGAAGACACGGGCTGCCATGAAATCTGAAATGCTGCAGTCAACACGAGGAGCGCCTCTTTATTTCAGTTTCATTTCCTGTTAATAGAAATGAACTTGGTGCACATTTGGGCACATTTAGAAATTGTCAAACAAGGAGTTCTGAGAATTTAAAGAAGTCTCTGTCAGTTTGGAGGATGAAAGGATAAGCACAGTTAACCGTTTGGTCACCTGCCCAAATTCCTGTCCCAGCAATCACAGTCCCCCTACGTGGGGATGGTGGGGGAGTTGGCGCGGTATATCCCTATCCTTGGTGACTGCTAGGAGGCTTAGTTTTTGTGACTAATTTCAGAGAAAACTCAGGCAAAGGGTATTTCTGAGAATAATGGTGTCACGATCTGCCACCAACATAAATCACAGCTTCTTCAAGGAGTATCAGGAAAGGGAAGTGGAAGAAAGAGTTGGAGACTACAGATTATACCACTACCTAATTATGCAGCTTTATTCATATGTCTAATGACATATCCACATGCATGTTAGCAACACAGAGACCTAAATTATAGACATTCATAACAACTTGAAGAAGAGAACAGGGGAACTGTTCAAACAATTTAAATTCTCTGTCATAGCAATTTGAGACTTTAGATAGAGCCGTCCCAGAAATATAGATTAAATTTTCCTTTTCAACTAAATCACACAGGTGGTATTTTTATGCAGTGCATATAAAAGTAAGCTCATTGTTCATCCTGTAACCAGCACTTCTGTACCCAAGTATGTCAGGTGTTATAAAGAGGTAACATTACAGTGAGATATTTTAATCTAGTTGAATGACCTTACACAAGGGGAAGCATTTTTTCCAAGAGGGGCAGCCCAGTAATGAGGGTGAGGTGTGTCCTAAAACGCCCCAGAGCTCATTCTAACTTATCAACTACTGCTACAATTCCTAATTTGTGGGGCACTTGTGCTTTTTCTGGACAGTCTATCATTTAAAGTGCTGTGAGAGACAGTTTAATCATTTTAAGAGTATGCTGTGTAACTGATCTTGGAACTGCCCAGTACTCACCAGAGATTTATTGAAAAAACATTTGTACCATGACTGTCTTTCCTTTGAAAATAGTCAAAATATTAAAAAAAGCAGTCATGCTCAGCAGCAGTTTTCATTGATGCATTTAGAGCTTTCCTCCTCTTTAGCAATCCAGACCTTTTTAAGAAATGTCATTACTGGTTATCCTCAATACGAAATGGCCCATCAAAGCTACCTTGGTGCAACCTTACCTCTTAAATATCAGCCCGTGCCCTCTAACCATTTGTTATCAAGTACCTTTTAGTTCAGTCATGGCAAAGTCTGTTTAATACATAGAATGAAAAAGACACAGATACAGCTGAAGGCATTTTTTATTAAATCAAATATAGCATATTCAAAATGTTTTGGATGCATTCATGAAAAGGTGGCACAAGATCTTTGTATCATAATGTGCCTAAATAATTATGTTCCCAATGAAAACAATGTGAAGTTTAAAAAAAAAAAATGCAAGCAACAACTAAGAACAAAATTTAAGTAAGGCCATGGACAAATTTAAGTCTTTCTTAACCTTAGAAAGTATTTAGCAAATACTTGAGTATAAAGGTTCTGCATCATTTTCTTGTCTTTTCTGGACTGAAGTTTCTAAAGTCCTCATAAATGTGATTTCCTTGTTCCTACTCTCTACTTGATTCTCAATACTAGATATATCTTCAGAACAGCTAACCCCATACACTGGTTTAGGGAGTTAGGTATTCACCTACCACTCAGGAAGTGTGCTGACAAAGGCTGAGACGGGATCTCTCCACACAGATTTCACAAGCCATTGGGAGTGAGCGTGTTGAAGGTGCTTTATCTGCAGAGTTAAATTCCTGAACTTGAGGGGCAATCACCCAACCTGGCTTTAAGTACATGAAGAAACCAGAAACATGCTTGATAGGAGGTAGGAACAGGATGCTGCTTTGTTCACTTCAAAAACCTTTGCTGTCCTATTTTCTGACCACCCTTTAGCACTGCTGCTCTTGATTTGTCACAGCTTTAAGTCTGAGATAGAGGGCATTGCAAAAATGCATGTAAAGAACTTGGGGATGGGGAAGGGGAGAAGGAGGTCATATATATCAGATACAGGAGGAAAGATGCACCTGAAACATCTGTGTCTGTTGGAGGAGATCTATCTTGTTGCAAATGAATAAACTGTTAACATTGCTTGAGTATAAAAGCAATTATCTGAATGTTTTTTACTTTTTTTTCTGAATAAAACCGTGTCATTCTCTAGGCATAAATAGTATGCAGTACACTACAGTACAGCAGAAAGGTTGCTGGAAAAAGGGTCACTTAGAATTTCTCAAAACGACATGCATTTGGGATTGCAGTTGATAACTGGGATAGTCTGAAACATGTTTGGATTTTTTTCCTGTTTGTGTGACTTTTCTGTATGTTAGATTCCAGACTAGACACTGGGCCATTGCTAGAGACAAACGTCATGTCTGTTCTGGGAGGGGAAATAAATGTATGTGTACCTTTATACATACGTAGATATGGAAAGAGAGACTTCTCTGATCCAAAGCTCTATATGGTGTCTCTTGAAAAATCTACATGAAATACAAGTACAGAATCAAAACTGTAATAGTGGGGAACATATTTCCCATCTCGTGCTGCAGGGCATAAGCTAATCTGCTGCTGAGATCAGGCAGGAACCCCCCTTCAACCCTGTGTTGTTTTTTATTACACAACTGGCTGTTTGCATTATGTTTTTTATTAGAACTTGATTGTTTAATGACAAAGATACAGAGTTATGCTACAATAAATAGAAAGCTCTATAGTGGAGAAGCAGAAAATAGACTCAATGAAAAATAAAGTAACTGCTGGATTCTGCTGTGCTCACCCCAATCCCTCTAAAGCCTGCAAATGTTTTCCTCACTTACACATGCATTTTCTTTATTAACCCCCATCCCTCAGACAAACCTACAGCTGTATTGTATGGGACCTGATGGTGCTCCTTTTGCCTCCTGCATTTCCATAAGCAATTTCATCCAGGGAAGTTGTGTACTAGACTGCTCTACCTTTAAAGAAAGACCTACTAGGCACATCTGTGTATTTAAACCATTCTGAAGTGCAGGGAATATTGTCTGCCGTAATACAAAGGATTGCAGTTCTGTTGGACAAATGTTCTCATCTGCTGCAACTAATCTATTATGTAGCTTTTGTAAATGTGTAATAATAGAACAGTAACCTCGGCAGTGTGCAGAGGTGGTTTGTATGCAGTTGTTCGGACAAGTGGTTGCTTATATTGGAACAATTGAATTTATTTTTGAGTTGTGGGGGGTAGGTTGTTCCTTAAAAAAAGTCAGAAAAAAACAATGCAGAACACCAAGTGAAAGAATTTCATATGATATTTCATCCAAGCTGAAAAAATATTAAAATAAATCGTAGAATGGTTTCAGTTGGAAGGACCTTAAAAATTATCTAGTCTCAACCCTCCTGCCATGAACATGCCACACTATTCCACTAGGCCAGGTTGCTCAAAGCCCCATCCAAGTTGCCCTTGAACACTTCCAGGGATGGGGCATCTACAGCTTCTCTGGGTAACCTCTTCTAGTGCCTCACCACCTTCACAGTAAAGAATTTCTTCCTAATATCTAATCTAAACCTGCTTTCTTTCAGTTTGAAGCCATTCCCCCTCGTCCTATCACTTCATGCCCTTGTAAAATGTGCCTCTCCAGCTCTCTTGTAGGCCCCCTTTATGACTGAAAAGTTGCCATAGAGAGAGGGAAAAGAAAACTGACAAATCTGAGGTGTTCTATATTCAAAGTTACCCTACAACTGTTTATAGTACCTTTTGCTGAAGGGCAAACTGTGATTGATTTCACACAGGCTCCAGTTCCTGCTCCTTATGCTGTCTTTTGGTGGAGTTGTCCTGAGACAAGCCACTCCAGGGCTCAACTGGTTTTGATGGCAGCAAATATTCCCACTAGAGCCGTCGTCTCTTTCTTAGCTATGCCCCTGGGGAGAGTCCTCAACCTCTACACCATGGAGGCTTTGGCTGATGGCAGCATCTTCACTTAAGTGTGTGTCTTAAGGTTCTTCTCGCTGTCCTTTTTATAAGATGGTACTTTTCTTTCTTAGCAATTCAGTGTTTTGTGGCAAATTCTGCCCTGAGTTTAACCTTCCCCTGTAGGTTAACCTCCTTCTTTGACTTCCTACGCTTTTACGATTTCTTATGCTAGTCCATACTCATGTATATATAACACTCCATCTCAGGTAGCTGCCCAGAGTAGTGTAAAATTTGGGAGGTCCCAGTTCTTCAATGGAAACTCCTCTAAGAGTCAGATAAGACTTTTATGATCAGGCTAAGCACGCCTAGAGAAGTCAGAAGGAAAAGTCTCAATTTCTGTCGAAAGTCAGGTGTTGTTTGGGGTCAGCATCTTAGGTGAGCAGACTGATGTTTTGTAGACTTGATAAAATACAGATGGATCTGAGGCAGAAAAGTGATTTTTTAATTTATTTTTTTGTGATAGTGCTAGGCTACAGAAGGAACACACTGAAGGTTCTCCCCTGCTTTAATTTTATGTTAGAAGTAAGAAAGGATGGTAACCAGAGTTTTATAATGATGCCTAAGATACCTCCTGTGGATACTACATTTCTGTCAACCCCAGTTTTAAATGACAAAAAGTATCATAATGTATGATATTGAAGGACTTACTGATGAACAATTGATGCTTCAGAGCATCTGCGCTTAGTAAAATCAACAGTACAAAATGCATATTATGCATCTTAGACCATCGGGTTGTCACTCACAAATGATTTGAAGTTTAATGCATTATTCACAAGTACAAGAGGAGGCAGGCCAAAGCAGTTGTGGAATCTCTGTTATTTTATTTTGTCATATTTTATGTTACGTTATTTTGCAAAGAGCAGAAGCTAAGTGTGCGACTTAAAGGTGTGGAGTTTAGAATTGCATGATAGGATAAGCAGCAGCAGCACTAAAATGTTGGATCTAAGTAAAAATTCATTCAGGTTTAAGAAATGGGAAGATATTTTGATCTGACAGCTACAAAAACCCATCTGGGAACGAGTTCTGGATGTGGGGTTGTGTTGTGATTTTTTTCCTTTTTCTACTTCGTAGTGCAAAGAAGCACATACCATAAAATCAAATCAAACTGGCATTAATTTGGTAGTCTCAGTTCTCATTGTCCTATTGATTTAGAAAGCTGCAAACAAATACGGAGGCTTAGAAGCTGCGTTTAGGACTACTGAAGTTTGGGTGTTAGGGTATACAAAAGATGTAATGAGAGCACTCATTCGTTAAAGGAACTCAACATCTTAACATGGAATTCTGATATAAAAATCTTGGTTCAAGAGAACTGGTCTTCATCGTTTTGTTGGTGGTTTCACTATCGATCACTCAGGTTTATGCACTTCTTTCCAAAGTCTTGGCCCCAAACACAAACCTTGTCCAACAGAATCTCTAGTAAGCAAAACAACATTTGTATCCCTATGTATTTCTCTAGCGGAAGACAAAAAGGTAGTCTTGGTCATTTCTCATTCATAACTTTAAATATTATGTCAAGCCTAAATCAATTGTATGAGAGAACAGGAGCTATTCATCAAGATTCACTCTGGATATTTAATTAGCTACAGTTTATACATGCAATTTATTTTCTGTTTTTGCCACTTTCAGCATTTGTTAGGTAGTAGTATTGATATGGCTAGTGCAGCAGGGTGTATGTTTAGTTAAATTGAACCTTCTATTGATGAAAATTTATCTCTTGCAGGTGGCTGCGTTTTATGAATAATATATGTCACAATATTACATTTTCAGACCCGTGATGTACCTTACATTAGGAACTTGGGTTTTTTGGTGCTAAGTTGGTACTAGGAGCTGATAGTATGTGAAATGTAGGAGAAACAGCATTAGCTGTATGTATGTGTATGTGTATGCGCAAAGACATACGTATATTAGACACCCATAATTTTATTTTGAAACCAAGCAATTTGCTGTTTTTTTGTGAAGCATTTTCAGCTGTTATTGTGGAAGGAGAACTGACAAGTGTTTCTTCAAGTATCTCCTTTTATTGGCCATTTTTGTTCATTATTATTCAGCTGGTGACAACAACATTTATTATTTGTATATTAATGACTGGAAATTGTTAAGTGATGGAAGAGCAGTCAAACAAAGCTAGGTGGAATTAACTTTATGCATGCTTGGTAGATGATACCGGACTTGCAGTACTCTGTACATTCACCAAATACTCTCTGATTAAGTACCATTTATAGACGTAATCCAGCCTAGCACAGTCTTCTAAGCAGTTTTAAAATCTTCTCTGGAAGTATTGAACCCCAAGTATTTTCAAATGTATTTTCAGGGGAAAAAAAAAGTCTATATTGCAGTAAATCTATCATCACAGCCACCAATTCCTTGAGCTTAATTATGACACTACTAAATGTGAAAATCTATTCAGCGCTAGGAACACTTTTCACATTACATTCACGCTAAAGATTGGCTGTTAAGAGCTCATTACTGGTAGTTTTCTAAAGAGCGGTTTATTAAACACTGTTACCTAATAAGCATCTTTGGTGGTGCAAATTGCTGAAAACAGTAATGAGTCTGATTAGACTTCATTTCAATTACGACAGCTTGTCTTGGGGAAAAAAAAAAAAAAAAGAAATCTCTCCTTGATGCTTTGGAATCTGGCTACAAGGCATTAGATGGTTTAAAAGGAAAATGCCACCTCTGTTTCCTTTCCACAGTTCAATAATGAATAGAGAGCTGTCCAAGTAGCCGGCCAATTTAACACACTGGAAAACTAGATGGGCAGCATTGGAAGCACAATCCTGTTTGCTTAAAAATTCTACAAAGGCTTTTCAGTTAGTATATCTAAATAGGGTCATATTTAGGTTTCCTCTGCTTCCCTTGCGTAATAATATAAAGCTGTAAGAAGAGAGAAAATTAAAATGATTCACTCCTACCTGCTTTGCAGAGGTTATGCATTCCTCTGATTAGTGTAATGCACCTTTCAATTGTTATCTGTAAATCTTTTACAGATCTGTAAATCTTTTACATGCAATTGCAAAACTCTTACAGCTTTCACAGTACCTTGTAATTCGACCTGGGTTTTAACTTTAAAATTTTTTTGTTTGGAAGTAAAAACAAATCTTAAGATATTTTTACTACTGATATCAAATAAATATTAGTGAATATTTTTTGTTTGTTAAGTTATTTTTATGCTAGGTGTGTTTACCTATATTAATGTTAAGATTTTTTTAAGTCATTCCTCTGTGTTACTTACACATTCTGGATGAAAAGAGAAATGTTAATAGAAAAAGTAATTTAAGCTTATAATTGCTGAATACTTTGTAAAATTCTAATGTTCCTATTAATAGTGTATAGCAATTTTAATACTAAATTCGTGTGGATGCACTTTTCTAATATTATTTAACACAAAATTAGGTGAAGACTTTTGTAAATAAAACCTTGTAATAAATTATACCTAGAGAAATGGCAGAAGAGGGACACACATGGAACGATGCAGCCCTACAAAAGCTGTTGTTGAACTGGAGTCTCAGAGTGTGGCTGAAATCAAACTGCTGTCCAGTTAGTTTACAACAGATTTTAGGAAGGTTCACATTCAATAAGGCTTGAATGCCACCTAATTAAACATAGGAAATTAATCAGAAACTGAGCTGGTGCAGCGACTATCAGAACTCTCTATCTAGATTTTAATGAAATATTTTCTGTGATGAATTTTTATTAAACATATGACACAAACCCCAAATACTGGCAAATAAAATACCATTTGTGTAATTAACAGCTGAATAACTGTTGCCTTAAAAGAAAATTATAAAGTAAAAAGTGGGGCACATATATCTCCTCAATAAATTGTAAACTTCAGTGTTTTTTTTTTTTACTTCAAACTAGAGAAGTGACAGAGGAATCAAGCCCAAGAACCTTGAGGTCTAAATACCTCATACTGGCACCAAACCCCTTTTTCGGCTCCTTTTTGTGATCTTACCTTTCTACCTTGTCTTTGAAATTCTTACAGTTAGCTGTGATATATATTTTGTGAGAGAAAGGACTTTCATCAGTGTGCATCACCAAACACCAACTAAAATAGTGGAAGGGTTTTATTTTTGTTTGGTTTGGTTTGGTTTTTTATTTTTTATTGTTTTTTAACAGCGTACAAACACAAGTGCTATTATTCAGCTATACAAATGTGTGCCTGTAGTGCGCTTTGAGATGCTAATCAGTGGAGCTTGACTTCTGTACCCCGAAGCAAATTTTAAAAGTATTTCATCATTAGGTGACTACATATGCAATAACACCATGGACAAAATTACAGAAAAATAACACAGTTTATTGTTATTTAAGCTATCAACAGTTCTCAGCTAGTTATTGATATGACCATTGCATGGTTTAGATTTTTGTTGTGTCTTGAAGGCTGTTTACAGAAATGGCTAAATTTGTGTGATAGCTGCAAAGGAATGTGACATTTTATCAGCTGGGCTCTATCATTTCCTTCTATTTTTAAAACCAACACATTTTTTTTTCTGCCCTCTGAAAATGCCTGTGCACCCTCTCAATGACATACTCTGTGTCTTAGAACAACTTTTCCTGTTGCAGGATGAACTTTGCATTTTTTTGTGAAAGAAACATCTAATATGAGGAGTTAGATTTTTTCCTTCCCACTCTCTCCAGGAATATGGCAAAAATATCAGCATACACAGAGTTCAATTTCTCAGTTGAGACATTCTCTCTCTAGTGCCTTGGTGCCTGTGTGTGTAAAATATATAAATGTGTATATATATAGAGAGAGATATTTCTATATTTGTCTATAGAAAATTCTCTGTTCCTTCTCTCCCTGTCCCCTAAATAATTTGTCAAGCTAACTGAACAATCTATACAGTTCCTTTTAAAAGCTCAGGAAACAACACAGTAAGTCCAAAACCAAGAGCATGAAAAAAATTGGCTATATTCCATTCTTCGATAGTTAATTCAGATACATTTTATCGAGTGAGCAACAAAGAATCTTTGGAATTTGTGAAATACAATAATTGAAAGGTTTAAGTGGGGGAAAGATTTATCTCAGCTTAGTGTTTCTAGGATGTCAGTTCTTTGGTTATGCTTCTGCTTTTAATCTTGTTTCTCTGCTTTGTGGGGAGCAGGAAGGAAAGGAAGGGTCAGCTGCTCACGCAGCTGAGTCTGGGAAGGAGCTGTGCTGGAGCTCTGTTTTCCCTAAGAGCATGATTAGTACAGTTTTGATGACTTAGCTAAGGTGTTCCCTACCTTGGGGGGGGGAAATCTCAGGCCCCATGTGGTAACATCATCCCGTCTTACGTCATCTCTCATGTTGTAACATAGACATTGTTGGTTGGTTGATGTTTTTTTAATGGAGAGACCAAATAGGTGTGCAGGTTAATAATGCCATCCTTTTACACAGGATATTCTTTTTGGAAAGAGTGTATGCCAGCGCTAGCTGCTCTGATGCTTATAGTAGAGAGAAACTTGTGTGGTGTGTGTCTGGTATGATGGGAAAAAGGGAGAGAGTGGATGAGCTCTGCTAAGAGCTCCCTGCTCTTAATCCTGGGCCACGTCAGGAGCATTCTAAAGCAGTTTATCTTCATATGTCGTCTTGTATATAAGAAACAACACTAAACCCACCAAAACTCATTTCATATGTAGCTTTTTCTCTAGCCTTCAGATCAAAGTTATTTTCTTCAGGCTGGACTAAATTATACACAGGTCCCAGGAGTGAAGGACACTGAATTAATGCACTATGTCAACCAGTCCTGGTTATAGAATATTTTTATCGAAGTGTGAGACGCAACATCTCTTTACTATTTCATTAAAAATTAATGTGCAGATTGCCAAAAAGCAAAAGGCATAATAACATAAACAAATTTTGTGAAAGGTTTGCACACTGTGGATATGTTTTTTTTTTCCTTGAGTATCAGATTACTTCTATATATACATTTAATCAGTATTTGTTCTCATTTAGCTAATTAGCAGAGGTACTCTAATCTCAGTAAAGCAACTGTTCATACCTTTCCTATGTTGGTAGGTTTTTTTTCCTTTAAAAGGAAAGCAATATTCCTGGTTGCAAGCTGGAGCATTGTGTCATTGGCTCATATAAATTTGCTTTTTTCACTTTTGTTAGTTGAATGTCATGAGTCGAACCTGACTACAGTTATTTGAAACTTATCGAAATTGAGCTTTGACTTCGTATTTGTAAAGTGGATAGGACTGGCTGATAAATCTCTGGAATTAACCTTCTGTTGCTGCACATAAAGCTATGAAATATATACATACTTTTTTAAAGTATGATGAGTGAAAAATATATTAAAAAATATATTGTAGTGGAATTTACTCAGAGTGCTGCTGCTGTTAATTAGAGGGAAATATATTTTAAATAACTTGCCATGTAACTTAGTCTTGTATTTTAGGACACAGTGATTTTCTAGCATTTTTGAACAGCTTGATATAAAAATAATTCAGCATCAGTTAAATCTCTATTTATTGTGCTCCCGCTTTTTTCAAATAAAGTATGTCCCTTTATGGCAGTTTTAACCCCATTTATCCTCATGCGCAAGTGCTCACCTGTTATTTACTCACATAAGAGAAGGTCGATACTGCAGAACAAGGGGAGTGCTCTGTTGTGACATAAAACATACATATTCATTAGCTCTGCTGTCCCTATGGACATGTGTGGTATGTCCTGATGATCTTCATTTGGCAAAAGGAAGTGAACTTAAGAAGGAAATTGTCTTAATGGATTTACGATACATGAAAAAAAGGTTTTAAAAATGCTTTATTTGTGGTGAGGAACCAAAGCAATAATTCTAAGTGTGAATGACAGAGTAAAAGGAAACAATTTATTGAAAGATGATTAGCAACAGGAATGAAAAAAATAATAGAATACAATATTCGAAAAATATAATTTTCAGCTATTAATTTTTTTCTTCCTAGAAGAGTTTAGGTCAAGATCTGAATGTTCCACAACAATCTCCCTAGTGCTGCAAATTTATTCTTTCTGCCTCTCACTTACTTGTTAAAAAGCAAGCTCAGGGTTTTGTGTTTCACCTGTTTCAGTTGATTACGTGAGAAACGCGATAAGGTACGAAGGTATTTTGTCTGGTCTGCTTTTAAGGATTTCTGTTATGCTCTTTCAAGATAAATGTGCCTCAGACTTCACTTCTGGAAGGAGAACCAAATAAAAGGCTGCTTCTGCTATTTTTTTTGCTTAAAAAGAGTATGTATTTTGCTGCTCTTTTAAAAACTTCAGTTGCATTTATTGGAGCCTTGAACAAAGCACTTTGGTGGGAGCACAATCACACTCCAGGTCTCAACTATTTTGCATTTGCAAATATGCATAAATAGTTGTGCCAAGTGGCCCAACTTCATATTCATTCATTATTATATTTTATCATGTAAATATTTTAATTCTCAGGATCACTAGTTATCCTGCAGTAATTATATTGATTCTCATATTTTTATAGGCATAAATTGCAGATTATCTGGTACAGTCAATCTTTTTAAAATATAGATATAAGTGTGTGTTCCTTGGACTGCAAAAAGGAATGTTTTTAAATATAAGTTATGCTTACTTTTGTTTACAGTTATTGTTCTTCTGATTTTTCTCTCAGAAATTATTATGATCTTATTTATTTGGCATTGACAAAGCATGCTAGGTCCTGTAAAGACATGGTACTGTTCAGAGCTCCTTGACAAATACAGCTTAAAAATGTAAATCCTGTCAAGAGAAAGCATCATAATAGGTTAAAAGAAAACTGAATTATTGTTTTCATTAATGTGTTTTCTAGTTGATTTAGAAAAGTGTTATGGGCAAATGAGTATGGTGAGGGCAGGCTGATAAAGTAAAATATTTCAAAGGTAAACTACAATTAATGATAAATGTGACCAATTCTCTACATAGACGGGTTCCAACACGTGTGCATGAATGGTTTTACTTGTGTATGCGACGATTGTGCATCAGTGTGATTGCACTGCAAGCATGGAGCCCTGAACTGGGAATGTTTTTGTGGCAGGGACTGCTGCCTCAGAGAATCCAATACCTCCAAGGTGGGCAGCATCCTGGAAGGTCCCATGAGTGCCTGAGTAATGGCTACAGCCCCTACCAGCCACATCTGTGGGCTGCTGCTGGGTTGGCCTACGGATCCAACCTGCTTCTGTTGGCAAAATATGCTAATGTCACCTCTGGACCTAGTTTCTCTTTGCTTGCTTGGCTATTATTTCTCCTTATTTCTGTTTCCTAAGGCCTTTGAAGCTGATGGATCTGCTAAAGGCTGTTTAGCCAGAAATGTCTTTGTGACTATCAAAGGCACTGCTTTATGTAAATGGTGAGGAGGGGGCTTGAGGGGGAGAGAACTCATTTGCTGTAGAAGTATTGCAATTTGCTGTTGTAAGGTGTGAAAGTGTGATTTTAAAAGAATAATCATTTGACAATATTTAAGTTATGTAATTGAGATACATCATTTTGAGATTTCATGTCTGGAATTTTGTTTTTAACCAGTTCAGAATCTCATAAAATATGTAGCATTTTTCTTACTGCTTTTACCTTTAAGTGCTGTTGACATATATGTGATCCTCTACATTACTGGTGATTTAAGTGTTTTGTTTTAAAGATTGAAACGCTTTGACTATTCTTGCTAGATGGAAATCGTATTGTAAATACCCTGCCAACAGCTTGTTCCCACTGATGCATGGGGCATGCATATATAGTAAAAGGAAGAACAGACCCCTACCAAGAAAATGCTGAGAGCACTTTCCAGGCCTGTTTTTGTGAGTTTGTGGCTGCCACTTACTGAAAAAAGCTTCCAAAGTTGGGACTGTACAGCTGGGCATCTCAGTTGGAGGTTCATCCTCCCACCGAGTCCTTTGACGTCAAAGGAGTTCCTCATGGACTGGAGCAGAGGTCTTCACTGAGTAATTAGAAAATAAATGTGGGAATCATTTTCTTTCTTTTTTTTTTTCCCCTGCAAAACATAATTAGCTCAATCTACTCTTCAAAATCCCTCCTGTTTCCAATTAAGAGAGATCAGTTGCACTATCTTCAAACAGCTGAAATTATGCTTATTAATAAAAAATGGAATGTAAAAGAATTGTTTTATCTTGAATTAATTTTTATTATTATGGGACATATGACAGTATACAGTCTTATGAAATATTATCAGATTTAGTACAAATCCAGGGAGTTGTGTGTCCTACATCTTGAACAGCGGTTACAGTATGACTCATTTATTCAGCTCTGCCCCATGCTCAGGAAGGATTTTAAAATGTGAATTTAGGGCCTGATACTCAAGGTCCTAATACCATCAGTTCTCACTGAAGTAAGAGGTTTGAGACATACTGGCCAGTGAAGTACCTATTCAATAAGTCAGTAGCTGTTTTGGCAGAGCTAATCACTATATGTCCACAAGAAGCAAACCCTTGGCTAAAATCATCATGTTCTGGTGTAAATAGTGTCTTGAATAATTGTGAACAGGGCTGAGAGTGTCAGTTCCGTGGGAAGGGGCAGTTTTTAGGGTCTTTGGCTAAACATTTAAGCAATTCAAAATTATGAAGTTCACATTCGCTTTCAAGCCTAGAGGGAAAAGAGTTGGTGGTATTCAGAGCTGTGGTTTTGGAGTTGTTTCCTACCTTGACCAGTGTGTCTGTTATGGACAGTTATCAGAACCATCTCGTTTATTTGTTCAGTAAGTAACAGCACATTAGGCAGTTGCTTGGATCATGTTTAACAACAGGCCTAAAGTTCAAAACCTGCTTGAGCTACTGATGTTTACAAAGGAACCTGCAGATCTGTGCTACGTAGGACCTATGCACTGCAGGGGTGAACAGGGCAGGAACACAGAGACCACAAGGTGTGGTGAAGAAACAGCTGGAGGCCCCTGATCCAAACTGAAACTTTGGTAGGCTGGTTGGGAAGGTTGGTGTGCTGCCCGGCTTACAGTGCCTTGTGCAGAGTAGCTCTGTGACATTCAGGTGTTTTTCATCACGATCTCTGGAAGTGAAATGCAACCTCTGCTGGTATCTTCAGAAAACCACAGCTGCGTATGATTTATTTTTAGTTTGATTATTTCATTAGACATGTGAATAGATGAGAGGTTTACTGAAGTCCCAGTATCCTTTGTCTAAAGCACATTGTTGCTAGCCAAGTTGGTAAGTTGGGTCACTGTAAATCCTTTGTGGTGGTTTTAGTCAATGTGGTCTTAGCTAGCATTTCTGGATGTTTCCATGCCTGTTTTCAACAGAAACTCTTGTATTTAAATTGAAAGGAAAGGCTAGTTATTTATCTTTTTTGACAGATATAATCCTGTAAGGGGATGAGAAGTTTGACCTGATACTGAGGGCACCAGCATTGGGGGATTCTTTGTATGCACAAACTCATTCGAGCTCCCAGCAGAATCAGGCCCCACTGGACATCCAGGATGTGTAGGATGTTGATTTCTACTTTTTGCGTTGAGATTGTTTTGTAACTCTGGCGTTTTTTCCTTTTTTTCCCTTCTGTTTATTTTAATTCATAGATACGAATATATAAGTGGATTTCTGCCATATGGAATTATTATATGTGAAACTGATGAAGTATTGTGTATTAGATTTTCCGTTTTCAGGCTAAGTGCGCAAAATTAGAAGGGGAAAAAGTGGTCAAACACTTGACTCAAAGTAATTCAATAATGAAATTGTTGACTATAATTACTTTAAATGTAATTCAGATAGATCCAACTGGAAGAATTATGGAAGAGGGATGTATAGCAAGGCTGTCAGGACAAGGAAAAACACATACTGCTAAAAAGCCTACACTGCCTCTCTACGTAATGTATTAAATTTGTCTTAAAAGCAGTTCTGTGATAAGTACGTACCTATACTTAAAGAACAGAATCCTTTCCTTTGGCCTCTTACCGCCCATACCCACACACTTTACAGAGTTCAAAAATGTTGATAGCTCAGAGGATTCCTAAGTTAGCAAAGATTTTTTTTTGAAAAATACATTCAACCTTGCATTGCTTCTGAATTTTCAGTAAGCCATTAAGCAAATACACTACCTGCAGTACTGTGGCTTATGTCAGTTTAAATTACGCTAAAATTAAAAAAAAAAAAAATGCAACCTTTAATATACCCTCATTTATCTGATTTCAGATGTTTATGTCAGTATTTGGATTCCTAAAAAAAGAAGTGCAGGAAGAAGCATCGGCTCAAACAAAAAGCAATTAATAAAATAAAATTTAAAATATGGAGAGGAAGTGGCTACAGACATTTAACAATTTGGGGCCAGGAAGGGGGAGGGGGAGAAATGTTTGCATAATTAAAAAGAACTGCAGCTTCTTCTTCTTTTCTCCCAGGTCAGGCATTTGACTTTCTTCAAACAATTTTTGAACTATTAACAAATGGAGTCAAACCTAGCAAAACTTTGCTGCTTTTTCAATTAATATCAAATTGAGGAAATGGCTCTTTGTGCCCCCCAGTCCAGACCATTCTACTGGACTCCATGTAAATACAGATTACTTCACGGCTTACTAAAGCAAAAAATATGCTTATGGTTAACTATTAACCTATGCTTCCAAATAACACTAATGATTGCGATGTGCTGGAATAAATGCTCTTGTTTCACGGGATGAGAACAGTCCTGTTCTCTTAAGCTTATCTAATCAAAGCCTAATCCTGCCTTTACAGCCTTTGTTAAATGCACTGGTATTTAATATGCATCAATAAATAAACTTTCAATTATTGTGCAGTGAGCATATCCAAAGATAGCATGACAATGTGAAACTACTGGTCTATCTAGCAATTACTCTAAATAAAGAATGCTGATGATGTGGTTTCCCCCCTCCTCTTATAATGGATAATTTAGATTTTCTGACATTCTTTTACAGCCTAATAATAAGAAAAAAAATAATCTATACAAATTTCAAAGAATTGAATCTTTAGACCATCTAAATACATCTCCCCCCTGTGTCTAGAAATTTAATTATTTTAAAAGCACATGATCCATTCTAAATAAAAAAGACCAGTTGGTGAATTCTTTTAAGTATTTGTGAAAAGTATTTTGAAAAGCTTATGAAATGGGTAGTGTGTATATATGTTGCGGTGCACTGACCTAGTGCGTTCTTTTATCTATTTAAATTTAATAGGCTTTCTTTCACAAGCGGTTAAAGACAATGTGCCAAAAGCATACAGTACAAGTACCAGCCCAGCCAGGTTTTCTGCTTCATTCAGGTCTCTTTTACCTTCTTTTTCAAGAGTTTCACTGTTACTTTAGTGCATTCTTTGCAAAGAGTCTTTCTCATGGCATCTGTTCATTAGTATCTAGTGAAACATCAATCTACTCAAGTTCTTTTGCATCTCTGTAACAGAAGCTTTCAGTGTTTTGGTAGCCTTATAAGCCAAATATTGCAAAACACAGATAGGTTTTGTTTGTTTTGTTTGGCCTTTGTTTTTTTTTTAATGGGGCAAAGAACTTGTATGCTGTTAGGCAGTTCTATGTTACAGGAACATTCATAGTTTTGCTTTTTAAAAAAGCTTGTAGTAAATGTCATTACATTCAAAGAACTTCAGATACTGATTACTTGCAATTGGTTCTTGGCGACTTGCTCTTCAGATTTCCGGCAGAATTTAACAAAGTATGATTTCTGGAAAGCTTCTGATAGTTTCTCATTAAAATTGCATTTTTTTAATGCAATCATTTAATTGCATGATTTCTATAATTTCTCCCAATTTCTTGATATACTTACTCCCCCTGAAAGGCGGTGGTTGAAACATCCGAAACAATTAGCAAAAAATGTTATATTAATGCTAAATGAAAGAAATAAATCTGCCAGAATCTCAGTCTCAAAACTGCATTTGTCAAAATCACTTCTATGAATTAACTTTTATAGGATAACTGTATAATAGTTAACGGACATTTTTCTCAAGTTGTCAAAGTGTTTGAAAAAAAGAGAGAAAGAGAACACTCAGGAAGAAAAAAAAACCCACAAGTAATCAATGGCTTGCTCAGGTGGAGTGAGATTTGCGATACTTGTACTAATAAAATATAAAGCCCAATTAGAGGTACTTTGCAGTTTTCAGCCTAAATTTAAACAATTTGGAGATTTGCAAATACATGAATCAAAAAAACAAAAAAAAATCCAAATGCAAATGAGTGCAACCACAATAAAATATAATTGCAAATGAATCTGTTGCTTTATTCATTTATTGTGTAATTACTGCAATCCTTCCCACCTTGTTTTCAGTATTTCTTAATCATTAAGTCGGAAGCATGACAGCAGTGCCAGCCCTGGCATGATTCTCTTTGACTAAAACCTTGTAAATTAACACAATTAGCACAGCATCATCCTGCTAATTAACTTCCAGTGTCTGGTGCAGTGGTTTTGCAAACAAGGAAGAGGGAGTCAGAAGGGAATAAACATGCCATTCTGTTACCAAACTGTGTGCTGTGTTAGGCTCAGCTCAGCGAGGCTAAGCTGGCCATGTCAGATGCCGGAGTCAGGCAATGAAGAGCTAAAGGGGTTGGGGAGAGAAACAGGAGGGGGTAGAATCTGTCAAAATAGACTGCAGTAATTCAGAGGGGAGCGAGTGCCACAGATGCTTCATTTCGACTAGGCCTCCGCCTTATCAGGGAATCTGTGCCAGAGGGCACAAGACTGTTTGCAAAAATCACTTTTGGTAATACGAGAGAGATTAAGGAGGTCTATTTGATACAGCTGTACAAAACAGCAATGTATCTACCATGCATAGGTACGAGTTGGAGGGGGTTATCTTAACACTGGTAAATTGCTCTTACCAGTTGTGGTGGATCACGAGAAGGGGGGATGATTCATGTCACATTATTAAAAGATTAATTGCTTTAAAATGAAATTCATTTTTTTTTTTTTTTTTTTTTTTTGATAGGTTTAGTTTTGGGTTTTTATTGTTTGGTTTGGGGTTTTTTTGTAGCTAGCTGTGAAAGCCACAGAACTTTTAGGGACTTGGCTTCATTTCCTTTTCTTTTTCTTCATTTTTTTTTCCTTCTATTTTTTTTTTCTTTAACCCTCTTTCTTTGTACCCTGGAGGCTGTGAAGCAGAGCGGGGGGAAGAGAGAGCAAGCAAGGAGACCGACAGACAAGTCATGCTTGTTTTTTTTTTTTCCAGACCCTCAACAACAGAACTGAGAGGCAGAAAGGAGCCAGTTGTAATTCATACCGAGTTGTAGGCTTTGTGTGATGAAAGCGACAGAGCGCTGCCTGGGAGATTGCTTTGCTGCACTCCACGAAGCAGATTTGAAACTGTCGTGGACCACTTTAGATGAGAGTTGGATTATGGAATGACCTGCTATGTCTGTGTCATATTGTTCTGCGCAGGGTGCATTATACTCTGCTAACTAGGTGTTCAGTACCAAATAAGAGAGGTATCCTAGATGTGATCTGTCAGCTGTGTCTCATATTTTTATATTGGTTAAACTATAAAACTGAAACATTGATGCAAGAGGACAGAGCCTTATATGTTAACAGTAAATCTGCACTCAGACTGTTTAAAATATACTGTCTTATTTAATTACTTTGATAATTAGAGCATTACCCGTATTTTTTTATACAAACAAATAACTCCCTACTGAATTGGCAAAAAATGTGTCTACACGTGTATATGCCTTTAATAAACCAAGCAGTTCATACTGCTTCGTAAGGGTAATGCATTTTCTTTCCTTAAGGACTGGTGGTGTTAAGTACAGTGTTTTGGGGAGCTGAAGATGTTCACAGACAGCTTGTTTGAGAACTCATTTAAAAACATGTGAAAACAACTGAGGTCATTGTTAACTTTGTTGTTTCCTCCTGCCCTAGGCTTGAAGATGCAGTGGACGCCGGAGCATGCCCAGTGGCCAGAACAGCACTTCGATATCACTTCGACCACCCGGTCCCCTGCCCACAAGGTGGAAGCCTACCGGGGGCACCTGCAGCGCACCTACCAGTATGCCTGGGCCAACGACGACATCTCGGCTCTGACTGCCTCCAATCTTCTGAAAAAGTATGCAGAAAAATATTCTGGTATTTTGGAAGGCCCAGCCGAGCGGCCCATTCTCAGCAATTACTCTGATGCTCCCTCGGGGCTGGTGAACGGTCGGAAGAATGAAAGTGAGCCTTGGCAGCCATCTCTGAACTCGGAGAGCGTGTATCCCATGAACTGTGTCCCGGATGTCATCACCGCCAGCAAGGCTGGGGTAAGTGCAGCCCTCCCTCCCGCAGATGTCTCAGCCAGCATCGGGAGCTCTCCTGGGGTGGCCAGTAACCTGGCTGAACCCAGTTACTCCAGCAGCACCTGTGGAAGTCACACTGTTCCCAGTCTTCATTCAGGGCTCCCATCTCAGGAATATGCCGCAGGATACAACGGCTCATACTTGCATACCAGTTACAGCAGCCAGCCAGCACCTGCACTTCCATCCCCTCATCCATCTCCCCTGCATAGCTCGGGACTTTTACAGCCCCCACCACCGCCACCACCACCAGCCCTCGTCCCCGGCTACAATGGGACCTCTAACCTCTCCAGTTACAGCTACCCTTCTGCCAGTTATCCTCCTCAAACCGCTGTTGGCCCTGGGTACAGCCCTGGGGGTGCCCCACCACCCTCGGCTTACCTGCCTTCAGGAATCCCTGCTCCAACCCCTCTGCCCCCGACCACTGTCCCCAGCTACTCCTACCAGGGCCACGGTCTGACGCCCATTGCGCCGTCTGCCCTGACAAACAGTTCTGCCAGCTCTCTCAAAAGGAAAGCTTTCTACATGGCAGGGCAAGGAGAAATGGACTCCAGTTATGGAAATTACAGCTATGGCCAACAGAGATCTACACAGAGTCCCATGTATCGAATGCCAGACAACAGCATTTCAAATGCAAACAGGGGGAATGGTTTTGACAGAAGTGCTGAAACATCATCCTTAGCATTTAAGCCAACAAAGCAGCTAATGTCCTCTGAACAGCAAAGGAAATTCAGTAGCCAGTCCAGTAGAGCTCTAACACCCCCATCCTATAGTACTGCTAAAAACTCGCTGGGTTCGAGATCAAGTGACTCGTTTGGGAAGTATACCTCCCCAGTAATGAATGAGCACGGTGATGAGCACAGGCAGCTCCTCCCTCACCCAATGCAAGGCCCGGGACTTCGTGCAGCTACCTCATCCAACCACTCTGTGGACGAGCAACTGAAGAATACTGACACACACCTCATTGACCTTGTTACCAATGAGATTATCAACCAAGGACCTCCCGTGGACTGGAGCGACATTGCTGGCCTAGATCTAGTAAAGGCCGTCATTAAGGAGGAGGTTTTATGGCCAGTATTGAGGTCAGATGCATTCAATGGACTCACTGCTCTACCTCGGAGCATCCTTTTATTTGGACCTCGGGGAACAGGCAAAACATTAATGGGTAGATGTATAGCTAGTCAGCTGGGGGCCACGTTTTTCAAAATCACTGGCTCTGGCCTTGTCACAAAGTGGCTAGGGGAAGGAGAAAAAATTGTCCATGCCTCCTTCCTCGTGGCAAGGTGTCGCCAACCCTCAGTGATTTTTGTTAGTGACATTGATATGCTCCTTTCCTCTCAAGTGAGTGAAGAACATAGTCCAGTAAGTCGGATGAGAACCGAGTTCCTTATGCAGCTGGACACTGTACTGACTTCTGCTGAGGACCAAATAGTAGTAATTTGCGCCACGAGTAAACCAGAAGAAATTGATGAATCTCTTCGAAGGTACTTCATGAAACGACTTTTAATCCCACTTCCTGACAGCACAGCGAGACACCAGATAATAGTACAACTGCTCTCACAGCACAATTACTGTCTCAATGACAAGGAGGTTGCACTGCTTGTCCAGCGCACAGAAGGCTTTTCTGGACTAGATGTGGCTCACTTGTGTCAGGAAGCCGTGGTGGGCCCACTCCATGCCATGCCAGCCACAGACCTTTCAGCCATTATGCCCAGCCAGTTGAGGCCAGTTACATATCAAGACTTTGAAAATGCTTTCTGCAAGATACAGCCTAGCATATCTCAAAAAGAGCTTGATACATATGTTGAATGGAACAAAATGTTTGGTTGCAGTCAGTGATGCTACTTAAAAAAAATGTAATGAATGTTGGCACACACAGAATCTGCTACATAGGGTAGAGAACCCTTTTCAGTAGTGTTAAAATTGCAGAGGGTACTGGGAAGACTATAATTTACCTTGCCTCTAAAGAGCCAGGGTATACTTGAAGGAAAAGTGCATCAAACAAGAGCTGCTGATCTGAAAAAGCCACACATGACAGAAAGCGCATGTTGATGCTCAGTTCTGTTCAAGCTAGACAATACTCACCAAGGAGCAAGGTGCAAGTGGGTTGATTTCAGAAGGACATGAACCCTGTGTGTTGATTCCATTCTGCTGTTCTTGAGATTTAGTTGCTGTCAAGTGCCTGAAGTGGTGCTTTATTTTTTGTTTGCCTCACAATTACATTGGTGGCATGTGCTAATATAAAGAGCTTTAACTTCAAACATTGTTGGACTAAAGAGATGAACGGTTGTGTTGCGACAGAGAGCCAGATTTTTGCTATTCTAAGAGCAACAGTATTCCTCAATCCTGTCTGTTCTGTGGTGTTAAACTAAGAACAGGTAAAACAGGGTAATGGTAATCTGGACCTTAATTTCTGCAGTTCATTTCTTTTAATGTTCTGTCTGCAAAAACTCAGGAAAGTGATTGTGATTTGTACAGTACCTCAAAGGAATGTGTTGAAAGCACTATGTACTGCTGAGAGTTATAGGCTAGGCTTCAATGTTACTTTATATTAACTATGTATGTTTACCTCAACAATTGGAAAATGGCTAGGAAAATTACTTTGAATGTATCCAGGAAAAAACTAAAGTGTGATATGACTGAAGCTTTACAGTTTTAAAAAATAGAAGCAGTTCCCAGTGTTCAGGAATGGTTCTTTTGCCAATTTATCAGATGAAAGCAGAGCAGAGTGATTTTTCTTGTTGGGAAACTGTAACAGTTTTCAGCATATTGCTCCTTGATAATTACATGATACAGTCTTTAGAAGGTGCATAGAAGAATAAAAGAGCCACTTAATTGGTTTATGTTAGCATCCAAAACAGTCAACGCAAGATTTGGTAGGATTCTGAGAGGCAAATTACCTTAAGCTGTGATGGCTGGCCTTTGTTGCGTGGCCCTAGTCATAGTTTTGAGGCTATTTTGGTGAAGCTGTAGGGAGTGGAATCAGTGTAGGTCGCTGGCAGAGCTATGAGTTGCAGAGCTGTTTATAGCAATGCAGTGGACTGTGACCAAACAAACAGTACAAATAAAGCAAAACTGAACCCTCAAAGTACATTTACTTCCCTTCCCAAACCGTAAAGTTGAGTTTTTTGTTGTGTATGTACGGCTTCATTGTCCTTAATGCAATATTCATTTAGCATCCATTAGAAATCTTAGGCTGGAGTGTGGCCACCATTATTTCTACCTCAGTTTTGTTACGTTTCTCTTGGAAAGCAAAGTAAGAAATAGGGCAAAAAACACCACCAACACAAGTCAGATTACATTAGGAATGTGAACCTGCTAAACAAGTTTCAGAGCGCTTCTGTTTTTTCCCCTGAAGTCAAGTTTTTCTCTGTGTTAGTGCTCTTTACCCCCTCCTTTCTCCTCCCCCAAATATACATATCCTGGTGTCTTCCTTTTGGAAAGACTCGCTGGCATGTGTGGCATTTTGCTCAGTTCTCCCCGCCCTCACCCCCAGCCCCCCTCTTTCTTTTTATCCTTTAATGCTTTCTGTGCAACTCTTTTGGTGACAGCTGACTGATGTTGGGTAATGTCTCTGAGCAAGAGCAGTGTGTGTTGCAGCTGCCCAAAGCCTCTGCCATCACATGAACAAAACAGCCTTGCTTTTTTGAATGTATTTTTTTGTTTGTTTACTTTAAAGAAACAGTAACAAAACTGTTGCAAAGCACTGGCATTTAATGTTTCTCTTAAGTAATGTACGTTCAAGATCATTAAATAAATGCACTGAAAAGCCCCAAGAAGAGAGATACCAATCTGTTACTAGGTCATGTTTGTCTTCTCAAAAATTGTACAGACCTTGTCCGTTTTGTTAAGTCAGTGGAGACATTTAGCATTCAGAAAGCTAATGAGGGATTTTGTGATATTGCTGGAAATTTATGACTCTTGATTACTACTTTCCTTTATTTTTCTTTTAAGATATATATATATATATTTAGATAGAACATGCTAAAAACAGAGCAAATAAACCAAAATCTAATTTAAGATGGATTCCTGGCAAACATTTTGTCTATCTAAAACTTTGTGTTTTAAGCATAAAAGTACCATTTTAAAAACAGTGCCTTTCATTAAGGATATAGAAAGTAAGACTTAAGTACATCACCTGCTTTTCTTTTTTTTTTCTATTTTTTCTCCTTTTTTATTATTATTTTTTTGTTTTTCTTTTCAACAGCAATTGCAGTCTATGATCCTTGTTATGACCCAGTCTTTCTGCTTACCCAAACCTCCACAGGCTGCTTCTTCACCCTGGTCATTCCACCATCCTCAGATTTGGGAGATCCTGATGTCCCCATTAGCTGTAGGTTCACACTGATCACACTGGCAAGTACGCTGTTGCAGATCGCTGACCCAATTTCTGTCTTAGACGTTGCCTTTCATATCTGCCGTTGAGCTGTGCTCATTTAAAAGGCTCAGACAAGTCTTGATAAACTGTTTCTCCTAACCATACTCCTAACAGATTCTTTTGCAGCTTGTAAAATGAGAACTACGCACTAGAGTGGGGTTTTTTGCCTCTTTTTATCCAGTAGCCAAACCAAAAGCAAACAAAATTGTAGATGGTCCCTTTGACTTCCAGCTTTAAGTCATTCTCTTTAAAAAGTCACTCTGGGAAACAGATTTTTCCAATGTTAACCAAAGTGAGAAGCAGGCAGAAACTGAGATGATGTGCAAATGCAGGTTCCCCACACGTGCTCGTGCTCTCCAGGTCTCGATTCAGCTTTGGGGCAGCAGAAGTAGAAAACTTCACCCCTATCAGAGCTGCTGTAAGGACAGGAAAATAGAGCCAGATTGTTACCCAAATTTTTCCTTTCCAGCAGCTATTCTTACTTCCCTCTGGGAGGGTGCCTGTTGAATTTGGTGAGAGCTTGGCTAGGAACTGCTAACAGGAGGCACCTTCACCCTTCTCCAGGTGGTTTCTGGCCACTCCTTCTACAGAATTCAGGGCTGAACTGGCTAAACCCCATGCCAAATCCTGTCCTGCTTACTGCTTTCCTTCCTCCTCTCACATTCAGCCCCTGTTTTGTCCCTAGTGAGCAAGTTTTGGCATGCTGGTGGTCCTTCATCCCTCTCAGCAGCCTTCTTGTCAAGGAGGGTCCAGGAAGGGCAGAAGCACAATCCTAAACTTGGACAGGTCCCAAAGGTTAGGATTGGTTTTGAGAAGAGAGACAAAATATGATTTAATGGTGTTTTCAGGATAAAATATTTGCTGGTCTTAGACATTTCCATGGTAGAAAGCCATTTGTTGTCTTTTGCAATTGGACAAAGGTGGGGGCTGCTGCCACAGAAATGCCCAAGTAGTTGGCTCGGGCTTGGCACAGCCCTGAATTTTAAGGAACCTGAAATGGTTAAAAAGCATCTGCTGTGTCAGCCTATCACTGCAGATGCTTTACGTCATATATATATATTTGTGTGTGTGGATTCCATTCTGCAGCAGCTCATTTTCTTCCTTGTACCTTCAGTAACAGTTCCTACAGCAACAAAAGTAAAATAAATTGGAGGAATATTTCTGCGAGCTGAAGGATCAATATCAATTCAAGGAGGAGTTCATAATGACCTTATGTGAGACAGAAATGGAAATACTCTGTACTTCTGGCATGTTTCTCTTCAAAATATTTAGAACATTAGTGACAATATATAAAAGTTTGCTGACTGAGCTGATCAATGGAATGTGAAGGCAGTTTACTTTAAGGCTATTTACTTTCACATGGATTATTTATCTATTAGTCAGTCTGTATTCTACTCAAATGCAGATAGATGGGCAAAATGTTTTCTTGAGCATTACAAACCTACCAAGGGGAAAATCAACAATCTGACTAAAATACATAGGCCAAACACCATCTGGGTGTCTTTACCAGCTATTTGGAGGCTGTGCT
Organism: Sclerurus mexicanus; assembly: GCA_013396755.1. NCBI lineage: Eukaryota > Metazoa > Chordata > Aves > Passeriformes > Furnariidae > Sclerurus > Sclerurus mexicanus. Next base: position 731,174 of record VWZF01006833.1, on the reverse strand, counting down.
CTGTAAAATGGTACAAGGTCATATTTAGGTGTTTTTTCATAGGATGTTTCTTTAGGGGATTGTCTAGTTAAAAAGATGCAAATTAATTCCTGCATCAAGATGTTAATACACTGAAAGCAAGTTTGGGGATATGTCCAAGGTTTTCACTGTCTGCAAATACATATGACTTCAGGTAAAGGGCTGTTCTTATAATCCCCCTGCATTTTTCTCTGAAGCACTCCATCACGAGGGAGAGTGCATTACTCAGATCTGAAGGATACACTTTGTCACAAAACAAGGCCACCAAAAGTTGTAGGGCCTCCTACCCTCTTCACTTACACCAATCTGAAGGTGGTATAACCTTCTTGACTTAAAGGAATTACTCCTGATATCTGCCCTTGTTAGGAAAGTCATCCCTCCGATGTATAATAATCTATGTCTGTTGGTTTTCATCATCAGCTCTGAAAGCTAACCTTGTCCTCACAGCACTAACTCCTTTCCATCTTGTATGTGTGCATGTGTGTATATAATATTTATATGTGCATACACACCATGTTCAAAAAATAGCTTTGTCTCTTTACTTAGGAAAAAAACAAAAAGGAAAAGTCATTTAATCATCTGCAGATTTATATGAAGCACATTAGTAAACAAGGAGATAATAGTATTTCAGAATTC